>VZTD01000154.1:710756-978770 GCA_013397725.1 Rhagologus leucostigma | reverse complement strand
CAAAGGGATATTCCATGCTGTGTAAAATCTTTGCTCAGCAATAAAAACCGAGCAGAGAGGGCTTGGGGGGAGCTAGCCATTTCTCAGAGACTGACAGGACATAATTCTGCTTGTGAGAGATAGTAAGTGGTTGCCTTTGCATCACTTGTTTTGTTGTAATTTAGTTAGTTGGGTTTTTCTCCTCTTCCGTTTGCTTATTAAACTACTTTTATTTCTGTTCATGAGGTTTTTTGCTCTTCATATTCTCTCTGCTGTGCCTCTGGAGAAGGCTGGGAGAGTGAATGGCAGTGTGGATGCTTGGCTGCTGGCCCAAGATGAACCCATCACAGATATATTTTCCTTGTAAGATTTGAGGAACTCAGTGCCTTCAGTTTTAGTCTTGGAGAGACGTATTCTCTCGTGATGTATCTCACTCCCATATGTATTTAATATATATACACTACTCCTTAATTACTATTGGGTTTTTTATTATTGTTGTATACACTCTGAAAGAAGATAAAATAATTCCATAAAGCCATCCATGATACCACCCATCCATGATACCACCCATCCATACCACCATCCCATGATACTTTACTTCTAAAGTGCGTGCTCCTTGCTTGTTTTGGTGAACCAACAAAAACAGCTATATGAGCATGAAACGAATACTGCCTTGAGGTTAACTATGGATGAGGTGTTTCTCATATTCTTACTAAAGGTGTTTATTTTTGTCTGAGGGATACCAGACTGCTCTTACCATATACTCTCCTCTGAAATGCATCTACATATTTTTACTATTATCCCACTTGTATCCTTTTTTACATTTCCCCATGTTCATATATGCATAATGTCCAACATTTGTCTTCAGTAATTGCTCTCTAAAATCAAATATCTGCTTTGCAAGAAATAAAACTATACTATGTATAGTATCTGTAAATCCAACTACTCTAGATAAAAATTGCCCTTTCAACCATATCTGCACATCTCTGTTCCCTTTTACATTGCAGCCATCAGTCTAAAGCCATTGGAGTGAGTCCGAATTCATTCCCCTGAATGGATCACAGATCCTTCTGACCAATTTCCTAATTTTGCCATACCCTGAATGTTTACTTGGAGCCTATTCGCCTACATGGGTTGACAGCATGCCTGTTTTTCCCGTACTAAATGGATCCATGAGTCTGTCATACCTGTAACTTTTTGTCTCCCTCATGTTCTTTTTCATAACTGCGTTTTGTTGCAATGCTTCATTATTTTTTATCCAGTGAATTACCACAGTTGGTCTTGCAAAGGTGCTCTGGCATCAGAATAGCTAGATTACTTTTTAAGTCCGTGCTGTTGAATTATTGGAACTATCATCTGTAGTGTCACATACGCAGCTCTGTGCCTTCTCCTCAGTTAGATGGGCTGTATGAAAGGTCTTTTTCCCTACTTCCTACCTGAATTAAATTCAGAGAGGTCTATATAATTCTTTCTATGAAAAATTACTTATAGTCCATTGGCTTTTGACATAACTTTTTAACTATGCAAAACATTATGGCTTTTGAGACGTTATTAAAGATTGTCTATCCACTCAGAGGAAATGCACACTCTGCTTTCTTCAAGCCTTCTTTTCCCTGATATAAAAACATCTTTTTCACATGTGGAATTCTTGCAGTTGGCTACAGCAGAACTTACCATACTTTTGTTAGTATACTCTGATTTTTAAAAATATATAGTATTGTTTAGCGTATGTATAGTATCTGTAAATCCAACTACTCTTGCTGTTCTGGTATGGTAAACTGCCGTCTGCCAGTGTGGATAGTTCCTCTGACCTCATTCACTTTACTTCCCCCTGATATTCAAGATTGTTTCACATTTTTAGCGTTCTTTTCCTGGTGCTGTAAATAACATTCATATAACCTTAGAACAAGGAAAAACTTGTCTGTCTTAAGGTTGGGCAGAGTCAGATATTTTACAAAAGGCCCTATTTTTGTTGCCTTTATTTAAAAAAAAATACAAAATATTACAAAGTATGGCATGACAGCAACTTGCTCAATATGATTTTTTTAGTTAGAAATACCTCACATAGCTAGAGTTACCTGTTAGACTGTAGTATACTTTTAGTGTGCCTTAGATCAAATCTAGTCTAATCTAATCAGATTAGGCTGTATCTCCTTTGTGGTTAAACTGTGGTTAAATTCTGGTAACTTTGCCAAAAAAAGGGCATACTTTCAGCATACTCTTGTGTCATGAGATGGCCAAGGTCATATGTATCTGTTTGATTCTTATTCTTTTTTCATTTGAAGAGAAAGGAGTTGCATTTGCCTTTTCATTTGACTTCATCATGACTTTTTATTGTATTTTTCCCAGGAAGTCTTTAGACTGTGACTTAATGACACAAGAAATTTTTTTTCATCTATTTTAAATTCTATTAACACCATATGTAGTAACAGAAAAAAGAGAGAATGGAATAGATATTTTCCTTCCTTATAAAGGAATGACTGAAAATACTGTACAATGGGAGTGTGAAATATGTTTATCAATACCACAAAAAAAAGCAAAAAAATTTCCTCAGAATATTTTAAAGGAAAGATAAGAAACATAGTAGATGTCATTCCTCTTCTCAGTGGAAGATTAAACATTGTATTAACTACTGAAATCACATCGAATTAGTGTATTTCACACTTTTTATATGATTGGAGTCTATCTGAATATATATTTATATATGCAGCATGATAACTTAGTAATTTAATAACTTTTTTATTTGATTGCCTTTATAATATAGCACTACTGCTTCCATTATTCTACACTTCTCACCAATCTAGCAATGTAATTTTTCTCTGTAAGAAGTAAGGTAATATAAATGTGGTGAGAATGCTATTGCTGTGAATACTCTTAATTGCCAGTTGGCAACACAAACATTTTTTGACTGTTGAGGATAGAAGTGGTCAATAAATGAGATGTAAGTTTAACAGAGAAATAATGAGATCATTAAGTTTTCTCACCCAAAGGAATTTGTAGTTCACAGTATAGTTTGGGGTGAAGTTTTTTATTAAGATAGAAAAGTAAAGATAGGTAGACTTTTAGAAGGTGGAGAACATAGTTCATTTATTTTTGTTATGGAATTGTTATTTGGGAAAATGCAGATAACTATTTTTAGTCATTACAGCAGATACTGGTAGTACTATATAATAATTTTTATACAGTATATGGACTGGAGCTTAGAGTGAAGGTACAAAAGCTATAACATCTTGCATGTTATGAGTTTAGAGACTGAAGAAAAAATGCGTATTTAGAATATGGAAGATTGAAGTAGTGTGTGGAATGGAAGTAATTCAGGCTCAGTAGATATGAGCCCATGTGTCTGTGATCCCAATTACAAAACAAGTTAATTATATTTAGGTGTTACTTTCTATTTCTTTGTATTCTGACCATTGCAATTACTACAGAGTATTGTGTATTTTTAAATATTTTTAATGCGTTCACTGGTTTCTTAACAGATTCTTTCTGAAGGATTGTATTTTCCATTTAACATTTCAGTAAGTTAACAAAATGCCTGTAATTAGATAAATAGACTGAAAACTAAGAAACAGAATAAACAGTTTTTAAAAAGATCTAGGAATTAAGCACAATCTTGCAGAGTTACAAAACCTGAATGAGCACTTCCTCACAGTTTTCTGACACATCAGTTAAAAAAATATCTGTAGAAGCATAAATGTCTGTGTTACTTCAGTTTTCTTATTTGGTTGCTCTAAGTGTAATGAAAATAAAAGTTACAATACTGGAAGCAAAATGTTCCTCCAAAAAACGCAAACATAAAATGCAATCCAAGTTTATGTTTAGTGCTTTGATATCTTCTGAGCTTTGTAGTTTCTGTTAATAGTCCAGTTATATGTGCACATTTAAACATTTTCTAAGATACGACGTCCTATGACATTTACAATACAAAATCCCATTTCTTTTAACATGACATTTCAAAGAGATTAAGTAATTCAGATCATTCTTTTTGGAGAATTTCCACTCAGATCTACTCATAATCCGTAAAACTTCAGTTTATGTAGAAATTCTAGCAAGAGTGCCATATAGTACTATAAACAAGCCACAAGAAAATGTTTAACAAAAGCAATAAAAACTAACTCAAGCATCAAAAAATCATACAAACAGGAATACTAGTTCAGGACCTGGGAAGATGCAAAGCTGATCAAATCCATCTGTCTATATCAGCATAGTAGTAAACTTCAGATAAAAGAGATGCTGTCAAACATACATCTGGATTTTTATAGAAATATCTATGTAATAAAATACCTATATAAGTCTAAGAGAGATGGTTTCACATGCCACAGATACTAAAAAATCTAAAAATATGTTTTGCTGAAATTCATAGCCTCCAGTAAAGTAAAAATTCAGCTTTTCCCATTTCAGCTGGCACTTAAAATACTTTTTATCTTAGAAAAGTTTTTGGATTTAACACCTCTATAGTAGCAAACTGCTTGAATGTAAGAATTTCCTTACTAATATTAATTTATAGTATTTGTTTAAAAGTGTCAATATCAAGTAGAGAACTTAAAGTCTACCAATGCTCATGTGTTATTCTGACTGTCATTCTCACAAAGACAGTGTTTATTTTATTAAAATGAATTAATGCCATAAACAAACTCCAGAAGAGACCAGGAATGCAGGTCTATTCACTGTTCGTCATGAAAGTGAGATAGAGACACTGAGTGTGAAAAACGGTGCCTCATGCTCCTTAGCAGAAATGATTGAAGGAAACAAAGTTACAAATAGGGAGACAAATCTGAAAATAGGAAATGGGAGAGCAATGCAGAACAAATTTCTAGTATCTAGGAAAGGCAAATATTCATTTCTGGTTCTAGTTGCAGTAGTCAGTAGCATAAATGCAGTAATAAAAGAGGTAGAAATTTCCCTTTCTGTGTTTTAAAATGGTCTTGGGGCCTCAGGAAAAAAACAAAGCAAAACAAAACAAAAAAAAACAAACCAACAAACAAAATAAAAAAGTCTACAGCAACTTTACAGCATCTTGAAACCTTTCAAACTTACTATTTGGTATTAAATGGAAAGCTCCTCCTTGTCAGCTAACAGTAATAGGGGCTTTGTTGTGTCTCTTTTTTTGTTTTCTGTCTTTTGAGGAAATGGCAGAGAAAAAGGCATATCATTTAAGCCTGTAGGATTTATTTTGTCATGAATTCAGTGCCATCCTGGTGCTTGCTTTGACTGTTTCACTTAAAACAAAAGCCTCAGTATTTATTTTGTTAAGCTTTTATTTTTAGTTTGGATATTTGTTTTTACTTGTAGCCTTCTGTACACTATGCTTTTCAGAACACCGTGTAGTACATGGAACAATATCAATATATTATGGCATCTTCAGAGAGAAACTACTGTAACTGAAAGCAAGAAATAATCATACTAAAGCTGATTTAAGATTCAGGGCAAAACCACTGTGTTACTACCATGGACTTCATGACTGGCATCTGTAAACTTTGAAAAGCCCTGGCTGTTTCTTATCCTGCGTCATTTACACTGAACTGCTTTCTGGTAAAACCACCTTCCTGCCCAAGTCAGCACAGTGGGGACAGCAGTGCCCCAAACGTCTCAGTCTCATGTGCCAGGTAATGTAACCACCACTGGCACATCAGAAGCATTGAACCAGCTCCTGAGAAAGGATGTCCTGGTGTCAGTCTGCTGGAGCAAGGGAACAGCTCTGCAGGAACTTGGTGATCTTGGCAGACACCCCACTGAGCAGGAGTCAGCTGAGCACATGTTCAGCGACGAAGTCCCGTACAAGAGCTTGCATCAGCAATAACATAGTCAACAAGTCAAGGGAAATGGTTATTCCCATCTGTTCTCATCTATTTGCATTCCTGAGGCCACATCTGAGGTAGCTCCCTCTATGACTAGTTTTGGTCTTCCTGTGGAAAAGATTTGTATTTTAAGAAAGTTAGTGAGGAGGCTGGACTAGAGGACTTGCAGGATCCTTCACACCCTATTTGATTCTGTGCAAATATCCTGTTAATGAAGTGTTAGATCTCTAGATGAACACTGAATATTATTAACTGTCTTATAATTGATCACCATATTTTAATAAGATAAAAAACAACAGGACTTTTAGTGTAATCCACACTATCACCAGCACCATGTTTCAAACTATAAAATATTGGGTCATTTTTATAATAAAATTGTTTTTTGACTGTCTGTTTTAGTTGCATCAGTTGTTAACTGAGGAGTTCACTTCTGTGATCTTTCATCAGCTACTTGTGTAACTTCATGCCACTGGGATATGGCATTCACGTCTTTGTATGTCTGCTGAAGCTGAGATAGTATCTAGGCACCCTGTGGTTCCATGCAGAGCACGTACTATTGCTTGGCTCTCTTAAATGCTCTGGACTGTCCTCTTGCTGTGTAAGGATTCTAGTATCTTAGCTTTGATATTTGAACTGGATATCTTAGCTGGGCATTGTGAATGGCTTCTCTTCACAGCATTAAATTAAGTCTGTTTCCAGGCTCCACTGTGTATCAATGAATAAGGGCTGACACATTCTCACTGTCTCACTGGAATGTTGAAAAGATCATACCATAAGTCATTTCATTTTAGCACTGTTGGGATCTTTGTCAGAGCCTTGGGTAAAAAGACCAATATGCTTGGGAGGTGATAATTTGACTCAGTTTACTTGAAGATAATAAAAGGATTTTTTTTAATCTTTTCTTTCTTTCTAAAGAGGTGAAAAAGATTTAATGAAATGAAAGTGACGCAGAATTGTGCCACTGCCATCAGGTTTTAGTAGTTACCGTGATTATTCAATCATGAAAGAAAAACAGGCAATCAGCTGATACATATTTAAGTCTTCAGGCCAAGCATGTTAATTTTTGCTAACGGCAAATGTATTAAAAGCAAAGCATCTCATATATATTTATGTTGCAGTTTGTTGTTTCTGCGATGGCATGGCAAGCTGCAAACCTTCCCGGAGAGCGCTGCGAGGCTTTACTGGGGAGAGCGGCTGTTCCGCTTCCCGTAGCCCTTCTGGGCGGCCCCGCGCTCATGTTCCAACTAGCTGTTGGCTCCACAACACGGTGGCAATAAAGGAGACGAGAAGGGTCCCCGCATGGGGACCTCAGAGGAACTTTACTCACATGGTGAATGCAGGTTCCCAAAACCAAAGAGAGCAGGTGTTGTGAGTCTGGGGTTTTATAGGGGGATGAGGGGGGCAGAGAGAGCACCTGGACTAATAGTCTCAGTGCATAGGGGCGGTACATGGGCGGAGTTGGGGTACAGGAACGAATAGGGAAAACCCAAGGGAGTGGTCAGGACTAGGGGCGGGGAAGGAAGAACAATGTGGAAAGGGCAGGCATTTAGTAAGAAAAGGAGTGGGGAAATGCAGCACTACATATCTATTCAGATACATTGTCTTATTTATGTTGTGTATGATGGGTAGTTTATATTACCTTTTCTGGCAAGTATACAGAGTTCAGTATTTATGTTCACCATCAAACTCCCTGCAAATGACAAAGGTTAGGTTAATAAATTTGTGGTAAGTCAGGAATGAGTAACTGCCCATTAACCTCTATGTGTCATTTTGAATGTTGACATATATCAGAAATTAAACAGTAGAGGACTTCACCTTAGATCAGAGAACCCCAGGAAGACTCAGCAACTTCATAGAACAGTATTCTTGATTCGGTAGTTGGCTTTCTTCTAGGTTAGTACCAGAAATGAAGCAATATAGCATATAAGTATAAATATCTAATCTACAAATGTAAAAGGTAGCAGTGATATTCTCCATGTTATATACAAAACAAACATATACACAATCATTAAGATAATTATAATTGTCTTTCACAATAGTATATAACTACAATCTAATTCTCCTGGCAATCATAGGCATTTAAATAATCTGGGTAGCTTTCTGAAGTTTAGTTACTGCAACTATTGTATGTCACTTTTTAAAAATTTACTTACCTCCAAGCCACTACTTAATGAGCTTTTGTTGTTCCTATTGGAAAATATTAAGAGTTAAAAATGCATATCCCACCAGCATCCAGGTGCAGGGGATTTCAGAGGTACATACGCAGTGCCTAACTTACTGCAGATAGTAAGGAAAGGAAAGCATTGTCATTTTCAGAATAAAGTTGCTATAAACACATAAAAGTTGCATTAAAAGTTAATGAAATGCAATTGCGCATAAGCCTGTGCCAATGCTGTTTTGAGAAAACTATATAAGGAAAACTTTTTAAAGAAGCTTCTAAGAACATTTTTCAAATTCCTATGTCATAAAAGAGCTTAAAATAAATATTGCTTTGAATGAAACATAGACAAGTATAGGAATACAAGAAATGAAAGCTAGGGAAGACAGTGCTTTCAGTCTTCATATATTCCTAGTAAATGAAGTCAAAATGCAATAAAGAAAATCGGCATTTTGGTCTAAAAAAACCCTATGTTTTTTCTAAAAGACCTGGTGCATATTTCCTGAACACACTACCTTAAGTTCAATAATTATGAATGTAATATGTATACCCAGGGGAAGTAAATGATCATCAGCATGTGTATATTGGTACAGAGAAAGTATTTATTGTATCTGTTGCTCTTGGTACTGCCCTATAATCCTTGGTTTTGTTGCCTTTCTATTGACTGGTAAATTAAACACTCAAAAACTTGTGAAAAGGCATAAAAAACACTTGAACACTGATAAATATTGGGCAGTTTCAGAAAACTGACGTATCTTCCTTTACGGATATATTTCTTCTTACTGCAGATCTAATGCATTTGAAGTGCTGGCACTCGATGGAGTTAGTACTGGGATACTTCAGTTTTATACAGCCCAGGAGAGTGCTGACTGGCTGAGAGCAATGTCAACTAACATCAGTGATTTGACACTTCAAAATGTATGTTACTTTCTGCATATTTTCTTGTTTATGCTATTGTAAAATTATTTCTAGTTTTCAAAGGGTAAAAAACAATTCACATTTAAGATACAATATATAAAATGCTTGTGTATGGGGAGGAAAAGGAGAAAGGAAAAATCAGAGAGAGGTTGCCTGATCAAAAGTATCATGAAGTTTTCAAGACTTGCAGTGTTAACATAGAACAGAGAGCAGCAGAAAATCAGATTATGTTTATCATTATAAAGACTTTTAGGACAAAATATTTATCCGTGCTGGTCATTTCACAGAGCTTTAGATGTGACCAAATATTTCATTTTTACATTTTTGTAATTAAACTGTGCTTGAAATCAGCATTTGTTGATTTTGAAACAAGCATGTGAAAATTCTGTAGCTAGTGATGTATGATTTACAGAGGCTTACTGGGAGACAGTAAGTCTACATCTCTAAGTCTAAGAGTTGATTTATTTAAGGTCACATTATTCCATCTCACTTCCTTCCATAGTATAAAGATGCTTATGCTATTTAAAGTTATTCCTGTAAATTAATAAGTAACAGTTGCCTTTGCAAGCAGAAGTATTAACTAATCCCTGGAGAAACAGAAAATTACTATTAGGACAGCACATTTATTATTCCAACAAAGAGCAGCTAAAAATATTAATAATTACAGAATTAACCATAAATTTAAATAGGGAACTCAATAATGTACAATTTTGAAAATATATTTGTCTTTAAGAAATGGTAAAATTCACTGATGAAAATACAATAGCGCAGCTGTCCCTGAAAGAATTGCCTGTGCGGGTTTTAATCTTTTTTTCGCTAGGTGTGTTGAGTCTGTAACTTCTTTTATAAATTATGATTTAGTAGCTTGACTTTAATTTATGCTTTGTACTCTAAACGAACTGTTGCTTAGGTCTCCAGATTATATTGTGTAGAGTTTGTATTAGATATCGACATAAATCTTTGGTTAAAACAGACTTAAAATTTAATTTATTTTCCTAGTCTTCAGAAGTTATGTGACTCACATTTGATTATAGTAGTTCATGTATTCCATTAATTCTTTTAAAATATTCAATTGCTTAAGCAATGTCTTTGACAAAATCAAAAATTTTTGCTTATGACGTATTTTTTATAAGTACTCTGTATTTAGTGACTCACATCATGTCAGGGTATTATTATTTGATAATTCTAAGAAAGTGTATGGTAATATTTCTAGAGCAATTCCAGTTCATAGTTACTAAGCCTTTTTTTTTCTTTCTAGAGAAAGTCACTGAATAAAAACCACTCCAAGGATATAAGTGAATAAGAATAAAAATAAATTCAGGCAGCTTTTATTAGTCATAGGGTGCTAGTCTATTTTTTTCGAAGAACTATTTGCAGTAAGTGTGTCCTGACATAGTATCTTCACTGTGCTGCGACCTGTCAGCAGCAATATTTTATTATAAACTGGCTACTTTCATTAGTTTTCTTCAGTATCTATTAATAGTGAATTCTGCCAACAAAGTAGTCCATCTGATGTTCATGTAGCTGGCTGTTCCCAGGAAGGGCCTGAGAAACAACAGTTATGATGAATGTCCATGTTTTGTGTCCTTAGTGAGTTACAAAGTAAACTCTATGCAGCTCATATGAGAAGCATGTAAACTTTTTTGCTTGGACAGTACCTTTACAGGTTTTGTCAGGTGTGCAGCCTGTGGAACAACTGGAAAGGTGTGGCCAGAGCATTTTTTTAATTATTGATCATCAGAAGGGGAGATGCAGTATGAATCAGTGAATCCCTTTTGGTGCAAACTATTTTTAAGATGAGGATTGTGAGGCTGGAGTACAGCAGAAGGCTGGAGGGCTCGCTGCCTCTGGGCAGTCAGAAAACACAGACCACTGTCCACAGTGCTTAGGGCGGGGCCTTTGAATTAGGCATCTTGAAAGTCCATTTGGAATGCTTTTTATTACCTTAGTCCTATAATTTCAAAAAATGATTCTTTTCTTATCATACCTCTGACACTGACATTAGGGAATGGATCTGTAATTCCTTCACAGCTTCGTCCTGTTTCTGCACTTCTCCTCTTCTGTAGAGTGTCCCCCCATTCTCCAGGAGTGAAGATAATCACTGCTCATTCTGAAATTGTTTCAGAGAATTCCTTATCTGGTTATGGTTATTTTCATGAGTACTTGCTGACTCTAAGCTCAGTTGCTTCTCTAAATATTTAAGCTATTGATTTCCTATTCTGTCCCGTGCCATCATCTCTGTATGGAAATTAGTTACTAGATACATGGTCACAATGGACTTTTTTGCTAATACTGTTGGCATAATGTCAGCATCCTTACCTGAGCTATTACTAGGTTTTTAAGCAATACTTACGATTATTCATGTTTTACTTCCACACATTTTTGTATTTTGTTTTGCTGGTATTTGTTTCACGTCTTTAGGAACTTTTCTGCACTTTAGTCATTCTTACTTAAACTGTGCCTATTTGTGCTACTCTTATATACATTCTTGTCCTACATATTTGCATAATATTTTGAATAATTTATTTTAGAATTTTAGTTCTTAAAGAGCTGCTAATAGAGATTGTTTTCGTACAGTGCACACAATCTTTCCCGTATCACTTTACCCAAATATACTTCATTTTTTTATTTTACCCTAATACAGTCATGTTCAGCAGCTCTTTGTCAGATCTCCTGCTGATGCCAGGAGACAGTCCTAATGTAGGTAGCACAAAAATAGCTCTGCCACAATGTGACACTTCTGCTAATGTCAGACTACTCTTTTGAAGTACTGAAACATCTAACTTCTATACAAAGGCAAGCTCTCTGGGGATCAAGTGTATAGGAGGAGTCATCTTTCAACAGTGACGATGTGAGAAGTTGTCACTGCATAGGAATGCTGCCCCTGTATGATAGTGTATTTACAGAGTGTTACTTGGTAGATGAGAAATAATGATTCTGGTACCAGTCTGGAGTTAGTTCTTAGATGACAGAGGAGCACAGGGAATGCTGCAACATGGAGAAAAATGTAAAGGTGTCTTTTCATCCCTCATTGCTGATACATGCTTTTTATGCTTAGCTCAGAAAATCTCCTAGTAACAGTCAGCTTTACAAGCAACATGCATTTACTTTTATTTCTGAGGACCCTTGCCCCAAATTATTCATCTCTCTGTTCATATTCTAGTTTTTTCACACACTTTTTTACCAGCATGAAACTACCCTATCATCTTCCTTTGTGATTCAATCCTCATTTTCAAGATTCTCAAAGCTCTTTACATTTACCTTTGGCAGAAATAAATAGAGGTGAATGAGCACCTCACATTTATTTCTTCATACACTTCTTTTCCTGCAGAAGGAGGTGGAGTTGAAAAAACTGAGGGAAGAGGGGTTACAGAAAATGGCAGTGAATTTTCCATGATGAAACAAGAAGCACAGGAAACAAGTTAATCTGCATGTGCTTCTTACTGCTTCTGTTCTTAATTTCTTCAGCTGAAGGGTTCTTTGCAGTCTGAAGTGACAATGCCGTGATGGTGATGATTTTTTAGCAGAAAGGTTTTTGGGATAATTTATATTCCTCTCCCTGTTTTTCACCATTCAGATCGACAACTATTAGATATGTGCAGCTTTTCTCATGGACCTTAATTATTTTCTTTGAAATATAGCACTGAACATAAATTTAGTCATAATCAGTAGAAGCACCTAAAGGTAATTCTGTCAGTTCATTTACATTATAAAAATTTGTTTCTTATATTTATAACTTTCTCAAGGTTTTGTGTTTTTTCCCAGTATACTCTAAAGGTGTTACTTTTAAAAAAAAGTTCATAAATAAATGAGTAGGTCATAAGCAGGTAAGAGAACAAGTTATGATGCACTTGTTCCACTTTAAACATTATTTATGATTTTTATAAATCATTCCAGCAGTTTCATTGAAGGATGGTAGAAACTTAAAATTTTTTATATTAAAGTAGGACTATTAATCCTGATCACACTTGTGCCCATGACAGCTTTTTGAATTTAATGTCATAGTCTGTAAACCTTCTCTTTTATTTCTTCATGTAAACATTGCAGTCGTGTGAAATTTCTGTTGTAATAGAGAGAGATTTATGAAATATGAGCTTTGAACATACATTAAAAAAAAAGAAAGAAGATTGAGACGGTCTTGCTTTCTTTACACAGCAGAGTGTGGGGTACATGTAGATGGAAATAAAATCCTTGTGTGTAGGAAGCAGTATACAAATTTGACTGCCTCAATGATTATACAAACAATTCTATTCCCAGGGTGAGAAGGCGTAATATTTCTTCACTGATGCTTTGTTGTTTTAAGTGCAAAAACTTCCAGTTGAAAGTACCACAGTTCAAACTGTAGAGATTGTAAAGGGAAGTCAGTAAGGGTAGGAACCACATCCCCTAAGCTTAGCAAAGCAATAAGCAATCACATAGGATACCAATACAGCTAGGAAAAAAATGGGTGCCTGCAAGATCCTTCACTTTCACTGTTTTCTGGAAAGAGAATATAGGTATATTATATGGGAGATAAATCCCAGCCTGGGAGGTATTTAGATGTAGGTAAATGGTTCTGAATCATTTCTGTTCCTGCTCCCTATGTATCCATTTAGAACAGAGTATAGGATTTACTATTTGCTTAACAGGTCCTTTTCCAAGTTGCCTGCAGTCTTTGCAGACCCAGGTTTTTTGTTTTAGTTCCCCTGCTGTCTCCAGCTCGCGTTTCTATACTGCAATGCTGAGAGCTCATGCGCTGCCAGCACGGTAAATGTATGCCATTTGTATTCCTGTCTGTCTGCACCAGCTGTGGAGGCATGTGAAGGGCACACGTGATGCCCGGTGAAGTGAGGAGTTCGTACTTCTCTGCTCAGCCCCACGACATTGGGATGTAATATGATATAGAAGCAGATCTTTCCTCTCCCCATAGATACATCGGGGCTGCAGCCATCCTGCTTTGAATAGGGAATTGTTGCGATGTGTAGATTCCTGCAGTGGTGTGGCAAGCCACAGCCTTCCAGGAGAGCGCAGAAGGGAGTCTCTTGGGGATAGCAGCTTATGCCACATCTCGTAGCCTCTTCCAGGCTGCCCCTCGCATGCTCCGGCTAGCTGAAGTCTCGCAACACGGTGACGATAAAGGAGGCGAGAAGTCTCTCCACATGGCTTTATTTCATAGTGGCTCCCAGAAGCCTAGAGCCAGCATATGTGCTGGCTCCCAAAGGCAGAGAGCCAGCACATGGCATGGTTCCCCCAAGCACAGCGAGCTGCCTGCGCCAAGCCGAAGCAGAGAGCGAAAGACTGTCACATGGCATGCAGCGTCATTTATCGGGNAGTTGGGTAGCATGCAGGGTCGTTTATCCAGGGCGAGGGGAGCAGAGAGAGCACACAGACCAATGGTCTCAGGGCATAGGGGTGGTACATGGGTGGAGTTGGGGTAAAGGAACAAATAGGAAAAACCCGAGGGAGTGCTTAGGACTAGGGGCGGGGAAGGGGAGACCCATGTGGAGAGGCAGGCAATTTAGTAAGAAGAGAAATGGGGAAATACAATACCACAGGGAATTGCTGTCTGTGCAGTGAACAGCTGCGGAGTCCAAAGCATTCTTCCTATTATCCTTACCAATGGGAAGCTGAGCTGGTTATGAGGATGCTCTTCACAATACCATCATGGTGCAGAAAACCTGCATGGCCAGTCTGACGCATTTTTTCAGGCACATCTGAACCCATTTACTTGCACTGGTTTGTGCTATAGTAATCTTGTTATTGAGCATGGTTTTGGACACTTGAAAGGAAATTATGTTTTCTGTGTGTATAACATGGCTTTTATATAGTTTGTGTATGTATTTGTGTCTGAAGCACAGGAGAAAGGTTGGACCTGATTACGGGCAGGGTGTATCAGCATTTCTACTGTCATTGAAGTATTCCAGGTGTCTTTTCATTATGTCCTGCACAACTGCTCTAGCAGGATTAAGCCCACCACCAAATCAGACTGGTAAGGTCTGCTTCCTTCTGCAACAATGAGCAGAGGTCAACAGTGAGGCAACACTGAGGTCACCAATTTGTTTTAACCAAATTACAGAGAGAGGTTCTTGAGTTCCAGCTGATTTGTTACTTCTGGGGCCCTGAGGGCACCAAGAAGCTCAGCCACCTCTTCTCCCAGCCGTGCTCCAGGCCAGCTCTGGCACAGTGCAGTCAGGAACCAGGCTGAAGAAGGCACACCTGTGTGCATGACCTGTGAGGAGCCTTGCTGGGGCCCCTCTCTCCTCTCAGCAGCTGAGTTTCAGTTCCGTCCTCATTGTCGCTCCATGCCTGTGCTAAGCTGCAGGTGCCAGCACCTGCAGGCTGTGACCCACCTCTGTTGTGGTAGTCCCTGCTCCTCCTCTAGGGTGGCAGGGAGCTGGTAGGGCCACTCCAAGAGCCTGGCAGGATCTCTCAACACACAGCCAAAGGTGACAGCCAGGCCTGGCAGATGCTCCAGGCTCCCAGCAGGTTGGCCACCTCAACCTCAGATCCTCAGTCACTCCCAGCTGTCTGACTCACCAGCACACCTTCACTGTTTGACTGCACAATTCAGTTCCAAAAGGCTGCAAAATTAATCGTGTGAGGGAGAAGAGCCCTGATGGCCCATGATGGGTTAGGCCTGACAAGAGCTTCTACAGCCCTGAGCATTGCTATCACCCTCTGTCTATACAGTCTAGACTCCTGTTGTCATCCTACGCCTTCACACTCCTTTTTGTCTTAGGTTCATTTTGTTTATGATCATAGATACTTCACTCCATGCAGGACAATGACTTGTTATTGTCATCTGTTAGGTGCGAGTGTGTGTGTGTATAAATCCTACACATCCTGAGGCCTGTGTTGTTACCATAACACAAAGCTATTGGCCCATACAGGTAATGGGTCTGGCTGGGATGGGGGTAGCCTTCTTCATAGCAGCAGGTGTTTTGTGTTTGTGGCTAGAACAGCGTTAGTAACACACCAGTGTTTTGGTTGGTGCTGAACAGTGCTTGCACAGGATGAAAGCTTTGACTTTTTTTCACTCTGACACACCCCACCCACCTCAGCAAAGGATGGACAAGGAATTAGGAAGGGACATGGATGGGACAGCTGACTGAAAGTGTGCAAAGAGATATTCCATACCACTGTGCTCCACAATAGAAGTGACATAGTGGACAAAGGAGGTGTGGGTTTGTCTTCCAAGATGGCTGTCGCTTGGAGCTTGCTTGTGGGAGGCAGAGAGTGATTGCATTTATATCACTTGTTTTTCCCTTGTTTCTTTCACTTAAACTCTCTTTATCTTGACTCAGAAGTTGCTTTTGCTTTTCCTATTCTCTCACCCTTCCTGCTGGTAGAGGGAAGGGAGTGAGCCGCTACGTGGGTACTCAGCTGCTGGCCGGAGTCAACCCAATGGCATCACCATACTTACTGAGTTACATCCACAGATTCCATCTTACAAATCTGGTATGCCCAGGATGCAAGCAATAGCCCTGGATTTCTTCTGCTCATTTCCTATGGCAATTGTAGATTTCCCTGTGCATAGGTTTAGGGCTTTGGTCTTCCATCACAAGCTTTTCATTTCTAATAAAACAGGTTTTTGACAACAAGGTCCTTTGGTAGTACTGTGGGACAGTTTTCAGCTTACACCTAGCATATAGGGAAGTCTGGTTTTCCACTCTAATCTATTTCTTTCTAGATTCTTATCTACACTTAATAATATTGCACTTCAAATAAATGTTATACTTTAAAGAAGGGAATATATGTCAGTGTTTGTCTACCACTCATCTATGCAAACTGTGACTGCCAGAGAAAAGTCAAAATGAACAAAACTCTTCATTATCTAAAGTAAGAGGAAGAACTTTGTCTTGAAGGGTAAACTAAAAGGAAAGCCCATGCAATTTTCCTTTCATCTTTAAACACATCTTATAGTCTATTGTCATCATTTCACAAGGACTTAATTACAAAACTCATTTAAGAATCTGATTAAGCAATTGTTTGACTGAGACCTCAGTAAGATGCCTACAGTACGATATAATATTTTCACTCAGGCTGGCAAAATTAGATTCATAAATGCAAATCATTATGAGATACTTAAGGAAAACTCTGATAAAAGGCTTTTGTCTTTCAAATACTTGGTTTTGTAAATTTACTGTAATAGTAAAAATGTAGTATTTAAGCACTGAATGGTATCACTTCTTACAACTAGAATTTGGAAGTAGTAATATAGTATTCAATAACTAAGTCAGTCAATGCTAATCGCACCACAGAAACTCTTCAGCATATTAATAACTCTCTGTGTTCTTCCATCTCTCTTTTATAGATGAAAATGGCAAATAAATGCTGTTCTCCCTCTGACCAGGTAAGATTTCCATTATATTATACAATATTTTTAATTCTTGTGATTACTTGTGATGTTGGAAAATTTATAGCAGTTGTATATACACATCTAGTCAGTTTTTAAATTCTAAAGTTTTCTATGGTTTGAAATTCTGAAATTACCTACTCAATATAGGAGATTCTTAATATGCTCAATAATACACAGTAATGAGTAGAATCCTCCACTGTAAACTTAAAAAGTGGATTAGATGGAGCCATGAAATACATGGGAGGGGAACAATGGAACTCCCAACCAGGTCTTGGAAAGCACAGTCTATGTTTGCATGTAACAGTACAGCAGTGAGTCTGTTAACTCTCAGTTTACATCACATACAGTGCACAGATAGCCAAGGGGTATATTCCAAATCCAGTCTGTTTTGCATGTACCATGCTATGCAGACTGCATGTGCCATATCTGTCTGTCTGTGACTTTTGGGGCTCAGGAGCCTGATGATATATTTCTTTTACCCCAACTAGACCAATGTCCTGAAGACCCAGATAAATTTACTGGATTGGGAAGTATTCTTACTTCCTGCAGCATTGCAAAGAGGGGTTTTTTTGTTTACTTTATAAAATATAATAGCATTTTCCAGGCTAATTTGTTAATTCTGGAAAGTACTTTGAAGTTTGTGTTATAAAACTAATGAGTTTCACTTACATCTGCTTTCATTGCATCAGGCTGGAATGAAATCATTACTGAAGAACAGAGATCCCAGTCCCACCTGGTTTCAAAAATTCTAGGCTTGTAGATTATAAAAGTGAAAAATAGATGTCTTATAGTGTTTTGCTGCAGAAATTAAAAGTTTTTACAGAAATCAAAGATCCAGACAAAAAATTCTTCATATCAGGATCAAATAAGTATTTATTAGTTTGACATATTATATACACTTTCACGCGTTACCAGTTTGTCATCTATTTGTACAATGTACTTGGACATGTATAGACTTTCCTAGAAGTTACTAAAATATTCAAGCACTGACATTTTCTTAAAACAGGAAACTGTTTTCTTATACGTGGGTTAATCCTCTTAAAAAATATGCCTCAAAATCCACTACAGACTTTAATTCTGTGTGTAGAACGTGCTCAGATTACCCCTAAAACCAAAATGAATACCTATTCCATATAAGAAGTGAGTATCTAGTCTTCACTGGCAGTCTCTTCCAACACCTTTCTAGTGAATGGACTGCAAGGTGGGTGATGGGAGAGCAAAGTCCCTTCCGCTGTAAGTAAAGATCAGATTTGTGAGCACTTCAGGAACCTGAGCATACATAAATCTATGGGACCTGATGAGATGCATCCCAGAGTCCTAAGAGAATTGGCTGATATAATTGTCAAGCCACTCTCCGTGATATTTGGAAAGGTATAGAAGTCAGGTGAAGCCCCTGGTGAGTGGTAGAAAGGAAACATTGCACCACTTTTTAAAACAGATAGAACGGAGGAACCCAGGAACTACCGACCTGTCAGCCTCATCTCTGTTCCTGGGAAGATCATGGAACAGATCCTCCTAGAAGCTGTGATAAGGCACTTGAAGGGCAGGGAGGACTTAGGGAACTTCGAAAGCCCACTGTGTCCTGGAGTGCATAAAAAGTAGAGCGGCCAGCAGATCAGGGCAGGTGATTCTGCCCCTCTACTATGCTCTTGAGAGATCTCTCTACCTCAGCATCCAGCCCTGTGGCTCCCAAAATAAGGACATGGACCAGCTCTAACAGGTCCAGAGGAGGGCCACAAAGAGGATCAGAGGGATGGAACATCTCTCCTATGAGGAGAGACTGAGGGAGCTGGGGCTGTTCAGCCTGGAGAAGGGAAGGCTCCAGGGTGACCTTCTTGCAGACTTTCAGTACTTAAAGGGGGCCTATAAGAATGATTGGGACAAACTTTTTAGCAGGACCTATTGTGATAAGACAAAAGGTAATAATTTTAAACTGAAAGAGTATTGATTTAGATCAGCCATAAAGAAGAAGTTGGGTTTTTTTACATTAAGGGTGGTAAAGCACTGGCAAAGGTTGCCCGGAGAGGTGGTGGATGCCCCATCCCTGGAAACATTCAAAGTCAAGTTAGTGGAGCTTTAAGGAATCTGATCTAGTTGAAGATGTGCCTGCCTTTTGCAGTGCGGTTGACCTCCATGACATTTAAAGCTCCCTTCCAACCCAAACTGTTCTATAATTCTGTGATTTAATTACTCTCTTTGCCATTGCTTTTAATTATTAATTAAACCAATATGAAGAACAGTGATTATGAATGCCAGGGGAAAAGGTATTTGATTTGGATATCTTTTCTTGGATGAACTGTCTACTGCAAGTACTTTAGTAACTACTCAAAATTTTTTCTTACCAGTTTGGGCACACATAATGAGTTCAGTTGAAAAAAGGGAGATGTACTCCTCCTCAATTCTTAAAAAATTTTGGGGACAGTCATACAACTAGATACATATTATTAGATGCATAATTTGATTTCCTAAATAAACAGGAAAAAAAATTTTCCTCCATAAACTGTCTAAATAATCAGTGCAGAAACTTACTCTGTTCCAGAGAGTTGTTCAAATGTGAAACTTGGTATCAGTGCTTTAAAGCATCCTTTACGGAGCCACTTTTGCTGTCTTGACTTACCTCTTAGCCTACCGTCTAAAGTAGGGGCCTAAAGTTAGGCAGTGCAAATCTATCCCACTTTCTCTATTCCAAGTGTGAAAAGAAGGGACAATACATTTAGGACCTTAATTTCAGAAGTTGAAAGTTGAAGGTAGAACTGACAGCAACAAACATTGGATTGTTCTCTGCCAAAAAGTGAGGAAAAAAATGTTTATAATGAATTTGGGCAGACCAAGTAAACAAAACTAGGAAACATAAAAATATTAAAGGAGCAAATGTGAACAACTCAGACTTTATACGTCCTGTGAAAATTTGCTTTAAAAACAATCAATATGTGAATTTCTCTGATATATATATCACAAAGGCATAATATAAAACTTGGCAATGATAACTGAAAGCAGAAGAGGACTTGTTCTGTCCTAGATTAATGGAGCCTGTTAGTGTCAGTTACATAATGTTTGTACCGACCTGAATAGCTCTTATTCTTGCAATTGATTTAAAATTTAGAGAAAGGATAACCTTAAGAGACTGAAGGTCACTTGAAGAACTGCCTTGAAGTAAAATTGGTGATAGCTGCAAATTTATCTTTTCTTTTAAGCATGGACATTGCTGAAGAATTAAACAGCTCTCCTTAGAGCTTCATTACTGTGTTGCCTGCAGTGAGTTTTCATCATTGCTTTTAGAGTTCAACATAATCTTTCATAAAGAGAGAAGGTTGGATGTGGATAGGTTTCATTCAGATTCTGTTTTTCACAGGCCATTAACAAACTAGGGTTCAGGGTCATCAAGAATATTAAAAAATTACTGTGTTAAACCTGGCTTTTTTCTTTGTCTTTCATATTGCCTCTGACTGGTTTTATTGCAAACTGAATCTGCAGACATGATGAATTCTGTATGCATTTAAATTAATAAAATGGGAAAGGAGTAAGATATTGGTTCTTGGGTCTAAACCAGCTGTTTTTATGGGTCTCTGTGCCAAAAGATGGCAAACAAACATGGTGTGATTCTTGGCCTGTGCAGGGCTGTAATTTGATGATCCTTGTGGATCCCTTCCAACTCAGAATAGTCTATGATTCTCTGATTCTATGACTTTGCCCTACGTCTGTGGTCAAAGTTAGAGGTATTAGGCAAGGTAGTACTAGTTGTAATTATTATTGATATGTTTATACCGTTAAAATAACCAGTACCGGGTCATGAAGTTAATTGGCATGGTCTGGCTGCTTCCACACTTAAATTCCCTTTTGCCCACCAAAGCAAGGTGTTTGCATTTAAACTGCCTATTGGAAATTATTCCCACCAAAGCTAAAATCCCAGAGTGTGGAAATTGTTTGGCAAATTCGAGTTATACCAGGACATGTCACTATAGCTCCAAGTCAAGGTCTACAAGTTTAAGAAATATTCAGGGTTACACAGATTTCAAAGGATTAAACAAGTAGCTCTGCTGAAGCTCGGGTTCCAAGTGTCTATGTAACCTGTGTCAAAGATGAAACACACAGCATCTAAGCATCATAACTTTTGATTTTGCTTGATATAATTTATTATAGTACTCTAGAGAATTGAAAGCACTAGATTCATTGTTAGATTTGGGACTTAATTTTCCAAAAATACATACTGCTGGATTGATCTTTATTTTTTACAGAAGTAAATTAGCCAATTCTCTCTCCGTATAGGTAAAAATACTTGCAATGTTTTTTGGTTTGTTTGCTGGATAATTTTTTATGTTTTTAAGACTTAAGCTTTTATCATTATTATTTCTGGGGATTTGTCTCTGCCAAGTGACATATCTAAATACTAGGAAAGGGCGAACATTATGGTTGCTAATTAAATAAAGAAGGAGAAGTTGGGCAATTAGAGACTAGTCAATTTGACTTCAGTCTCTATAAAGAAATTTGAAATAAATAAACAGAATACCTGTGTGGAGCAGAAAGATGACAAATGACTGCCCTGAAGGATTTGTCAATAATAAATAGTGACAACCAATCTAATTTTCACTTGTGATCATGTAACATATTTTGTGGATGTGTGGCAGGAGGTTGCCACAACATATCTTGATTCCAGCAAGGTTTTTGACGGTTTTCAACATTAAAATATTTTAAACAAGTATTATACAGATTTGGTTGTGCAGATTTTATTGGATAATCCAATATTAGGTATAGATGGTTCACTTTCAAAACTGACATGTTGACTAGAAGTGCTGAAGAGGTCTGACCTGGATCCAGTTCCCTTGAAGTCTGCATTTATGGTGCACGAACGAAAGTAAGCCTACTGATTTTGCAGACATTAAGCTTTAAAATACCATGTTAGACATAGGAATGATCTTGCCATATTAAAGAATGAGTCTGAAAAACAGGGTTGAAGCCAATTAGGACATGGCATATATGCAAGAATAATTAAGTATATGTAAAAGACTGGGAAAAACTGAAGAGGTTGTTACTGGAAAATGCTTGATGGTTATCTGGGGGTGTAAATTCTTTTAGGAAGGTTTGATTCATTCACCGTTGTCTTACTAGAACTCAGAGATGCCCCTATCTGCAGAAACCAGTCAGATAGAGATAATATGAAAAACAACAGGTTCATTTTTGTGAGTTATTATTATGGTTTATTATTATGGTTTATTATTATGGTTTATTATTAGAGTTTATGATTACATTAGCCTGTTATAATCAGCTACAGGGTTGACCAGCAGAGACCTTAAAAACTTGCATTCCTTTGGTTTATCTTATATTCCTCTTTTCTACCTTTTCCCCCTCCCAAATAAGGAATTCACCTACACTTTACTGCTTCTCCATTGGCCCTTATTTTATTCCAAATTTTACATGATTATTTGGTTATTTCAGCCTTAATCGCTGATACCACCACAACTGTCTGTAAGTCAGTCTCCTTTTTCATTATCTTTTGACATTCTTCACCCATTATTTACTTTCTTTTAGCATATTTCGCCTTCTGATTTACCCCCTTATTGCTGTTTACTCCATTGCTGGCTTCAGCTACTGGCCAACTCCTCCTTTCACATCGTGAGTGATGTCCAGCAGTTTCTCACAGTTACCTTGTCAGTTTAACATCAGGCCAGGCTGGCTGCTTACCTGCATGCCAGAACAACCATGTCTGCTCGGTGGCTTTTGTGGCAGACACAAAAGGCAGAAAGGCAGGCATTGTGGGCTGTACCTTAGTCAGCTACTGCAAGACATGCTAAGCGTTCCTGTTTCTGTAAGGCCTTGGCAGCAATACTGCCTCTGATTTTGTGCACTATGTTTCTGAAAAGGTATTGACCAGAGGTCTCCTGTGGCCTCTGTGGACATATTGAAAGAAATATAGAGGTATGAAAGAAATATTCAATAATGATAACTTTGTGCTCAGAGAATAACACATGAAAAGCAGAAAAGAATGATGCCACATAAGCTACACATCCTTGTTTGTGGATTTTTGCTCCATTTGTGAACTGAGTAAGCTTTTTTAACTCTTCCAGTGTAAGGTCAAAATCATTTGAATCTTTAGTGGATAGGGCAAAATAAAGTCTTTAATTGTGATTACAGCAAGAGTGATTCATGTTTGACATGAGAAATAAAGTGCTAGAATAGCTTATTTAGAGAAGATAGGAAGCCTCCACTAGTAGAGGTGCTGAGAACATTAAGGATGCATTTTTTAGAAACAAAATAGGTATCATGGAGAGGGTAGAGTACTAAGTTTCTCAGAAGCCTCTTTACTGCTCTGTGTTTGATAATTATAGGAACATAATTCTAAATAAAAAACTTTTCAAGTATGAAGGGTTTTCTCATTGTTCCTCGTAGCAGAATGGCTGCTGCAGGCATGCCATGGACATATTTGCCTGGCTTCATCCTGCAGCATAAAAGAAACCTTGCACCTACTCTTGAAAGATCAGTTTATCTTCTTTTTACTTCCTTTTTTCTTTTCTCAAAACAGAGAAAAATGTTTTCAAAAATATAACATAGTAACAAAATTACTTTATCCTAATGGTTAGTCTGGAAAAGTTAGATTCTTGAAGACTATAATTCTGTAACTTACACCTGTAGAAAAGGAGCAGGACTAAATTCTTTTAAGCATAAAGTGACCACATAAAGATAGAACTGAGATCTTCCTTGGTAATCTTTTTAACTTTATTTGTATGGGAGGACAGTTTTTCAATTCCTAAGGAAATTGTCTTGTTTTGCTTCAGAGACTTCTGGGACGTCAGATCCTCAATTGGAAAAACTTACTCTAACAGAAGAAGTATAACTTAAAAACACTTAAACTTTGTAACCTCTAGTCAGTTAATATGCTGTGAGGTAAATATGCTCTGTGAGCTAAACAGCTGTAGTTTGAAATGGTTTCTTCATTTTCTGCTTGTTATTATTGTTGTAATATTGCTAAAATATAAAGCAGACATATACGACGAAAAAAGAGACTTGTGAAGGATGTGAGTTTTCCATTTTTATTTAGTTTGGTTAGTTCCTGCTGCACAAATAGTGCTGGTGATCTACTATAATATAAGAATGCATAACCAGTAAGGCGACGTACTGGTGGTAGCTGTCTTCAGGAGAGAGTTTCATGCTTTGGAGCCTAGCTTGAACAAGAAGGCTGTAGTGAATAAAGGTGAGAGACATCAGGTCCGATTTACCAGCCTCCCTGTTTTATGAAGCAAAGAGTAAAAACTTTTACTTATTATCGCTACCCAAAAGGACTTGTAATCTAAATTTTGCCCAGGCAGACAATGCTTGAGAAGACACATGAATTCAGATACATACCTATCTTCATAGTTCCCTTCAGCTTAGCGTGGATATGTTGCTATTTTTGGTGTTCAAACTGTGCCCAGCTTGGAGTTATAAATTTTATTCTTGAACTAAAGCATATAAAACACTTGAGTGTCATAGTTTCTAAGTTCCTGTATAGTTTGCTCTCTAGTAGCCATTCAGACATAAGTGAATGCAACTGATGTACAATGGAAACCGTTAATGTAATGTATCAAAACTTACAGCCTTCCAATTTTATTTTTATTTTTAGTTAAACTTTATGTATGTGTAGGGACTGCTTGCCACCTTTCACACTCCTGCCCCAATAGCCCTACTCTTCAAAATATGCCATCTACCACTTGTTTTGGAAAAGACCCAAAAAAATTGCTTAAGGTACCTCAAGACATATTTCTCTTTGCATTCCTGATTTGTTATAGTTCCATTGTGCCTCATAGTATGGCACTGGTTCTTAACTTGCAGGTCAAGCTGGCGTCTCTTGTAGATTCTTATCCCACTTTAAATACATAAGTGTATCTGTCTGTTCTGATGTGTCATACATAGAGTTCTACTTGATTCTCTTTCTTCAGTTCTCTCCTGAGTGTTTTGCATCATTTACTTTTCATAAGTATTGAACTAAAAGTACTATATACAAAATGCACTGTCTGCTTTATTAAATCTAACACATTAAATTTCCAGTCATTGCAGCATCTAGATGCTTTACTGCTGTAGGAAAACAATATGTGCAAATAAGAACTTTCATTTATCTGCTATGATTGGATTACATTTTGTCAGTGACTTGTTTTATCTCCTTGTAATCAGTGCCATTGCTCATTTTCTTCTTACAGGAGCTTTTTGAAAGTGTATTAGAGCATGTTAGAAACTTAATAATATGTCAATGACGTATGGGTAATTTTCAAACAGTAGTGAAAGCAATGCTGAGAAGGGACAGTTTGTAGTATTATGCCTTATGAGCACTCCTGAAAACTTCAAATGGCAGGTTTCAGTCAAAAAAACAGAATAGTTTTTATCACAGGACTAACATTCCCACCCATGTACTGAGATCTACTTAAAATCTCAGTAACCCAGTAAACCACAGACAGCTTGTTATTGAGTACCAACACTTGTTTGCTTTTGTTCCGAACAGACTTTTGTTGAATTGAATAATTATTCTTTCTCCATTTCCGATGTCTAAATGACCGTTAAATAAACCAGTCAATAAGAAAAATACGTAGAAAGAAAGTAAAAAATCCTAAAATTATATTGGACTGTTAGCTAGTACTTTGACATTTCTGCCCCATGTAACTCATTACTGTCTGTAAGCGTAGCGTTAGTTGAAAATGAGCAAGCTACTCAGCAATACCTGTGTGTTCAGACTGGTGACTCACTCTAGATTTAAGTACTTGTTCCAAGAGCAATATATTCCTCTTAATGTGTGCAAAATGGAGCCTGGAATGTTTTTTGCTTTGTTATTTTTTGGTAACTACATTAATGATATTCTGCTACCACACTATGGCATTATTATTTATGGCATTCCTGTATCAATTTGCATTTACCTCAAAAATGAAGCATGCAGTTTTATTTCTTAGTTTTATTTTTTCTTAGCCATAATTTATCCGGAAAATAAAGGCATGCATTGTAACACTGCTAAAGTTGTGAAACCATTGAATTTGATATCTAATTCTTTGAAAACATAAATGAGATAAAGTATATATGAAAAAAGTGGATAAACTCTGACGACAACAGGTGTGACAAAGACTCTGTTAACAGTTGCAAACATGAGCCTGGAGAAAGATGGTTGATTTCAGATAAATCTAGTGATTTGTTCAGAGGTATTTCTTTAGAGGTATATGTAATTGAAATGTCAGTATGTCCAAGTTTTGACACTGCTATAGATAATGTATTATGGTTTTTATAAACTGCTGAACTGCTTCGGTATGCGTAGGTTTTCTGCTGGCTCAAGTGAGAGTCTGCTTTGACCTGCATTGGTGGCGTTTAAAACAGGGATTATTTCAGATATACCTGTACCATAGACTTCAGACTACCTGTACCACAAGTTTGTCTCTTCAAGGACTTTTGCCACACTGGAATGATACCGTATGCTTCAAGAATATGGAAGTGGTCAGAAGGCAAATGCGAAGTAGATGATGCATGCCATTCTACTAAAACCACTCTTATGATCCACTAAAAATAGACTTTTAATTTTCAATTATTTTCTTTTACAGGTCATACATATGGGATGGGTAAATGAGAGATTTGAAGGAGCTGATTCATCTCATCTCTACGAATTCAAGTTTCTGGCCCTGAAGGGTTCATCCTTCTACATTTTCAGCACTCCACCAGTAAAAAAATTACTATTTTTGTGGCAGTTTCATTGTAAATGGAAACCTGTTTGTTATGTCTGGGTTTGTTTTTGTTTATCAAGTGAAGTTGTCAGATGAGATTTCAGTGTAAGTTAAAGCCACAGATGCCACTGAATTTCAATAAGCTGTAGATATTTAGCCTCTTTCAAGGTCCTCTGAAAAGCTTTCTGTATCTGGATAATGTAAAGAATTCCTTATGGGATGTAAGTGTTTTGTTTTTTGAAGTTGTCAAGGTCAGGTTTTATTTTGGTTGTTTAGGCCTAATATTTCTTCCCTTATTTATTCTAAGGTATTTTGTAGATATAATGAGATGGTAGTTACTCTGCTTTCTGAAAGATAAGATGCATCATGAAATAAACCATCCATACTATGGGATGATACTTGTGGATTTTTCACAGAAGCAAGGGATTGAAGTGTTACAGAGAATCCAGTGCTAACTGTACAGTTTGAACAAATCTTGCTTTGATAATTTATATACTTCATAACAAGAATTCTGTTTCACAGCAGGTGACTTATCTTTTCTAAAAATTAATTTAAAAGGATGAAACGTAAATGAGCTTTAGAATTCTAAACTGTTTAAAAAATGACCCATACTTACCACATGGTAATATTTAATCCTTTGTTTTTTCTCCAGAGAACATTTACCTTAAACAAATCATAAAAGAATAAAATGTGAACTTAGAATGCAATTTGAATTATACAAATTGCCTACAGTTTTGCTCAGAAGGTGCTTAGTCTCCCAAATTTGTCTGCTGATCCAAAGAAAATCTGATCCTTTATATGTGTGCTCTCTGCAGTACCTTTGGGAAGTATATACTTTTCAAAAGTTATTTATGAACCTCAGTGAAATGCAATAAGTAAAATATCCTCCTCTCTAGACTGAAATTATTAATCCAATTATTCACATTAATGTCAAACATTATAAAATGGCCAATAGTATTCTTTTTAAAATGAGATAACACATCTGGGAAAAGCAGGGGTTTTCCCCCTCTAAAAATTGGGGGTTTAGTATGTTATGCTGAGGAACTAAAATTTGCTTGAATTACTACAATCCAATTAAAATGTAAAAACTATGCAGAAATATTAAACAAGTAAATAACACACCACATGAATGATTTTCCTCTATAAATTTTAATTATTGTTTTCAGACCTGTTTCTAAGACATTTTTGATATAATTAAAACTATACATCCATATGATACTTATTTGGGATAAAGTACTTCATTTACCGTGTTCAGCACTCTACTAAGAACAGACAAGTGGGGATGACTGGTAGCATAAGTTACTTGACAGAATCTATTATGCTCTTACAATTTTTTTTATAGGAACCTTGGCTTTCAAAAAATGAACAAAGGGGATGCCTTCGGTCAGTGTGTTCTTTCATCTCAATAGTATGATACACCAGTAAATGTGACAGAGTGTATAAATCATAAAACATGTTGACCAGTTTTCTTGCTCTTTAATCATTCCACAGATATCTTTCAACAGGGGAAAAAAACCCAAAAACTAAACACCAAATTAGCAGTTTCCAGCAGCCACGCATCTGGAGACTTCAAACCTGGATCTAAAGCCACACTTTGAAGCTGATTATCAGTCTCCTGAAGGCACCTGTACGTCTGGCTGTTGTTGACCCTCTTCCCGGGGGCTCACTGCCTGATCCCATTGCAGTCCTGCAGTGCAGCGGGGCCAGTCTCTGGCTCCACAGCCCTGCACTGCCCAGCCACAGCCCCAGCGAGCCAGGGCCACCCAGGGGCCCATGTCCCAGCGCAGCCTCAGCCTGTCCCTGCTGAGGGGATACCTGGTGCCCAGAGCTGGGGCTGCCCCAGTCCCCATGGCTGCCCTGCTCCTGGCTGGGGCATGTACTGGGCCTGGCTGGGATGGAGGTCACTACTTCGTAGCAGCTTGTGTGGCAGTGGTTTCTTACTTGGGGCTAAAGCCGTGCTAACACAGCTGTGTTTGGGCTGATGCTGAGCAGGGCTGGTGCAGCCTTTCTATTCTCACTGCTCACCCAGCAAACAGCCTGGGGCTGGGACAGGCTGCAGTGGACACGGCCAGGACAGCTGATTTAGGTAGACCAAAAGGGATTTCATATACCGTGAAACATCATGCTCAGCAATAAAAAATCAGGATTTGGTCCTCAAAAGTAGCCATTGCTTGGAGACTGGCTGGGCATTGGTCTTCTTGGGGTGAGCAGTGTGCAATCCCCTTTGCATTAATCAATTTCTTCCCCTTTCCATCACTTATTAAACTGTCTTCTTCTTGCCCCATGCATTTTCTTAATTTTGCTCTTCCTATTGTCTCTCTTATCCCATGGTAGGGGCACGGGGCATTAGTGAGGGGTTTTGTGGGTGTTTGGCTGTGTGACAGGGTCAGCTCACTGTAGGACCATGAGTTGGGACCTGGCTGGCAGAGACCCTGCCCTGCCGGACCCCAGAGAGCTCACATGGCACTGGTTCTGTGTCACGTGTCCCAGCTCTGTAGCTGGAAACACAGGTCCCCACACGAAACTGGGCATAGGGCTCTTTCACTCTTTTTAGAGATACTTGATGGTACTGCTCTTACTGTTGTTCCTACTGAGGTTTGGTTTTTTTACTGTCTTAAGTGGGAGGAAAAAAAATGGATTGTTCAGTCACAAAAATGCAGATGTTTCAACTTGCATGATCTTTACGAGATACAAGTTTAATGTGTTTTATTTCAAAGATGTTGCTATTGCTGTTTGTATTCTGAATCAATGCAGCATATCAGTGTATCAATACAGTGTGCACAGAGCAGATGACCTATAAGTTCTACGCTTATCTTCAGCCATAACTTTACAACTACTTGTAAAAGGATCTAGTACAGTTTCCACTCCTTTTCTATTTCATTGTGTGTAAAAGATGACATGAATGTAAATACAGCTGCTAACTTTCATAAGAATGGAAAACATAGTTATCTATGAGGAAAAATAAAGAAAATTGTGGGAAAATGTGGATATTATACTATGAAAGAAATCACTATGACAAGTAATATTCTATTTATACACTATTTCTACAATATCTCAGATGATTCCAGAATGGTGATTCAAGGAATGTAGAAGTTTCACCATAGAAGTAAATATCAAGAATGGTGCGATTAACAGAGAATGGTTTTTCTGCATCCCTGAAGTGACTTATCTAATTGTATTTAAGAAATTTACAGATTTCATTTACAGACTGCTGTATGAGAAGTGTCACCCATTTCTGAAAACTGCATATCTGAAAAACACCATTGAAGAACTAGAAATTAATCTTGTGTCAATTTTAATACACAAGCAGTCCTTTATTACATTCTAAAAGCATCTATAAAATTCCTGTCAATTTTCACAGATTGGAAAAGTTCTAAATTAATATCCTAGAAGAAATTGAGGAAAGATTATTCTAAACGGTCATTCAAAATCAAACTATTTTTTTATGTCTTTGAAAATTTCCAGGGAATAATTTAATGTTTTGTTTTTGTGGAATATGGGCTAGATGTAGGGGACATTTGTACTGTTTGATTTTTTTGTTTTTCTTATGATTCATTACAGTTTTTACATTAAAGTCTTCATGTAGCCATATCCTTAGATCTGCTGTGTAACCCTTAATTGCAAAACTATCTTTTTCAATGCAGTTAAGTAAATAGTACTGAAGTGATTTAACATGAAGGCAGCTAGACGATCACTGCATGAGCTGTTTATAATTTTAAGAAAAGGATAAATACAAGAATATTGTGAAAGTAGCAGAAATAGTTCCACCTTTGACAGACAGAGAAGCTTGCACAATGTAATTAAGACATGCAGTGTTTTTAATGCTGCCATGTAAGTTCTAAATACTTAACATATTAGGAGAGAGGTGGCAATAAGTTGGAGGGCATAGACTTAACCCTGAACACTTTTGGTGAACTTTCTAACTCTACACGCAAGTCTGTATTTATGTTGTTATAGGATTTGCTAGAATCTGTGTTTTAGTGTGTGTTTTGTACCATCCAGTTTGAGTTGTTTGGGGCATCTTTAGGCTTCTTATAATGCTGTATCATAGTTACCTCAGGAACAGATCTTGATCCTTGTTTTCCTTTTTAATAGCTTACAATATTTTTTTTTAATTATTCTTGGTTTATTTTTTTTCCATTGAGGAGTGAAGAGACCAGTGAAATTAATTACTCTTTACCTAGAAGTATTTCATCTTCTCCTTAGACCTTTTTAGCACTCCTGGACAGATTGGATGCTTCTGCTTAGTTCTCAGATAATGCAGCATTTGCTGTATTCCAGTAATAAATATTATAGACACTTTGATTTTTTTCCATTACTTATTCAAATGTTTTTAATGTTTTGTGGGGCTGTGGAGACTTCTAGAGTCAGATTCTGTGTTCAGAGAAGGTCAAAGAGTATGTTATGTTAATTTGATTTTAGTGAGTTTTGAAGTGTGATTCTCTTTTATATGCCCCCCGTATTTCTTTATTTAGTGATGATCACGGAGCAGGCCTATTTTATAATTGCAGAATTCTCTTCTGGGGAGTAACTTTCTGAGTTAATTGCTTACTGCATTGTGTGTGTCAGAATGAGTTTAACTTTATTATTTTCTCTCTATTTTAAATCATAACTTTTTAAAGAAAAGCCAATGATTAACACACACATTTAAAGGTAAGTATATTTGGAATATGAGTTTGAACTGATGCTGAGATCACCCGGTCTATGTAAAGATAGATTTTACTAGTTTGTTTATTTTCAGAACTCCATTGTAATGCCTGTTTTTAAACCATGAGGAAATTGCAGAAACTCATGCTAAAGTAAAAAGTACTTCTTCAACGATTGGGACTTTTTTAACTCTACATCCCTATTTCAGTCTCGTATTAGAGACTTAAAATTGTAATTGCAGGTTCCTATTTTTTTGTAACTCTGTTTGGCTTTATTATGTTTTTGATCAGCTCAGTGTTATCTGTGAGTTTATGAGTGTCTTAGTTTTGCAATGTTCCTGAAAGGATTAATATAGCTAAATGTCTACACAACCAAGTATTCAATACATACTGCATTGGGTTAGCTAAGGAGTTGGTCTGCCAGTAATAAAAATAACAACATTCAGCTCCTGTTGGTCATAAATTCATATACTAGGCAAACATGAATTAAAGTAGGAGCTTACTGAATGCTAATTGAAACTCTCGGGTATTTTGCCACTATTTCTGACACTGTCAGAACTAAATTCAATGAATGCAAGTATGTCTCATTAAGTCATCTATTCTGAATATGTGTTTCAAACATTTTGTCAAATGCTTCCAAAAAATAATAACACTGTCATGCTAAAATAATCCCAAGAAATTGTAATGTATAGAATACCTGCAGGAACAATTCCAAAGGGAAATAATGAGAAAAACTATTTTATTGCCTAAGAAATATACTTGAGTATCTCATTTATCTTAGTTACTTATTACCCAGTTATTAAATGTGTGATGATGGATAACCTGCAATAAACTGGAACATTCTTTAAATCAAATGAAGGATATTGCAATTTTCATTAACTTTTCTGATTATTTCCAGCTTTCCTCCTTGACTAGGAGTATATGATTATTTGTAGTTTTTTTTAAAGTAAAGCAGTCAATAACATTTTAAGCTTAGACATACTATGATAGTTCTGATAAAACTATAGATAATGTCAGCTGTCTCTTTAGATTCTAGTATTCCTTTGTAATAGGTTTCTTTTGCCTCCTTAAAATTCCTCTCAACATGTCATTTGTGTTCTGAGCACCTAGCACACAGTGGTATTCAGACTGTTTCACTCTGTATGGTAGCCTTTCTCTGACATACACAGGAAAATAAAACCTTGGCTTCTATATGAGCCAGCAGTTGTCACGATCACTACCTGTCTGTGCTGAAAAAGTCCTGTGAGGTTACACGGCATCAAAGGATGAAAGAAATGCATGGGATAATGGGAAGAAGTCTGAAGTATTCAGAGTGAATTTAATGGCACAGCAGTGTCACCACTGTCCATCATTAATAGTGCAAAGAACTCCAACAGTTAAAATTAATCTTTAGGAGTCAAAACAAATGATAGGAGCAAATGAAAGTCCATTCATATCTCAACAGCTTTCAAGTCACATCCCATGTCACTAAAGTCAGTTTCATAAACAGCAAACGAATCAGTGCCTATGCTTCTAAGTCTACCCACTTACAGCAATAAAGGGTTGTCCTGCTGTTAACTGAGATGGAAAAGATCCTTTCCCTCTGAGATATTCAAGACCAAATAATGAACTAGCCGCCATTCTACTCTAAACCTTATTTTGCAAGAAGCATGAATATCCCTTTGGAGGATCAACAGTAATGGGGCAAAACATATATTATTTAATTACTTTATTTTCAAAACAGCCACCAAAGTACAAAATATTTCCCTGGAAATAAGATTAAGCCAAGTACCTGCAGTACTTACTCTATGTGAGCATGTTTAAATATGTATTTCTTTATGAATTAGCTTTATAAGTTCTCTGTTTCAGTTGTTTCAAAACGTACATTATTTCTAATTTGCACAATAATTAAAATGCAAAACTTAAATAAAATATTGAATGGACATTACAAGAAGAAAAATAGAAATGGAAACCTAAAAAATAGAAATATATATCTTTAAAAATTGCTACCTTTTATGAAGTGATGGGAGGACAAGTTAATACCTAAAATTTTTTTACATTTATTTTCTAAACCAGCTAACATTGGATTTCAATTTGAAAAAGTTTAAGTAGTACTATGTACTTTTATCATGTAATTTAAAAATTATCAGTATGTAATGTTTTGAGCTTTAATTTGTGAGACATTGCTCATAATAAAACAAAGTGTGTAACATGTTTTTCCATATTCTAGTGGATATATTGTACTAAAGTGATGTTTGCTGTTTGATTGCTAAGATATAAAAACTGTGAAATGGAGAATCCTAGAACGTGAGTCCCTCTATATCCTGAAAAGATTTGATGCTAGAACTTCCTCTTCTAGAGTTCTTCAGTCCTGTTTTAGTAGGTGATTCATAATATCTAAATTTAATCATCTCAAAAAACTAATCTAAACGTAAGAGAAACTGGGAGAAGGTTAGATTATTAAGAATTAATTCAGATTGTTAAGATTAGAAAGAAACTAACACTGAGTTCATATTACTTCTCCAAAGGACTCTGAAGTAACATTTAATAACCGATAGAAGTCCCATCAGACGCCTGTAAGTGTTGCAGTGGTTTGGATTCTCCTTGTGTTATTACAATTCTGTTTAACAGCTTAGCATTTAAAGAGACTTAAAAATTAAACTTTAAAATAAATTTAAAAACAACCAAAACATGTCGATATCTCCATGCAAATCATCAGGAGAAATACTGGGTTTTTTAAAAGCAAATTATGTGCTACTGTGAACACAGAGAAAAAGAGTCTGTTATTGAATTTCATAGTTTTTTTCTAGTTAAGTTTCATCCACATAAGCCAGATGTTTGACAAACAAATTTTTCGTTACGTAAATACTTTTAATATTTTTTTTCTGCTTTCTTCCTTTTGGGTGGGAGGTGGGAATAGGACAAAGCTGAATCAGCCCTATAATTTTAAATTATCCAAGTTGCTATTAGAGTTACCAAAACACTTATTTCCATATGCCAAAAGCCTCAGATTTATGACTTCGTCAAAACCTTCATGTGTCTATGCAGCCATTTCTGTGCATTCCCGAAGAGCTAGGATTTGGCTCTAAAATATATAAGCAAAAATAATATGTATTCCCCTTGAATTTTTTTTTTGTATAAATTGTTTTATTCTTTCTTGAACTACATAGGCTAAGTACTGTTTTTAAAAGAAAACAGATTATCACATTATACTATTAAGTAGAATTTTGGTAAAAACTTCAAGCATCAGTCTTGCTGTCAAATTTTAACAGCCTGTCATGTCAACAGGATTAAGTAATGAAATCAAAAGGAAACAAAAAATAGGTGCTTTCATATTATTAAGAAGACAGATGATATTATTCATAATTTCAACTATTGCAGTCACGTAGTCCTTTTCAGTTTTTAGAATAAATATTGAGTTATAGAAACCCTAGTGCATGTAAACTCAAAACTGAATTTAGAAATACATCTTGATCTGTTGATTGTAAGATTTTTTTTAAAAGTGAGACATGAAGCTGAATGACTGTGTTAGAGTTCTCTGTGTTAGCATCTTGAGAAATAAATATGCTTATATAACTAACCACAGAGATTACAAAGAGGTTTCCATCATACTGGGAAAAAAAAAACCAGTGAAATTATTTAACAACTTTTAATTCCTGTTTCTGTAAATTTTAATGCTATTTGACAGTCTATTCTAAATGCTGGGTATTAAATGAAGTGGTGTGCCTGTGTTTAAAGCATCCAGTAGACTAATGATGGGTGAAACCTTTTCAGTTTTTTTCATCTGAACATGATTTTTGAATAAAGAATGTGTTGATAATATTTTTTTTTATGTTACAGGTAAGCACGCTAGACTGGGTACGAGCTGAAAAAATCTATAACCTCTGTGAGGTTCTATTTAAAATCCACAAGGTAGGTTTCCCAATGGTTCCAGTGATATTATTTGCTAAAGAAAGTTTACCTTTTCCAGTTGATGATAAACTCAAATTAATCTTAACTAGGAATAGCTAGCATTCAAAGAGTTCATCTGTTGTTATAAAAATCTATTTGCAATCGCTAGTGCATTAGCTATGCAAGTATAAGAGAATACGGAAAACAGGTTAAGCCCCAAGTCAGCAAGTTACTAAAAAGCTTTCATATTGAAGGAAGTTTTCAGTATTAGAGCTGGTGTATGAACTATCAGTGAGACACACTGCTAAGCATAATGATATTGGTCTTTTTCTTAGTGGGTCAGATTTTTGAGCAAACATGATGAAAAACGCTCTTGCTGTAATTCTTGATCCGTATAAATGTACTTGTATCTAATTTTAGTAATTAAAAATAAAAAACTGTGTCCTTGTTATATCGTATGTACTGATTATTCTATCAAGTATTGTAGTGAGTTTTTCTTTACAAAGGGCAACATATTGAGTTTGTGTCCCGTAGAATTCATTTTCTTCTCCCAACTAGACACAGTCGTGTTTTCTCTCTAGCTTGTCCCAGTCAAACATTTGGGGCAAAATCTTAGCACTTTGTGTAAATAATTGACTTACAGAATATATTTTCTGATAAATTGCATCAGATAGTTTAATTTTTTTCTTCAACAAAAAAACAAAACCAAAAACAACCCCAAAAAAACCCAAAAAAACCCAACAACAACAAAACAAAAAAACGCCAATAACATCAACAACAAAAACTTTGCAAGTGAGATAAGGCTACTAGATGAGAGCCTATTTGTCTAGGAGAGTAAAACCAAACATTTTCGGAAAAAATAATCCATCTTTTCAGATAAAATACTGTTTCAGTGAAAGGTTAAAAGTCATCTTTAGCTCTTACCACCTGCTGTCCTGTCCTCTGCTCTTTCTCCTTTGACCATGCACTGATGATGTGGAAAAGGCAGGTTGTTGCTCTGTTACCTGTAACAGATCCTGCACTGAAGCAGAAGTGTTTAAGGTTTTCGATTTGGCATTGTTTGGGGTTTTTTTTGTTTGGTTTGGTTTGGTTTTGGGTGTGTGGGGTTTTTTGTGTTGTTGAGGTTTTTTATTTGCTGGGGTTTTTTCTGATGCAACAGTTATTTAGGACATGGGAAGGAAGTGTTTTGGCACTGCCATGCCAGGAAAACAGGAGTTCAGGACCAGAGCTCAGCTCCAGAATGCAAGGCACAGGAGCAGAGCCATATTCTTGTCGGCATGGCATTATTTTAGTGTGACCGTGTGTCCAGCTGGGAACATATAAGCAAATTCAGGTCCTGCCCATCACTGATACACCAACAAAAAGCAGACATTCTGCCACAGATAGTTTATGTGGTTCCTTAATTTTTTTGTAATTTTACTTTTGTCTGATAAATAAGTCAGGCACCAATGAAATATGTACACATTAAGCCTTTTGGGAAGATTTTTCTGTGGCTTGGGTTTTGTTTTTGGTTTTTTCTCCTTTAAATATTACTGCTGAAATTTGGTTCTTCTTTGAATATTACGATAATTTCAAGGATATTCTGTCCTTAAAGCAACTTCTGCGGGACTTTTTTATTAAGAAAAAGAAATGGGGAAATAAACTACCCAAGATTCAACTCTTTAATGTTCTTGACATTTTAATAAATGAATGCTTAATTGCCAGTCTTCATGAATATGTAAGCTAAAGTGCAAAAGCTCAAATTGAACTCTTTAACCTCTTCTCTGTCGATTCTTTGGTATAAACGACAATGAGGCAAACTGAACAAATCCAAAAAGATAGGGAAAAATTGTAAGAGATTAATGTTTCTGCACTACATGTGTTGTAAAAGCTGCTGTTTGGGAGGGTGTTCTTCAGGATTTTCAGGAGCTGGTTAGAACTAGAGCAAAACTGTGGTAGAGTATGTTATTGTACCTTCTGATGAAAGATGGATTTTAAGGAGAGGTGCTCTCCTTAAGAGGTGCTCTTGTTACATACCTAATTGTAAGTTTCTCATCTATGTTTATGATGATGCAAGAGTTAAACATGGAAAATAAGAATCCAATATGGAACTTAAATTTTAAAACAGAATGTTTTATGTATTTTAGATTTGGGTGTATGTATACATACATATGAATGCACAAATATGTGAATTTAAATTCATATCTATAACATGCACTTGCATATTTGTGGTCATTTGGAGGTTAACAACCAGATGATTTGAAATGTGTAATGTCTTTTATCGTGTGTGTTTATTCCTATAGCTTGTCTCATAATTCAAACTCTTACTGTAATCCTGTACATTTTTAAAAGTCACTTGTCTTAAAAACATTTTATTTTCTTTTATTGCCTGGTATTTTCACATACAAATTAAAAAATATAATATATAATATAATATAGTAGTCTACAAGCCAGGATATGCAGCAGTGACTCTTGAAGCAGATGTAATATCTGTCCCTCCAGAGCTGCTGAACACCAGAATATATGCATAAATTTTGTTCTTCCTTTTCAACAGTGCGGAGGAGTGTTGTAAAATAACTTTGAGCTTTATCAAGTCTGTTCTCTCTTCATGCAGGGCCAATTTTGACGTCACAGTGCTGTGGCAATATGAGCTACTCCCAAGATGCCCCATGAATCACTGATAATTATTTTGTGTTTTCAGTCTTTTCTGCCACATGATATCATAGAGAAATGGGGATAGGGAAGGGTTACATCTGATAAACAGAAATATAAAAATATGTGTAATTTAGAAATAAGGGCTGTGAAAGTACTTAGATGTGTGAGTAGTAGCTGTTTAATTTAGTTTTCTTTTCCTCTATATTTATGTTAATCAATGAAGTCTTGAAATATTAGGGAAGTTTCTTGTATTAATTTGTTTATGTTTACAAAACATCCTATTACAGGGATTTTTTTTAGCATGAAAGTTTAATGTGAATTTTCTCTTCTTTATCTTGAAGGCGATGGCAGGATCTTGCTTCCATCTCCTTGTAGTTACAGAACAGCATTGACAGCTATCAGAAGACATGCTCATGTTGTCATTTCCAGAATTAGCCCTGGGGTGCTTGATAAATTACTGCGTTCCTTGGGGTTTAGCATATTGGAACCCAATTAGATGGAGTAATTATTGTCTCCTGTAGAGCTGGTACACAGCTCCTGCAATGTATTGAAACATTCAGGGATTTCCTTCTTTTTCACTGTAAACAATATATTGGTACAAACTCATTTTAAATTATTTTATAATTTTGAAGGTATTTTGAAACTGCAATAGTAGCTTGGATTACGTGATAGGGGGTAAAGCAAATAAGAAGCAAAGAGAGAAGCTGACATAATTTGACATAATTTTTGACACAATTATTTAACATAATTTGACATAATTATTTGACATATTTGACATAATTATTTAACTCCTAGAACATTTCTTCAAGGTTATTTTTGACATAATGCCATAGTACCCATCACTTACGGAAGACAGTGTTGCTTCAACTGTTTGGTTTTGCCAGGTGAAGAATCACGTACTGAAACATGTCTTTCAGCTCTGGCTTGCTGATGATTGCTGGCTACAAGCAAATTTGTATTTAGGTATTCACCAGGACTTCGATCTTGAAGACCAGAGGCCGTATTGTTTCAGTGTTATGGTTGGACATGGCAAGAGTCATTATTTCAGTGTAGAGCTGGGCAGTGAATTGGCAGTGTGGGAGAAATCATTTCAAAGAGCGATTTTCTTGGAAGTTCAAAGAACAGGGGTAAGTAGTGAATAATTTAAATCATTTCATCTGTAAAATAAGTATAACAAGAGTTTAGATTGTTTGTATGTTTAATGATTGCATTCGATTGATGTCCTCCAAGACTAAGGATCTGAGTACATTTAATACACAGAAGACTTCTGAAAGCTTCATCATCACATCAATATTTTTCTGTCAATGACTATGTAATAACAGTCAATGAGCATGTTATGACACATTGAAAATTGAAAGTATTAATTTGTAAGTTCACCTTGATTATAAAAAAACTGGAAATTAATACATTTTACCACTGGAAAATTCTCAGGAGTTTATTTAGTCCAACTTGAACATTTTCTTCCAGAAAGCTAATTTTCCTTTCACGTGAAGTAAATATGTTATGTTTTACATAATGGTTCTGTTTTCAAAGAAGAAATATTTTGCTCTTATATGAATTGTGAATTGGGATTGTCCTTGTTAACACTGGAAGAGGTTGAATACAGCATAAAAGTGAAAAGAAGTTTGTAATCATCCTGAGTTTTCAAAATGAAAAAGAAGATTATCACTTTCTGCTGGCTAGAAAATCTAGACCCATACTCTCAAGTGAACAGGACGAGTGGTATGGGAATGTATGGATTGAGACTATAGGCCTTCTTCAGTTAAAAATGTATTTACACAGTTTAGCACAAATGCAAACTTTATTTGGTATGCTCAGGTTTGCAGTGGCCTGTGGACTTCCTAGAGACATTTGAAATAGTGAGAACACTGGATCACAGCATTGTATTAACACGACTTGCAAGGAGCAGGAGTCCTATCATAGATGCTGAATCAGCTTGTCTAAATTTCCAAATATCTGGGATTCTAACCAGGTTTCTGGATTCTAACAAGGTACTTGCTTAGAACCCTTCCATTTGTCTCTTCAGACTGATGAAGGAACAATAAAAGGTTTTCTAACAGTAATGTTCCTAATCCTGCACTGCTGAGAAGAAATGCAGCTCTTCAGGAAAAAATTGATTCTTCCTGAAAAATTTTGTGCATCAGGGAGGGATTAATAACGTATATTAAGTATGCATTTTCTCACATGAACTCTCCGAGAAATTATGATACAACTGTTTGACCAGCCATTCAATCCTTGTATTTATTATCCATATAAAAAGCAGATAACATAATTAAAATTGAGTATAACAAGGGTGGAGATTAGCTGGTTCTTTATATGCTTAGATTTCTGAATATTTATTGTTAAATCTCAAAACTTGCTTATCTTTTACATCCTTAAAATCTTAAAATTAAGGAATGATTCTTTGCCTGTGGAATGATCTTTTGTCATTTGAATCAAACAGTCATCTAGACTCATTTCACAAAAGAGACATTAAATTTCCTGCAGCTGTGGTTTAACCCATCTGAAACCTCCAGGAGAGTCATTCAAATAAAATCCTGATTACAGTATTCAAGTCTCCATATGGGTTTTCCTATATCTTAATTTTCTCTCACACAGTTGGATACATCCAAATTTACTGTAAACCGCTATGTCAGTAGAGTTCAGAGTGCTGTGGTCATTCTCCAGCAGTGAAAAGTCTTTTGACTGCACTATTTTCTTTCTTCCTTCAAAACATAAAGGCTGTGGTGAGTGCCTTTCTTTTCAGAATGATGTCAAGAGCGGCATGAATGAGCTGCAATTTAATGTTACATAAATTATTTCAAGTCATAGAAAAAGAACTGACATTTCAGTATCCAGAAAATTCAAAGTTGTCACTGGTATGCTAGTCTGTAAAAGTTATTCTTTTGGAGAATTTTGGAAATTATTTTTTATTCATAAATGATTGGACAAGATTCTTGGCAGGTGTTGGATTGCATTGTGCCATTTCACCCATTCTTATTTAAATAGGGCTTGGTCCTGTTTACTATCGAGTGTAGTTAGGATCTTGCCTACGAGTTGTTGTTAACCTTATCCTGTACATACCCTTTGTATTTAGTGTTTCTACAATAACAGCTGTATTTCTGAGAAGACTCTGTCCTTACACAGTTTATGAAAAGAAATGTTAAGGGGTAGTGAGTGGTCCTTTTGAATTTTATCTGCCCGTGTTGTGTGATTTTTTTTTTAACATTTCTTCTGAAAATGGTAGCAGCAGTAGATGACAGGAAGAATGCAATAAAGCAGGAAGAAACACCCCTCACAATATTGTTCCCCGTCCAGCTATCTTAAAGCACTATTTCAAGCTGCAATTGTTTACAAAAAGAAGTTTACCAACAAACTCTGAAATTCAGTGACCCTGGTGAAATTAAACTGTTTACAGACAGTGATAACAAGCAAACAGATGTTGAACCCATGTGCTAGAAATACAGGAGTTTTTTTACTAGAAAAACTATTGTAGTTGCTGATGGCATAACTTAGATGAGGGCAATGAAAGTGTTACAGAAGTAAGGCAGAAAGGCAACTGAAAGAGAAAAAAAGTGCTGTTAAAAAGTATTTCCATGAGGCTGGTAATAAAAGTCAGCGTTGCAATGGTGGAAGATAGGCAATGAAAACCCCTCAATCACATCTTGAAGTTAAATAATCTCCCGCAAATCCCAGCAAGAATGTTTGTCTCACCTGAAACATCCTAAACACCGCAAGATGAATAATTGATGCTCTGGTTAGGTAATTTTTCTTCTGGTTTTTTTTCCCAAAATTTTTATAGTGTAGAAAATCTTCAAAAATAAGAGGTTTGAATGTTTTCCAGAGCTCTTAGTAATTCTTTGAACCTTCAGGTTGGCCTTGTCAGTATTATAGGTTTTTATTCTACATTTTTTCAATGTTGTCTTTTTTAAATTTCTTAATCAGTATTCTTCCCTTACCTCAGACTATTTTTTCCAAAGGAAGTTATATTGACTCATCTGAGTTTTGGATATGATTATGAAATTAATGCAGAAACATCTCAAAGGGATGATTTGGATCGGTTCTGTTCAACAGAAGGATGGAAGAGAATATTGGAATAGTATCTGGTAGTGGACAGAGGAAAGAGTGACAGTAATACATTTCATTGTCAGCTACAGAAAAATTGGACCAACAGTTTTGTCATCTTGAAACCTTGTACCTGTAAGCTTTGTTCCATGGCTGGAAAAGTACAGAGGAGAGGAATATGCTTTACAAATGAAAAAATTCTCAGGAGACTGAAAAAAACCATGCAGTGGGAAAGTCATCTACCACAGTGATACCTGCAGTGATCAACTGCAGTGATCTCTAAAGTACCTGCAGTTGGTATATAGTGATAAGACAAGGTTACGTACTCTCCTCACTAGAAATTCTAAAACAACAGAAAGTTTTCCCTTCGTACTTCCAGCTGTGATGAAGATGCTGCAAGTTGTTTCCAATCCTCATACAGCTGAATAACCTACTCTATTGAAACCATTTGCATTGCTTGGACAAAAAATTTGTTTAATATGAGTTACTCCAAGAATTAAAATAGGCTGGATTCCATTCAATTATAACAGAATAATCAAGAAATTTTGCTGCCTCATTATTTTCCATGCTTAAAGGTAAGTACTTCCAGTTAACTTCTTTCCATTTTGTTCTGTGATTCAGTGACTGACATCAACAGAGAAATAAACCCTTAAAATAAAATTATAATATATATTTGTTCAAGTCAGGGATATGAATGTATAGAGAGATGTTAGCAGTAAAATTCATGTTCCTGGAATGATACAGGGTCCTCATGTGAAGAATATACATTACAAATAAAAGTAAACAAAGCAAACAAACAAAGTAAACAAATGAAGATTAATGAATGTTGCAAATTATTTCACTTAACACTATTGGAAATCCAAAACCATTTTATAGTGAACATAAATGTATGATGCAATTATCCTGTGTTTTCCCTCTTTTTAAATCAGTTAACATAAATTACATATTCTGTGGGTGTTTTATATTTTTGCATGCATTTTTAACATGTCTTTATTTTCCTAGGAGTTAACACCAAACCATTCTCTCTAGTAAGATTCTTGATGCTGAATATGTGACTCAGACTCATTGTGACTTAGAACTGCTCTCAGACAGATTATGTCTGTTCCTGGATAAAGCAAAAATAATTATTGGGAATAATTGTGCATGCAGACCTGGAGCTTCATTTCTATAGGATTCCCACATTAAACTTTTAATTTTCTTTCTGTGAATATTGGGCTGCTAAAACACCATGATTAAAATTCCTTAAAATTTAAATAATAAGGAAGTGCAGTTAATAATTTTGGGTTTTTTTGTAAGCAACAATTAATTGCTTTTACCTATTAGTTATTCCAGCCAGTTGCTGTTTTCATCTGTGAACTTGAGTCTTCCATGCTTAAAAAAGATGACAGACATGAGAGTGACATACTTAACATGATGCTTAGTTCACCATCTTCCTGTTCCACTTTAACATTTCCCCCTATACACTGTGTGTTCTTCAGGCTGATCTGTATGAAATCAGTAAGGAATCTGCAATCATGTTATTGATGATTAAAACCAACCAACCAACCAAAAAATCATGTAACTGTTTTGAAGAAGTGGTTAACTCAATAGCCTTTCCTCAGCTTTACGTGTCTTTCCCTTTTTGCTTGATGGACTATTTTTCATTAAGTGGCTGGTCCTGGCTACTTTTTGCTATCCTCTTGTGGAGAAAGATAAGTACAAAGCAGCACAAAGGAGCACATGGCAGCACAGACCCTGGGGGGAGGAGGTGTCCCACGGCAGACCCCTACAGAGAGGAGCCTGCCAGAAGCTGAGAGGCAGGTGAACACTGCGTGATCACCCCAGAGAAGGACATTAAAAAGATGCATTGCTGATGTGGCAACACGGGATTGGTTGTGTAGTGAGCATTACCATGTAAAGAAATACTGTACCTTAAAGAAGTGTATAAAAGCAGCTTTTTCCTTTGAATAAGTGATCCAGATCGGGATTCAGATCGGAGATCCGGGAACCAGAACCAGACTCAGACTCAGTCTGAATTTCAGTCGCCAATATCCTCTCTCCTATCCATCTTTTTAATTTCCTTGTAATATCTCGTCATAGATTTTGCCAGTTCATCAGTTTGAATTAATTTCTAGCCTATTAATAATATTTTCATCTATGAAAGATGAAGTTGCTTTCCATGAAACATATGTTGTTTATTGTACAAATCCTTTCAGAGTACTGTTGGCAGGTTTTGATTTTCACCTCTTGTTTTTCTAGTAAAAATTTATGGGTTTAAAGTTTTTTTTATAAAACTTGTCCATGTAATGCTTTCCCTCTCATCCTTCCTTCACAGCTCAGGAAATAATCTATGCAACCTCCTCATTACAACTGCTTGCTGTTTGTTCTGGACTGTTACTTAATTTTAGATGAATATCTCTATTAAAAATCTTCCAAAAGGGTTCACTACAACTAATTTAAGACATACAGAAGTGAATAAGTTCTTTCCAAGTTACCTCAGTAACCTTTCAAGGAAACCAGTATTTTTTCTCATAATTTCCTTTTAAAAGCATTCAGTTGACTTTATTGTATAAAATATCAGTGTAATAGTGACTGTACGCATACAAGCTACTTACTAACCAGTCACAAGCAATAACTGGTTTATAGCATGAAAAGCAATGTTTATTATTAAATCACCTAGTTGCTCCTGTGGTGTGTAAAATCACATAATGATAAAAGATCAAAAAGAAAGAGCTACACAAAGTTGCACTGACATTTTAAGAGTTCATGTTTTCACCAAATTAAATGGATAAATAGCTCCCATATCTTGAGCAGCTCCAGAAAGAGCCAAAACTAATTTATGTATTTGGGCATTTATTCTTTGCCCACCAAAGATAAGTATAAATTCCTCATGATTTCAAAATTAGGAGACAGATGGAGAAAATCCCTTACAGAAAGGTTCAAATGACTTCTAAATAATTTTTTTTAATTGTCTTTCAATGCATAATTTAGCAACATACCTTTATATTTGCTTAAAGTTGAGTGTTCAACGAGCCACTAAGAATATAAAGTGATGTGTTCAGGCCAGGGATTTGTATTCCTTTCATTCTCACTGTATGGGGGCCAAGTTGCATGGAAGTGTGGAATTAGCCCCATCTCAAACTATTTTTTTAGTGTGAAAGGTACAAGTTCAATTGAAGATTTTGGTTTTAGAGAAAACTGAAGGGTTTGTGATATTCATATCCAGACAGCCTACAAGAAGTTCATTTCCTGTGTCTCCCTCCTGCAACATTACACAAAATACGTTTTCTAGTCATTCTTTAGTGGCATTTTGAATTGATCTTACTACAACTCAAGTTAGATGTAATCAGAATACATCTTAGAGACTGTGTCCCCACTGGAGCTTGGTCAGAGATTAGTTATCTTTCCACTTACCTATCACAGTTTACCTAACTCTTCCAACTGTCTGATTCCTGAGATGCTCAGAACTTTGTCTGTCTCAGTAAGTCTGCCATCAAAACAAACACACTGTTTCTGGGCATCTTTGGGAATTAAATGGTGCTACAGAAATAGTAGTCTGAATCACCCTCGGAGACTGAGCCAAAAGAAGTCCACTTAAATAAACAAAACCTAGCAGAAATAAGGCAATCTGAATAGGAAGTAATTATCTAGCTTATGATTCTATTAATTCTTCATGGTGAACTGAGAGGTTGAGTAAAACATGATTGGTTGATCACAGTGTAAGCCTTGTGAGCTGTAAATAATATATTGAAATTGCAAAAATATTAAATAGACTTGGCAATGCTATCTTTTTTTTTTATTCTGTGATGACTGGAAAGCATATATGAAACAGAGTTATGTGTAGGAGTTCCTTTAAGAGTGGTAATGCCACCATATGCTAGTTTCAGAACTAATTTCTGAGACAAACATTTAAGCAAAGGAAATATTCTCCTTACATTCAGGTGAGATATTGAATAGCATTTAGATTAGGTTAGATTTATAGCGTCATTAAAAGATACTCACCAGTTTGTTAGAAGGAGCACTCAGTTTAATTACACAATTAAGTTTTAGATTTTTTTCATTATGCACAGAAAGCTTATTACAATTCCAATTTAACTGGTCACCTTTAGAAATGGTGTTAGATTCTAATTCATTTTCACACTGATGCAAAAAATCCACCATTCTCTAACACAAAGAAAGGTGCTGAGAACCATAAAAATTAATAGTAAATACATTTTTAATAATATTAGTAATTCAACAATTCACATAACAGGTGAAAATCAAGCAATGCATTTATTAGAATTTTTAAAACAGCAAAAGAGTGTACCAATTTACAAGCCTATTGAACTCCAACTTGTTTCTATTTTCTGTATTTTAAACATGATTAATATAAAATGTTGACCATTATTTCCAAAAATAGAAGATAATCTTAATATTGCATTTATTTATATTGAAAGAGTAAATCTAAATAATTTTACATTATATATGTTACATATACTCATTTATAAATCCAAATATTTAGATAAAAATTAAGTCATGGGAATCTAGTTTTGTTGCTATTTTCCAGAGGATCTTATAGACTTGAATAAGGAAGAAACCACAAGAGAGCTGGTGAGGGACCTTTTCAAGAGCACATAGTGATAGAACAAGTCACAGTGGCTTTAAATTGAAGCAGTGCGGGTTTAGCTTACATGTTAGGAATAAATTCTGTACTGGGAAGGTGGTGAGGCACTGAACAGGTTGCCCAGAGAAGCTGTGGATGCCCCATCCCTGAAGGAGTTCAAGGCCAGGTTGGACGGGGCGCTGAGCAGCCTGGTTAAGTGGAAGGTGTCCCTGCAATGGGCCCATTTTGGAACTCCTCCAACCCAAACCATTCTGTGATTCTTTTAAACCTGTCAAGAATCTACTGTCAAGAATTTACTGTCATGGAATTTCAAATTTATAGAGTAATATTACCTTAGAATTTTGATGCTGGATTATATGTTTTTAATTTTGGTGTTCCCTATTATTCTCCACCCACGATTTATAAGAATCAGGCAGAGAAACAAAATCCCAGTCAAAGCATCATTGATTCAGAACTGAATTTTGTACTCAGGAAAGTCTCTTGATGATATTTCTGATTAAATTCCCTTTTCAACTATGAAACTCAAGAATTTATAGATCACCAGAGAAGAAAAATATTTATTATTGTGTAATAACAAACTGTATCAAAATGAAGTCGTTGTCTTTGCTGACGTTAGCCAGTAGAGTTCTACTGGTTCTACTAAAGCAAGCGGTGTTAGTTTGATTACTGTGACTGCCACTGAGAATCTGCCTCAGTTATGTGAAAATATGCTTGGGACAATCTACATGTAGGAAACTCTTAGCATTTAAGTCACTGTTGATTCTTGGTTTTCTTTATGGAAAAATGAGTTGCTGGAAAACGATGAAGCCGTTGTTCAGACACAGAGATGAGGAAGCACAATCTCTACCTGACGTAAGCCAAGTCTAAAGAACAGAATTTGAATTTTCCCTACTAGAAGATAACCGTTTCTAAGCTGCTGCCCTTAGATTTTGTCCTCCTGTGTCCATTTTTCTCACTGCCCTTTCCTACATCCAATTTAAGCCATTGTCTGCCTGTTTAGCAGAGGGAGTAGCAAGTCTTTTCGGTCAGATTTACTTTAGCCATAGGTTCATATTACAGAGAGAATGCCATGGCCAAGAGTAGGCATCCACCACTGCATTATCTGTCTTTCCAAGGAACAGCTGAACCTACAAGTTCACCTCAGTCTTCCTATAAGAACATAACTCCCTGCGGAGTAAAATTCACTTCATCCCATATGTACATGTAACCCTAATATCTGAATGTTGGTTTAATGCCTAATATCAGTGATGCTGAAAGTTTCTGAAAAGACTGTCTGTCCAGTGAGAGCTCTACTAAGCAAAGCATTTTTGCAGTTAGCTGTTATAATGTCATGAGCATTACGAATTTAAAATTACAAATAGATCAGATAGTTATTTCTGTAAATGACCTAAGGGCAAAAGTTTCAAGTCTAGCAGTATCCTGAGAAGGCCAGCATTTAAAACATGAATGTATTAAACCTAGGGATTATTTTGTACAGCCCTGAGCTGGTCCCACTTCTACTGAAATAAATAGAAGCTTTCTTTGAAATTCACTGAAAATAAAATGAGCCATCATTTGAGTCCTTTGAAAAAATCGTACTTTTAGTGCCAGAGTGTCTCTTGCATACATATATGCTGAACCACAAATGTGCATGAATGTTTAAAAAAAACAACTATAATGTCTTCTTGACATCATCAGATTACAGTACCATCTTTTATAAGAAAATGCACTTTTTATACTAATACCAGCAAGGTATGGAAAAAAAGAGTCATTTTAGGATATTAAGATGTAATTCCTTTGGCTGCAGCAACAGCATATCTTGAAGGAATGTACAAGATTTTAAATCAGATCTGGTTTGTTTCAATTAAGTGGTTTTATTTGTATCTATCCATAATTATCAAAGTTCTGTAACCTTTTAATTGTAACATGACAAATTCCTTAAAGGTATGGGGAAATGAGTGGATCTGCCACAGCTTTTTTAAGTGAAGATGATATTCATTTGATCACTCTCACTGAAATTATTTCACTGATCCTTCGGTACTGATGTCTGGAACAGGAATACACCTGAGCTTTGGGAGTCTGTTCTAGATGAAATTTCTGAAAACTCTCATGCTTTTGATGAATGACGGATTTCATTGTTGTTTCATTTTCTCATATATGATGTGAATTCAGAGTGACAGCGCTTTCAGTGTACTTTATAAACATGTTCTGAAAATTTTGCTTTTAAAAAAAATTATATATAAAATATTTTGCATTAAAATAACCATATTTTTTAAATATGAGAAATCCAAAGCATCTGCATTTTTAATTCAATGATTTTGCAGTTTCAAGGAGTTTAAAAAGCATTTCTGTTTAGTACAAGTAATTCTATGCAAAAAGACTCTTGAAGGTTTTGCTGTGTTCAGAATTAAGGGGTTTAATTTTACGTCCTAATACTCTCTCCATATGTGGGCTGATACATATTTCTCAGTACAACCATAATAGCTCTCATTGCTCTTATCTTCATTTTCACATCCTGCTTGGATTTTTTTAATGCTAAAAGTGGAATTTTCATAAAGACTTTTTTTTGACATATCTGGTCCCATATTAAGGCTTTTACCAAACTCTATGTTTTCGTAAATACATCGGATGCATTAAGACACCTTACACTTGTCACTCCTGTATGATTTAGAAGCTTGTAAAAGGCTGCTGTATAAAGTCTTAATGCAAGAATCTGTGTTCCAAACCATCTGCTGTTGGTATAATTTTTTCCCTCCCTGTCACTGTATCTTAAGTGTTAGTGTGCATTATTTATTTCTAATGCAGAATAAAAGAACACATCATTTAGGTCCTTCTCTCTTTCAGGCATTTAAGTTCCTGTGACAAGTTCTACAAAATTCCTCCCAGTTTTTACTGACACTGACAGAAAAACTAAAAAATACATTAAATGTAACATGGGGAGGGATTTGGTCTCAGACATAAAAAGAAACAAGTAGAAGTGATATTTGGAGTATGCTAAAATTTTATCAGTTCAAACTGGCAATGCTGGAGTCTTCTGCTCCAAAAATATATTCTTTGGATTTGTAGCATAATTTAATTTTAAAGTAAATATTTTTTCTAAGAAAAAGCAAATTTTCAAAAAGATTTTAGCATTTTTTACATTGGTGGCATATTATTTCCACACAGAGCCATAGCACATATTTTAGCTTAAAGTAAGTGAATACAATATGCAATATGTATTCATGTACTGATTCATGTGTATGGATATGGTATGGCTATTGCCTAAATGCTGTGCTGTCTGGTTATAATTTATTTTTAGAAAGTGTGTCTTAAAATCTATATCATGAGTATAGTTAGAAATAATGTCTGCGTTCCCATTTACATGTAATAAACCTTTACAGCCCATCTTAGAGCAAATGTATATCTACATCTATAAAGTAGTTAACAGCATAGCAGCGAAAATATGTAGTTCAAGCAGGAAAGCGTAATGGTAGTGCCAACTTTCCAATTGCTTTTTGGAAAATAAACAAGAAAAATCATGTGCAAGCCGAATTTGTATTCACTTGGACTAGAAGGTGGGTATTATTTCTGTATTTCAGCTGATTAAAAACACTGAAATTCCTGCTCAATAGAACATAGCTGAGTCCAAAATTAATGATTATATTGCATATTGGTGCTGTAGTTAAAGCAAAATGAGGGATTTCCTTCATGCAAGACAATAATTAACTGCAATGTAGCCAATCATCAGCTGAATTTCTGAAACTGTAAATCTGATGAGACATTAGGAGCAACAGCATGAGAGTTGTAAAAGTAATATCATTTAAAACAAATGTACACGATGTCATTTTTCTGTGTTGCACTTAGATGAGCAACATCACTGAGCCTCACTTGATCCTTAGAAAACTTATTTGCCATGAAAACTTAGGAAAAGGAGTAGTGACTAAAAAGGTTGGTGCCCTGATTCTTAAAATAATATGTTAAATGGTACTTTTTACTAAGAATCTTTGTTGATGATCTCAGAATGTGCTATTTCAACTGACAGTTATTGTTATTAATCTTGATTTTAAAGAATTTTACTGAAAAACAAAAGCAAACTGAACCTGTATTTCTTGGACAGAATACAATCCCACATCAGAGTAACATTAAGGACTCTATGTCTTCAAAAAAGAATCCAGAGGTGCTACATTGGATGCCTGTGCCAGAACTTGGGCAAGTTTAAGCCCTCCAGTTAAAGCATTGCAATAAACTCATATTCCAGTAACAACAAAAGTCTGTTGCAAAAAGTCTAGTGCATACTGTGATTTATTTAGAAGCATTTGGACTGCCCAGTCCCAGAAGAAACCAATTGTACTTACAGCTTTAGCCTACGTGGGAGACGCATGTGTGTGGAGAAATCAGAAGACCTCTCTCTGATCTGAGGGGCTTGCGTGCTTCCTTCTGCCATTGTACTGCAGCTTAATGTGGACAAGGACCCCTACACACAGAAGGAAACTGAAGAAGAGGAGGGTTCATCTTTATCGTTGCCTTTCCTTTCCCAGACGTATGTCTGGACTGCAGTTGTGCTTGCTACCCACCCAGTGTTTGTGCTTCAGCCTCATCACGGGCCAGTGACTACACATGAAGCGGTCCCTCTTTCTGTTTGTCTCTCAGGTTTTGTCTCTCACAAATATCTGAGGTATATTTGTGCTGTCCTCTCTGAGTGGAAATAAGAAAGTCCCAGTTGTTGTCTTTTCCCATGCATTCATTTTCCAGCTTTAGCATTTGCTCACCTCTTGTCTTGGGTACCTGACACCCATAAACCAAGTTCAAAGCCCTTCTTGTTGTGTTAGCTGATCTGTTTACAAACGTGTTCCCTCCCCTGAGGGAAAGAGTCATGGTAACTCATAATCATAAAAGCTAGTTTTGGAATTAACTGGCCTGTCATTGATTGTATTTGTTAGACAGAATCCTACATCAGTCTTTGTTTTAAAATAGTGAAGCAAACTGCCCCTTGTCCTTGCCCTTTTGTAAAAACTGATGAAAAAGACCTGTGAGATCATGAAGTCCAACCAGACTGATCACGACCTTGTTAACTAGACCATGGCACTAAGTGCTATGCCCAGTTGTTTCTTGACCACCAAACATAGTTAAAAGCTGAATTATTTCTGGGAAATCTCTGTCTGTGGTAAAGAGAGTGAGTGTATATGTGTGGTCGTTGTAACTATTAGGCCTCTCAGGGTCTTGGAGGACAGATGTCAGTGCCAGAAATAGTGTTATGCTTCTGATCAGCGGCAGGAGGTCTGTCAGAAGTATTCTGTCATAAATGAGTCAAAAATACTGTTCTTTTGCTATTTGAACAGTGATATTATCAACTTAATAATCTTTTCATGAGTTAAAAGTATATGCTTTGAGATACTGATACCTGAACAATTCCACAGGTAAAAGTTTTGTAATTGTCTTTTATTACAAATATAAGATTCTATGAATCATTAGCTCAGAAAACATTGGATGATTGATCTAGGTCGTATACTACAATTTTCTTAGTTATTGCAGTATGAGGCATAGTCTTCTCTCTGTTGTTTAAACTGTGACTTAGCGAGCTGGCTAATATGCAGTGGGGTTTTTTGGTTTTTGGGGGTTTTTTTTGGGCTTTCTTCCAAAATTCACTTAAAGACAGCTGAACCTAGACCTCTGATGTTAAGTTTGCATGTAAACAATTGTTGTAGATAGCCAAGGGTGATCACAACTGCAAATGTATGGAAAGCTTATTCCAAAGGCAAAAATGGAAAGGAATGAGGTTCTGTCCTAGTGTTACTGAGTAGAGATGGGGGTCCTTACCACAGAGCTTTCTGAGAACCTGTTCAAAGTAACTGAAGAGATGCCATGAACAGGCTTTTAAATTTATATGGCTAAATACAAACTAATTCTGTTGTAAAGAAAACCCTGTGAGTGTGTTTTGTAATTACAAAACACAAATCTATTTGAAATAACAGTGAAAAGGAAGGATATTATGTTTGTCTCTAGTATTTGTGAATAATTTCCAAACTGGTTCCATTATTTCCTAATACTGAATATTTGTAAAGTACTCCAAGCTAATTATTTGTGCATAGTTCATTTTAGTATTCACCATTTGTGGCTGAGCATTAGATGCTTACCCATTAGGGGAATCTAATTTTATTAATTTTAAAAATTGCTTTGCTGAGTCAGAGCTCAGCTAGTATAACCTTTTTAAGTGGAAAATAATGGAGAATAAGTTATGACTGGTGCTTAATGCCACCTTTTAATTACTGAATGAAATATAAGGATATCTAAATGTCATTCTAGTTGAAATTCAATCACTGCAATCTTTTTAAATGCCAAATAATATGATCTTTGAACACCAATGAGCAAATTATTTATTCAGAAATATTCTACATCTCCATTATTGTGGAGATGATTATAATACTAATTTGGAAGTATGAATTGATATCACCCCTAGCCCTTTCAAAATCCTTTTTAAAATGTCATAACTGTAACTCAGAAATGCTTATTTTAGTATAACTAACTATTTTGATTAATACTGGAGTAAGGAAACCTTTACAATCATGCTGAAGTTTTAGATTAGACTAAAAATCTTCAAAAAACAATTAAAATGGCAGTTTTCATCTTAAACAAGTTTATTAGTGCTTTCAGTCTCCTCTACTACGTTCTTGTGTTTAAAAGTTGTTTTTTTTTAATTGAAAGAAACTATCCAGATACAAACCTTTTGTGTAAACAAATGTCTAAGCGTGAGGCAACACTGAGGTTTATGAAGTATCAATAAGAGTGAAGTAATGCTGTTACAATCCGGTTTAAACCCAGAAGAGCAAAGAAAACTAAGTCTCTGTGCATAAACTGGAAGGAACTTTGAGAAGGTCCAAAATATTCCCAAAAACGAGACTAAAACCAAACAGGGTTAGATGCTGGTGCCAAAAAATGGATGTATTTTATTTAATAGTAGAAGAGGCAAAGAGAAGGAAAGAGAAAAGACAGAAAGAAAGACATAGAGAAAGAAGTGTGCGTGGGGGGGTGGGGGGACAGGGAGAGGTGATAGGGGTTAGGTATCACCCATCCGAGGGTCTCAGCGATGTCTCGTTGCTCCCCTCCATCTGGTCTTCTTGGTGGTGAGGGTCCCCCGCTGCCATGCCACGCCACACCGCCACACGCCACCACACACTGAAGAGTATAGAATCCCATGGATTAATATATACTTTGGGCAGGTGGGAACACCCACGTGCCTCCCTTGCAGGGACCAGCTTGACACACTGTCCCTTGCAACACTGAGGGTCTGCTGCATCATCTCTGGTGCTCTGGTGCAGGGTCTGGGGACCCCTTTGGGGGGCCCTTTGATGGGCCATGACACCCCCTCTGCTGCGGATAAGCTTTTCCTCCGGGTGAAGGGCCCCTCAGCTGGGCTCCTCTGCACAGCGGAGGATGGGCGGTCACTGCGCCTCTCACCAGAGGCTTTTCCAGCACACACCCAAAGCCTCTCTCCGCCACCCTTTGGTGCGAGGGTCTGTGTGAGCCTGGAAGCTGACAGCTCTGGGGCCGTGGTCTCCACCTCAGAGGTGTTAAGCTTAGGCTTTGTGAATGCCCCCAGCCCTGAGTTGTTACTTTATCTTATCTTCATCAGCGAGCAGTGTAAGGCCTCAGTCAGGGCCCCATTCAGGGTGCGGTAGTCTTCTCTGCAGCTTTTGCAATACAGTTTTAAAAGTCCTTCATGAAAAAGTTTAAGTCATAAACTGTAATATTTCAGTCTCTGACAAATGCTTCCTTGGAAAAAACAAAAAAATCGAAATTTCTTACGGCACAAGGGTATAATCTTATGAATGGCTGGTAAGGTGTGGCAAGGAAAGCCTGGAGACAGGATCTGATCTCTACTCGTGCTGAAGGCAATGGGCTTTTTGCTATTAACTGTTTATCAGTGGTGAATGTCATGGGGCTCTTTCATATTACCGCAAATCTTATTCATATCTTTTCAGAACCTGTCATATACCTAAATTAGTGAGTCTTAAAAATACCTGGAAAGAGTTAATTGACTTTATTCTGTAAATCTTATTCAGAAGTTTAAACAGAACTGCTGAGTTTTGTTAATAAAACAGACTTTTTTCCTTTCTAATCTGAAAGGTTATCATGGAATTGGTATATAGATAGCAGTGTCTAGCAAGTCTCAGTGCTAACTAAGACGTGATAGCTATTAGGTCTTACTATTAAATTACGTTAACTAACACTAACATAATGCTGTGCAGGCATGTTACCAGACCCAAATTAAAAAATGTTGTAAAACAGAAAGATTCTCTACAAAGTTTAAATCAGATGGAGAGGTCAAGCAGACAGAATGCTTTTTCATAGTTAGATTGCAATGACTGAACATTTAGGCCCTGTTGCCTGCACATTTGCTGGAAGTGATATCAGAAGTCATTTATAGCTCAGGTCTAAGCAGTCTTCCAAAAGTTTGGAGTAGTCAGGTTTGGTTTTGTTTGTTCTGTGTTGCATTTTGCAAGGGTTGGTTTTCAAGAATATATTTATTTTGTAGAAGAGTCACTTGAAATATAAAAGACCTCCAATTAATGTCTAGTTGACAGATGTGATACCGATTTACAGTCAGAAGTTTTTGACCATTTTCAAACATAGTAATATAAAGCAGTACCAGTGCTGTCAGTTGAGTGTCTTCTCACGCAAAAACACTTGCATAAAATATTATTTTAATACAATTATTTACGGTGATGGTTGTCCTCTCAAAAATCATACCTTTTTTTTTCAGTCTAAAACATATGTGTGCAGTTGGCAAGGGGATACACTGTGTTTCACAGTCGACTTTGCTCTAGGATTTACCTGTTTTGACAGTAAAACAAAGGTAAGAGTAAAAGAAAAGGAAAATATAACTCTATTTTTTTACAGTCATTGAAGTTATCATTCATTGCATCTTCTTTATGTTTATGTCCAGTTCTGTACTATTTATTTAGCCCTACTGAAATGTAGTGAGTTTGGGACCTGAAAGGGGAAATTACAGTTGTATAGCATGTAAAGATACATTTTGGAGAAAGATATAAAAAAGTAACTTCCTTTTCAAGTAATAAAAGCAAAGGAAGGTTATATTTAGCAGAGAACTTGGTTTGTTATAGTGAAGAAATTTCAAGATTTGTGAAAGATTACAAATCATGAAAACATGAAATGTCACTTGATTCTATTTGTTTTAAAGCTACAGATATAAAATAGGATTAATTATTCTTCCATCATAAGAAATTTAGGTCATGTCTAAAATAAACAGAATAAGGGTAAATGTTTTTTAAAGTCAGAATCTAAAAGGTTACATGCACATATCTTGCAAAAGAGTGGCTATATAGAAAGTGCCTACAGGGAATGGTTAATGATACATACCAACTTCCAAGCCCTGTCTATAATGCTATTATTTTTTATATAATTTAGTGGTACTTTAATGTATATTATTCTAAGTGGATTTTAACATCTGTTTGACAGTAAAAGTAAACATATATACAAAAAATGTTTCTGCATTAATAGAACTGTGTAGTAGAAGGTCTGTCTTCTCAAATATATTTTAAAAATTCAGTCAGTCATTCTAAGTAAAGAGGGAACACGCTGCATTTTGAAATGCATGAAAATTGCATGAAAATTTAGACTAATTAAATTGTGTGCTATCCCACGAAGCAGTATAAAATTTCAGTAAACACTTTTGTATACCCTTCTCTGCCTGAGGTGATACTGCATTCTGGAATCCTGCTTCTTGCATAATTGCATGTAACCACAAAGTAACTGTAGGAAATAATCTCTCTAGCCTATAGGAAGGGTCTCTTTTAAATGTGAAGACTGATTGCATGTACTCCCACCCTTAAAATTATAAACTTAGTCTATTAATAGGACTTTGTGTCACAGTGCCTACCTTCAGTATTGATGATGAGGAGGATTTAGATGAATCTTTGTTGCTTACCTAAGGAGAAACACAGAATACCAGCAGATAGACTGATTCCATTGCTAAACGGTAAAAATTCTGGAGAGCTCAAGTACATTTATTCTTCATCTGTGTGAGAGATGGAGATGTTGTCTGCATCCTCAAGCCTGAGTGAGGCAGTAATGGGTGACTTCTGCAGTTCATCTTACTTCCCATAATTGTCACCTGAAGTTTACTGTGTTTTCCCAGATGCATACCTATTTCAGAATATTTCCTACCAATGCAAAAAAGATTCTTTAAGTGGTCAAGCAATTAACAGTTCATTAGGGACATAGCAATTTTACTGAAAAATCTATTTTTTCTTGGAGTTAATGAAAAAAATTAAGGTCTTCTATTGATGCAAAGAATGCTCTTATACCCCAGCATCTGCTTAAAGAGGATTATTAAAATAAAGGCCAGTCCCCCATCTGCTCTATAACTCGAAATCTTGATCTCAAATTCTGGGCAACCAGCTCATGTACTCATTGAAAAACATTATTTTTTACATTTTGAAAAACAATTTTTAAAGGGTCTTCTTACTACAAATTCTGAAATAAAAAGCACAAGAACTTTTGCTTTGGAGTGTGGGGGGTTGACCCCGGCTTCCTCCTGAGCTGGGCAAATGAGAGGAAATACAACAAAAGGCTTGTGGGTCAAGATAAAGGCAGGAGGCGATCACTCACCAGTGACCATCGTGGGCAAAACAGACTCCACTTGGGCAAATTAGTTTAAATTATTGCCAATCAAATCAGAGTATGCTAATGAAAAATAAAAACCAGATCTTAAAACACCTTCCCCCCACCCCTCTCTGCTTCCCAGTTTTCTTTATCTCCTCCTCTCCAGCAGCACAGGCGCGTTGGGAATGGGGGCTGTGGTCAGTTCACTACACGTTGTCTCTGCCGCTCCTTCCTCCTCAGGAGGAGAACTCCTCACAGTCTTCTCCTTTTCCAGCATGGAGTCACTCCCACAGGACACAGTCCTCCAGAATCCAACATGAGTCCTTCCGGTGGGCTGCAGCTCTTTGTGAACTGCTCCAGCGAGGGTACTTCCCCCCAGGTGCAGTCCTTCAGGAACAGCACCTCCTCCCCCTTCTTCACTGACCATGGTGACTGCAGGATTGTTTCTTTCCCATATTCTCACTCATCTCTCCAGCGCAAGAAATATGTCTTTTGGAGAACTTTTCTAGACCAGTTTCTTTTCCTGCGTGTTCTATTCCAGGCTCTTGATGGACTTAACTCATTCAACTTTTATCTTTTTGGGCCCATCACTGAGATACTTCTGTAGCCTGCATCTGCTTTATATCTCATTGTAGAGATTCTTTTTTATCTTGTTGGCTTGGTTGGTTCATCTTCCCCATCCTGTGCCTCCAGCCGCTCCTCCAATATAAAGGGATCCCAAAGTGTGCATTTTCTTCCACCTTGCAGTGCTATCTACTTCTCATCTTTCCCACTCGGTGTCAACTGTTGAGAGAGATGATGACTCCAGCAATGCTTATTATTACTACATTGTTCCTAAGTTCTTGATTCATCTTCACCTTAGCAGTTGCATTACGTAGCAGACATTCATCTGTCCTGTTTAGACCCAAACTCATTTAAACTTTGAACGCTTTTCAGGTGGTCTAATTAGGCCCTGTGGACCCAGTTAAAATCTGTTTGTGAATGTAAAGTTTAAGCACTATCACAGTGCTGTAGCATAGTTCAGTTTCTCTTCATCTGTTATATCTCTCTAAGAAGTCGGTGACATTTACATCTGCAGGGAACCAGGAGATAGTTTTTTATTTATAGGACATTAAACTATGAGTAGGGTTCTGAATACCACTGGTAGCACTGGTCTACTTAAAAAAAATATTTTGAGAAGAGGCATGTTGGAAAATGGAACACAGCAAATATTTTTCCATGTGTGCTTTTGAAATAACCTTCCAAATATTTAAATTGTGTTTCCTCAGCAGTGTCTGGGGACTGAACCACATTTCAACATGTGCTGAGATTTTTCATTAAGATTATAGGCATTAAAGGAAACATCAGCAGGAAGTCCGGGTGCAAGTTGTTACCTTGTGGGTTTTTTTAATTACACATTTTCAGGTGATCAATAGAAACCATTCAGATAAATACAGAAAACTATATTGATTTCAAAAATAATTGCCCAATTTTTGTTTGTGCAAAGTATCTCCATAAATATGTAAGCATATCTGTCAATCTAGAATGTGCCAACGCTAGTAAGATGCCATGCATAAACCTGTCAGAGACCAGGAAGCTTAGAATTCTTATGTATTTTACAAACTGTTATGTAATGTAGAACTGTCGTGGTTTGACACTGGCCCAACACCAGACACCTACGAGAGTTGCTTGCTTACCCTCCCCTGCCACAGCTGGGCAGAGGAGGGAAAAGGAAAAAAATTAAGGAAGGCTTCATGAGTTGAGATTAGGACTGGGAGAAAACACTTCAAGGGCAAAACAGACTTAACTTAAAGTTACAAAGTGATTTTACTACTTTATTGCAGAATCGGAGGATAATGAGACTAAGCCCTTAAAACACCTTTTCCCCCCAGCCCCTCCCTCCTTCCCACCAACAGCGCGGGGAGACAGGGCATGGAGGTTTTGATTGGTTCATCACTGAGATTCTCTTCCACTGCTCCGGGAGAGGAGTCCTACCCCTGTGAGGCTGTGGGGTCCCTCCCACAGGACAGTTCTCTGTGAACCTCTCCAACATGGGTCCATTCTCACGAGCAGCAGCCAAACCGCACCTGCTGCAGCGTGAGCCCCTCCCACGGGCACACAGTCCCCCCAAAACTGCTGCAGCGTGGGTCTCTATTTCCATGGTGTGCAGTACTCCAAGCACAGGCTGCTCCAGCCTGGAAGCAGGGCCCTCTCTCTCCACTGGGTCTTCCACTGGATCACAGCCTCCTCCAGGCATCCACTCACTCTGGCACAGGCATCTCCCCCACGGGCTGCGGGTGGATCTCTGCATTCCCCGTGGACCCATGGGCTGCAGGGGGACAACCTGCTTCACCACGGTCTTCACCATGGCCTGCAGAGGAATCTTGGCTCCGGCACCTGGAGCACCTCCTCCCCCTCCTTCTGCACTGACCTTGGTGTCGCCATGTTGCTTTCCCTCACATATTCTCACCTCCTCCTCTTCTCTGACTAGAAGCAAAACCTTGTGACTTTGTTTTAATTTTCTTCTTAAATATGTCATCACAAAGGCATTAACCAGCCTCTCTCATTGGCCCGGTTCTGGCCAGCAGCATGTCCATCTTCAGAGCCATCAGCCATTGGCTCTGCTGGACATGGTGGAAACTTCCAGGAGCTCCTCACAGGAGCCCCCTCTGTGGCTCCTCTGCTACCAAAAACCAGGCCGTGCAAAACCAATACAAGAACACGTTTTTGTGGTTTCTGAGACTGTATTCAGTAATAATATTTTTGTGTTTCTGTAGCTTAGTTGAGAATTTGAAACCACATTTTACACATCAGTAAGTTCAGCTTTGCAATATCTGTGTAAGTCACAATTATCTATGTTATGCAAATGAACCAGCTGAAATATGAAAGATCAAGATATGGCATGGAATTGTGTTCATACTGAAACTGATACAAATATCCTCATGGATATTTATTAAATTAAGCTTTTGCCATCTTTATGTTATGTAGGCAATTGAAACATTTATATTTCAGAGAATTTCTAAGTAGTTTAAATAGTGAATATTAATATTGCATCTTTTGCTTTCACAAAGGGTACAGAAATGTTAACTTTAATTGCTCTGCAAAGAGCCTGTAATCATGCACTGCGTTACTGTCCTAGTGCTTTATTTTAGTACACAAAAATTATCATTCTGTAGTTCTAGGTAAAAACACGTAAGCGTCCTTAATCAAATTTCTTTTTCTTTAGAATGTGCTGTGGAGGTTTAAATTCTCTCAGCTCAAAGGCTCATCAGATGATGGGAAAACAAGAGTAAAGCTGCTTTTTCAAAATCTAGACACCAAACAAATTGAGACAAAGGTAAGCAACATTTTCTTTTTCAATTTAGTTAAACATTATATAAAATTACTGTCAATGGCATTAGAAACCCCATTTTCTACTGGACATACATATGGTGAGCACATCACAGTTTATCCTTTTTTGCCTATTCTTTAGAAACTTCACAATAAACAGAAGCAATGTAATACCCATAGATTTATTACACTATTACTACAAGCCTGTTACTAAGTTGTGTTATGATGGTATTTTACTCTTTCAGAAAGATAATTTCTGTGAAGTTATCCTGTCAACCTATAGTAGATATAATGTCTAAAAATTGCATTTAAAAAAGATAAAGTAAAAATAAAACTATATAAATGTTAAATACATTTTTAAGCTGCTGTATAAGTGGACTTAAATTTTTAAACACATACATGTTTACGGTTCACTAAAAAGAAAAAATGTAACATTTATTAGCTTAAAAAAGGGAATATTCTTGCAAAAGGCCAAGCAGTTGCTGAAACTTATTGGTTCTACTGTGAATTAAGAGCCCTTGATACTTTGCAGGATCTGGAATTATGGAGCCATCCAGTCACTACTATAGATGAGATATTAGTGGTGTCTCATTTTTCTTTTTTCTCTAGAATTTATCAAATAAAATTTTGCAACTTAGAGTTCAGATTCCAAACTGAACTTCAGCAGTTTCTCATTCAGGGCTGTAGTCTTCTGGAGGTCTGGCTGTAATGCCCTAACCTGCGCTAATTCTGCCCTTTGATCCCAAGCTTGCTGCTGAATAAAAAAATAAATAGACGATTTTTCAGTTATGTGGTTTTAAAAAGAATGAGGAGAACTCTGGTGTGATATGATATAGAAGAGGAAAATAAGAGTGCGGTTCAGCTGGGTTTTGGTGGACAAACAGTGAAAACAACAGAAAGGTATCTGAAGACCTGTGAAAGTTTTCAGATATTCTTAGATGAAGTTGTACAGGTTAAAGTCACTTATAAAGTGATATTTTTATATAGTTACCATACACAAAAGATGTATTTCACCTATCCTTCTAACGTTTAAAAAAAATTGTAAGGAGGAAGTCCATAACCTTCCTTATTGGTCATAAAGTTACAGTACATGCAATATATCTTTCTTTATACATCTTTATTAGTAAATTATTCAGGATTTCATCAGCGAGCTTAACCTGAGCTGCCTCTTGTCTCTACTGTAAAAGATATTATAATATCTGTCACAAAAGGTACAATGTATAATAATTTGTCTAGTAGCAGGCCATTTCCACTTTGTTTCTCACAATAGTCCTCGGAGACAGAAAAGGACTACTGTCTTCATTTTATATGTACTCATCTGTTGCAGAGAGCTTACATAACTTGTTTCAGGTCAGACAGGAAGATTGTACTCATGCAAAAACTATATTGTTTATCTCTGCATTAAATCATTAGGTAATCCTTATGAGTCCTTATGATAATTTTGCAGCAAATTTTGTTCAGGAGACAGATTTGTTAAAATATTAAAAATTATTCTTTTACGTAGCGCTAAAGAAAACATCTTGTAATTGGCAAAATTCACATGAATGTTTGTGAATCAAATACCTTGAAATTATCAGATGGTAGTTGGTATGTCATTGGTTCATACAGAATTCTTAATATCTATGTACCTAAATGTACATATGTGTTGTAAATGTTGGAAGATCCCAGAAAAAGCTCATTAAAGGTCAGAGGAAAGGCTGATACTAAGTAGCTGAGGAGTTATCAGCATTTCACTGATTACACCTTCTACAACTGCCTCTGTGAAGTGCAATGTACCCACTAGGATTTCACATTAAATGGGACTGGGACACAGCTGTGCAGCCTCTCCACTTCAGATAACTGGTATATATAATCAAGTGTATGCCCACCACCTAAATGGTATGATTTCTCAGACTTGAGAGTTACAGACTAGCTGGAAAATGCCCAACACTAATAGCCATAGTACAGTCCAGTATTTTCTTCTGCTTATTGCACTGAAAGAGATTTCATAGGGCCAGTGGCACTATACAGTGAAATGCAGCCAATAATGAGAAACAAAAATGTTATCAAATAATAGAAGTTTCGTTTTTCCTGAGTAAATGAGCCACTATGCGTGAAAGAAAGCTTGATGCAAATGACTTATGTTCCTTTGGCAGAAAACAGAGAGATAAGGTTGCAAAAGAATTTTCCAGACTATGTCTAACTTTCTTGGGGGTAAAAAAAACACATTTGGGAATTCTACTTTTGTGTCTTGTTTACTAGTTAGATGTGACGTTTCTTCTCCTTCTATTTTGGCTTCTAAATTTTAAGCCGAGTACTTCTTCCTGAGCACTTTAGTTTTAGGTGAATACATTCCTCATTTAAGAAGTTTTCTGTTGAAAGGAGATAATAAGGCCAAGATTACTGTCTGTTGTTTCTCCTTCAGGTTCTTCATATTCCCTACAACTTCTTATAGTTTCCCACTTCAGTACTTCCCTGAACTTACCCTGCCTTTAGTATTGAGAAATTAAAAGTAATCTTAATAATAGTAAATATTCTTTACCCAAATTTTCAAGGTTGCTCTAAGAAAAGAAAAAACGTATGATTAATATTTTCAGGTTTGTGTTCATGCTTTATTTACGTTAGCTAAACTGTAGCTATATATCTGGAAGATAAGACCTTTTTCCCAAGCATATTTTAATTGAGCATTTCCCTTTTCTTTTCATCTTACTTAGTCTCAAATATTTATTGAAAAAAGACAGGAAACTACTGTGGTCAATAGAGTATTGTGAGCCATACTGAAGCTTCAAATAGATGTTGCTGGTGTCATAAACTTCTTGGCTGTTACAAGAAGATGACTTAAGAGCCCTGCATATTCTTCTCATCCATGATATGGGAACCAACCCCTGTTATACTTACTGAGATATAGAACCAAATTTAGAATTTTGGTTGCCATTTGGACTTCAGTGTTGTCTGGAGCTAAAACCTAGACATCTTTATTTGGGTTATTAACCTGAAAAAAAAAAGAAAAAAACAAAGCAAAACAAAACAAAAAAACCAAAACTAACCAAAAAAAACCCAAAAAACCAAAACCAATAAACAACCTCCACCAAAAAAAATCCCCCAAAAACCCCCACACACCACAACCACCCAAAAAAAGTCAGTCTGATTAGAAAATATATCTTGAACAATACAGTGGTAATGGTTATTCTCTTGTCAACAAATAATATACACTGATGCTTACCAGTGTCCTTAAAGAAGTCATGAAATGCACAGGGCACAATAATACTATCTGTCAGCATCTCCATTATTTGCCTTTTATGTGATACAGGCTCATGTCTTGTTCAAATAGTGATTCAACAGCTCTCAGCAGTTATCAATAAAATTGTGTGCATGGTAATAATGCAACGGGCCTGTCAAGCTCTTTATGATATGTAATAAATCCAACTCTCCTAGGTGGGTGGATGAAACAAGAACATGTATTTTTCTTCCTTGGCTGTGCACGTACAGTGAAGGAGGTCAGTGCATTGTGCTCATTTTTTATATTTTCAGTACCAGCAGGAAGTTTTACAGTCTTGTCCTCCCACTGCTTTAATGCAATCTTTTGTGTTCTTCTCTCAATGTCTTCCTTCTAGTGCCTTTGTTGTACTAAATCTTAAACTTAAAAGTTGTACTTTGTTGTGCAGTACAACTTAATGTTGTACTATATGTACTTATTACGGTACATACAGTAAACTGAAATAGCTTTGGTTATAGAAATATTAGACATGCAGAGATTCTTCTTAAAAACTGACAATCTCAAAGAAAAAAAGCAGGAAGCTCAGATAAGGAAAGCAAGCATAAGGGTGCTGTTAGATGGTATAGCGCAAATAAAATGATCAGTTACTCATCTGCCTGACTGAGTACAGAGAGAAATGTTACTTTAAAAAAAAATAACCTATCAGAGCAATGTATTTGTTTTAAAGAAGTGTCATTGGTGTTATTTTCTAGGAAGAATTCACATTACATTGCAAAGCTGAAGAGGCTAAATTTCCACCTATAAAACTGTATTCAAGATAGCAATGAGACATATTGTGTCCCAGTCTTCAGATTATGCAACATCTACATTTTCCCAAGTCAGAAAGCCATCCCTATCTTTTACTAAATCCGTATTTTCAAACTAACCCCCAGTCCTCTTCCCCCTTCCCTTTTGTAGTCTACGTGCAAGCAAATCCCTACCCCAGCTTCTCCTTAGGTATGTGTGACTATCCCTCATCATGTACACCTGACTAGCCATCTGCAGGATTGCAAAGGCAGCCAGCACAGGCATCAAACGTCCGTCAAACACAAAAGTCCACAGCCTTACCTTGTTAGTGCTCTGCTGGATCAAATACTACTGTGATAAGCTGTATTTCTGGAAGCTTCTGGTGCACGAGGCCTCAGGTGAGCCCCGCCTCTCTGATACCACCACAGTTGACCACATCTAACCGAGTCCTGCAAGACATCTCCAGAGCTCTGCTCCTGTTTTATGATCTCAGATGATTGCTCATCCCTGCACAAACCTAACATAAAGTAGTGAAGATGTGAGAGACAAGAGGAGTGGACCAGCTGGTAAACTACATGAGGAGTGCTCGTATGCCACACGTTTTGCTTCTCAGCTCTGTAACAACTTTCAAAATTGGCAGCACTCTTGAAAATAATCCCATAATAGGGGACTTGCAGTATCAACTGCAGAAAATAGTGTTGTCATCACATAAAACATAGGTTTAGTGTTACTGCTAGTCTTCGAAGTCTATGTACATTATGTCTTACAGAAAAAAGAGCATATTAGTGTTTGGAAGGTTATTCACTCTCTCAGATACAGAGGAGGGGCTACTACAGTTTGATCCATGCTCTGAACTGTGATGGAAACGCAGAGGACTCTGCAGTAGGGACATTGGGAAAGACTGACTCACAGTGATGAGACGTTCTTGTCTTTGCCCTTTTCTAAACCTGAAGCTCTCCAAATAATGTTGTTAGAGCAGTCTGAAATCCTGTCTACAGCCTATGTGAGGTTACCTCTGTTTGCTTATCTCCATGAACATTTACAGATTGGAAGTGCATAAAGCTGGAGTAGAGAAATGGAAACTCTGTGAAGGGCTTCCTTCTCTCAGTTTGTTTGGCTATGTTTGGTCAGTTTGTTGAATGTCAGAACCTAAGGTGAAATTGTTGAGTGATTTCAGTTGATTTTGGACCAAATCTAAGATTAATGTGAATGGTCATATTTTTGAATTTCTTGGTTTTGAAGATGGAATTTCAGTAGATGTAAACCATTTGATTGAGCCGAGAACTTATGTATTGAGGCCTGTACTATTTTATATTTCAAATTTCATTAATAATCTGTGTATATCAGTTTGGTTTTATAAAACTTAGGTAAGAAGAGTTAAATAGTGGCATTGTAGGTTTTTTCCTAGAAGTGTCTATATTAATTTATATTAATATTTAAAGTTAACATCTGCTGTCAATAAAATGTATTTGAAGAAACCTCCTCCCATACTTGCTCCTCAAATGTCAGTTAAAATGGAGAAAACAGGAGCTTTTTGCCCCCAAAATTTAGGACAAAGATAACATGGGCTTAAATACACTCACTCTTTCCTCTGCTCTGCTATGGCTTCTCCATCAGTTTCAGTCCCTTCAGGGGTGTTACCTGCTCTGCCATGGAGCACCTCCGACTACACTGGCCATATTATCTTTTTGGGGAATTTCCTGCCCTTTCTTACGTATGTTTACCCTGATGCATCCCTGCCTTGCTGTGGGGCTCAGCTGTACCCTGTGGTCCATTAATTGGACCTGGCTAGAACCTGCTGTATCTGGCAGAGGGCAGCCCTGGCCTCTCCTTGCAGAGGCTGTGCCTGCAGGTCCCTGCACTCCCAAAAATTCCTCAGTTGTGCCCCAGATAGGGTCACAAAATTATGCCCCACAAATACTAGTGAACAATTTATTAGTAGTAGGACCACTTGTGCCTAGTAAATACATGGCCTTGGATAGCAAAATGGTGTGATGGTGAGCTTTTCTGGAACAGTAAGTTTGAATTCCAAATATTTGAGAATGTTTGGGCCAAAAATGTTTGGGCCAATTTTGTTTAGGACATACTATAAAGTTCTGTTACAGAAAAAGCAGAAGTCCAGTGCTTTGCTTTTTGCTTAAAAACAAGCATGTAGAGTGTGCCTCAAGAAACAGCTGATTAGAAAACAGATTGTTGAAAACGGTCTTCTCACACCAAAAACTATCTCAAGTGTCCCCACAATATATTTACCAGCTTCAGACTTTACACATAGTAGTATCACTTAAATTGAACCTGTTTTTTACATTATATTTGTTGTCATTGTTGAGTTGACACTGAGTGATGTCAACAGACTATCACTTTATTACTGTCTGGCATCATAGGCGAAAAGAAAGTTAACTTGTCCGCAGAAGATGAAATATGTTGTAAAAAGTCAAGCCAATCTGAGAACTGCTTAGGAATAATTCTGCCTTTCTTTGTGAATTAGGGTGTAGGAATTTCATACCCAGCCATGTTTGTTTCTATCATTAGGGTGTGGTGTGACTTCACCTTATCTTCCACCCTGCCTCTGGCCTCTCAACTCTCCTTCAGAGGCTGACAAAAGATGTGATCTCCTAACTCTACCCTCCAATTACTTCATACCACATCATCCTCAAAAAGCCTTAACTTGTCAAATACGTTAATAATGTTCAACAAGGCCAAGTGCTTAGTCCTGCCCTTGGGTCACAACAACCCCCTGCAGTGCTACAGGCTGGGGGCAGAATGGCTGGAAAGCTGCCTGATGGGAAAGGACCTCGGGGTGCTGGTGACAGCAGCTGAACATGAGCCAGAGTGTTCCCAGGTGGCCAAGAAGGCCAGTGGCATCCTGGCCTGTATCAGCAATAGTGTGGCCAGAAGGACCAGGGCAGTGATTGTCCCCATGTACTCGGCACTGGTAAGGGCACACCTCAAGTGCTGTGTCCAGTTCTGGACCTTTGACTTCAAGAAGGGCAACAGAGCTGGTGACAGATCAGATGGGCATGTCATTGGGCACACCTCAAAAGGAGCTGGGGTTTTTTAGCCTGGAGAAAAGGAGTCTCAGGGAAGGTCTTACTCCTCTCTACAACTGCCTGAAATAAGTTACAAGGATGAAAGGAAATGGCCTCAGCTTGTGCCAGGGGAGATTTAGATTGGATATTATGAAAAATTTCTTCACCAAAAGGGTTGTCAAGGATTGGAACAGGCTGCCCAGAGAAGTGGTTGAGTCACCATCCCTGGGGGTTTGTCAAGTGTGGATGTGGCACTTGGTGGCATGGTTTAGTGGTAGACTTGGCAGTGCTGGGTTAATGGTTGGACTCAGTGATCTTCAAGATCTTTTCCAACCTTAATTATTCTATGTTGCAATATTTGAGTGTTCTTGCACATTAACTAATTTCATTGTCTAAGCTGAGTACAATGTAAACAATAAAGTAGCAGATTGTGAAAACTAAATTGACACGTGACACTGCCGGTGAACAAGGTATGGATATACAGTTTTTATTCCTAACAATTTTAACTTTACAGTTTCCTGTAAAGATTCAATTTTCATGTTAAGGCCATTATTGTTTTCTAACTAGTCTGCTCTGTATTCATGTAAAATGTTTATAAACCTGAATTGAATTCACATTTTCTCTTCCTTTTTTTTTTCTCTTACTTCTTTCAGGAACTTGAATTTCAGGATCTGACGGCAGTTTTACACTGTATTCACTCCTTTATAGCAGCAAAAGTGGCATCTGTGGATCCAGTATTCATAGACAGTCAGAGTATTGCAAGAAAGTATATGTACAGTAACTGATACTAGATTATATGTCGTGACTATGGAAAATAAATTATTTTCTTAATGAAAGTAGTTATTTCGTTCTCAATATTGCAACTTTGTGATTTTATAAGAAGCCTATAGTTGTGTTATCTGTAATGTTAAGTTTTCACAATATGATATTTTGAATCTATGAGTTAAAAAATACTAAGTCAAACAGAATCAGTTTGTTATCTTCAGCATTAATCTAAAATTCTAAGTGAATATTCATTCAGTAATATTTGTAATCATTTTGATTTCTGCTCTCATGATGATACATTCTCCTCCTTAGTAGATAGTAATGTGGAGTAATATTTGAAAAGTTTATGTCCAGAATTTGGCCTCTGTTGGGGACACAGGCAATTTCTACAGTCTTCACCACAGAGAAGTAATTATTGAAGACAACTGCTGTTGGAATTGAACTTTCATCTTCCTTCTATATGTTTGAAAAATTGTAGTTCCATGGCTGGGTTCTTTCAAGGCCTGAGAGTTTAGCTCTGGCAAAACACTAAATACTGTATTTCAGATCCAGGAACATAGTTAAGCACACACTTGGTTCTGAGAATACTAAGTAGCCCCAGTGTATGCGCAAGGTGATGTTAAGTGCGCATTTAAGTATCGTGGTAGATCAACTGTGAAGAGCTCTAGACTCAGCTAAGAAGCCTGACTATAGATACGTAGTTTTAGAAAACTTGCCATAGGGTTTTCTTATCTTTTAATAAAGCTTCCATGACCTGTTCATTTATTCATTCATAGACTGACTTGACGCCTATCCTTTGATGTAATGCTCTGTATGCTTGGGAACAGCTTTTGTTTGGAGGAACATGCTTCCAACATAAGATGAACATTAACAAAACATAAAGATTTTTCTGGGACATCTACCTTTATTTTTCCTATAGGTTTAATCTTGACTTACATTCAAGCAAAGTGGCTTTTGTCCTTGCTGAGGAAATAGTATCATTTTACTTTTGACGTATGCCTAACCTTCCTTCTGAAATCATAATCTTAAATGCACAGATAATTCTTCCTGCTATTGAAAAAAATGATGAAAAAAGAAGACATTCAAGTCTTTGGGCATATTCCCTGTAAGTCATACCAAATATTGCAGGTTTCTGTGATAGAAGTCTCAGTTTTTCTTACTTGCACTTTTGAGGCAGCACCAAGAAAATAAAAGAATCAAAATCGAACAAGTAGAATATCTTAAGTAGATACTATGGATAAGGAGTGAATTCATCAAAGTCCGCTCTAAATTTTAGGAGTGTTGTCAAGTGTCCTGCTAAAGTAAAAGCCTAAAGTTACTGTATCCTAATGAAAGGAGGTTGGTGCCTTTGAAAGGTCTCAAGTGAGGAGTGTTTTTACATAAACTCAGTGCTTAAGTTTAGTCAGCTAAATTCTCTCCTTCAGGTCTTAAGCTGTCATGGCAGACTGCAGTGGGGCCATACGCACTTACTTCAAATGGATGCTTATCTGTCCACCTAAAGTTTAGGCACAAATAAAGTGCCTAATGCAGGTAATTTAGTCCTGCCAGGAGGATTACTCTTTTCTAAGTGTTATCCATAGAGAAATTAATTTGAACAGTGCAGACTCTGCTTGTAATTCCAGTGTTGTTTAGGGTTCCAGTTGTTTGCAATGAGGCGTAGTAGGAGTGCTAACTCCTGGTAAAACAATATGTAGAAAATGTGATAAATATTTTTATTAATTTTAAATAAATCTTCATAGCCAATATAGTATTTTTAACATACAGAATCTCAATTTTAAATTAATTTTATTTTAAAAAAATCAAAACTTTTCTTTCTTTCTCCGACATGCATTTATTGAAAATGTTTTATTTAATTCTCAGCTTTCTTTTTTATTTTCAGCTCACTGTATTTTCTGAGGTTTTAACATTCACAAATTACAGCATTAACATTAGAATATCTTTCTTAAAATCAATTCTTGATTCAATTTATTATCATGAACAATTAGAAATGTTACAGTTTCTGAAGGATAAAGAATTACGGAATTAATTCAGTTTTGTTTTTCTAATATTTTCTCATAGACAAAGTTCAATACTAACATGGCAGTTAGAGTAGAAAACTGTGCCAGCTAGTACTGAACTGGTACTACAGTCAGACATTTAGACTTAGAGTTTTAAGAATCAAGTGATTATAAACTAACATATCTCCCCAAATACTGTAATAAAACCTTAAAATAAATTAAGCCTAGTTTATCAAATAATCTTTCATCATTTTTACCAAAAAAAAGTTCTGCAATTCAAAAGGAGCGTTATTGATTTTTTTTTTTCCAAAGCAGCTGGATAGTGCACTTTTTCATTAGCACCTTCAAATTTCTTATATGAAGTTGCTTATACTGATTTTAAGTAATTTTGTTATTTTTTTAATGGAATTTCTAAATTCTTTTAGTCTTTTGATGAGCTACTGTTTTTACAAGACAGTAGTTTTCTTCTGTATGTCCAAATCAGTCTCAAGGAATATTAGAGAAAAAATTCTGATAAATTCACCCTCTGAAATTTAGCATTGTATTTTAGAAAGAACTCTCCAAACATATTTTTAGTGAGGAATTTACAGATCCTTATTAGCTCACTTGATTTTTGCTTTCTTTCACATTCTGCAGCAGTCTCAAGGCAGGGACTAAAGGCCAGTTTTTTAAGGAATTTACCAGAGCCTGGGAAAAGCTAATGGATTGCTAGTTAGTCAGCTGTTATATAGGCTGTGTAGGACTTCCATAGCACCTTGCATTTCTTAGTCATATACCTCACATTTGAAAACATTGCAATCCCAATTTGTTTGGTTGCTTATGTTTCTTTGTCAAATTTTTAATCGTCAGCACAGCGTATTATTTTGTCATTGCCTTCAGAATGTGGATCATATATTGTGCATATATTTTTCTCTCAAAGTTTTGAGTATTTGCACCACATTTCAGCTCACTAAACACCTCAAAATAGGAAAAAAGTATGATTCACGAATAGATCTGCTGGTAGATACCTTCCACAGTCACCCCTTAGGAATCGCAGGCGGAGGCAGAGGACACCTGCTTTAGGCAGGTGGAATGTCAAATATTTAATTGCTAATGAGATCATAAAACAAATTTTAATATTCTTTGTTACAGACTTGTGATATATTAAGCTTTAGTCTTACTACCTCATTATGTATTTGCGTATAGTTTTCCTTTATTTTTTTCTAGGCAGACAAAGGTGTACCAAAATTGAATAAGGAGTAGGAAGAGAGAAGCATTTGCTACAGTGGCACCATAAACAGCAGGCTGGGGAAGGAAGCATACAAAACACGGAGTTATAAAATTGGGCACCATCACAAAATCAAGATAGCCTCTTGTGATTAGAAATGAGTAAAAAGAGGATAGTCTCTGTATTTCCAAATTATCTTTATGCCTCTGTTTAAACTCAAGACTTAGTTAAAAGGCTAAAAGTAATCCCATCTACAAATGTTATTTTGAGCAAATGAGTAGTACAGTTGATTTAAATTAGAACAAGGATCATCAGTGACTTATAAATTAAGAAGTGGTACAGCCTGGATTTAGGCACTGGACTTGAATCATACTGGTGATTTGTTAATATAATTTTTGGCATTTTTTCTCTGCCATGATTAAAATCTGCAGAAAAAATCCTATTCACAATCAAGCTAAAGTCAGCTCAGCTCTGCTCTCAGTGCATGTCTTGGTTGTGCTACCCTGTTGAAAAACCAGAGCATTTAATAGAGGGAACGTGGCCAGGCTGTGCCAGATGGCCTCAGGGATAAAAAACAGGCCCTGACAATTTTAGTTATAAAGTTAGATGTTACCAGAGCATTTCACTGACTTAATCCGACCTATACTATTTCATTTTATTTTTGCCTGTAATCATGAAGCCCAGAACTATAATATTGAGTTTGTGCTGATGCAACGCTCAAGTTGTGGAAATCTGACTGAATTCTTTTAAGGTTAGGATCTGAAAGCGGTATTTTTTTTTTTGGAACAGCTGTCATGATGCCCTGTACAAGTTGCACTTATGCAGCATTCCAACCTCTAGTTTAAATGGATCACAGACTTTTTTTCAGTGCAAAGACATGATCTATTGTGCAAGTCTACACATCAGGAGCTGTGAGTGGCAGAAGCATCTCAGCTGCAAAGATCTCTAGGATTGCAAGACAACCAAGCAGGGAAAGGAGGTTAAATGTAAGAACTTTATTTTTCTCTCCTCGCTACCAATTATGCTTGAAACATTATTTCTGTTCAATTTCTAGGCTAACTAGCTGACAGATTTTTACAAGTCTCTAAATTCCCGACTGTGATGGAAATGTCATACTCAATGCTTATTAATGAATTAATGTAGCAATTAGGTGTCTGATTTATGTTAATCATCTGATCTCAACCCCATAACCAGTGGATAGAAACCAGCAAATCCATTGAGTGCTTGATTCCCTCTTGCAATAGCTGGCTAAAACCAGTGGCTTGAATCATTTTCTGAGAAGGCATCTTTCTTCATCAACAAGCTATACTACCACACGGATTTTTGACAGCTCAATTTTCTATAGATAGGTTTAATATCAGATTTATGTATCAATACAATAAAAAGTAGCAATCATGAGCAATGTTGCAGGATTATGAGAATAAAATAAAACAATCCTTAAGGGAATGAAATTTAAATCAGAAGTTTGTCATCCCGTTTGACTGGGAGAGGGGAGGAAAGAAAAAGTCTTAGCCTGTTTTTCCAGCTAGCGGGTATTACCTGGGGCTTAGTAGAAAATATTTCTAAAATGAGGCAGTAGAAATCATATTAATTCATAGATGAGTTCTATGTCTCAGGGGATGCACTGACTCTTGGAACATAGAGCTACTTATAAAAAAAATATTAGAGACATTCTACTGTGTCTTTAAGCATTTTGTTCAATTAACATTCAGAACTGAGCTAAATTACTACCCTACAACATCCGTAAGCAGAGTACATAATCAGCTCACTGTTTTCTTTTTGCACAGAAGACAGACAAGTATTCCCTGGCTGAGTGAATATGAATATTTATCCGGCTTTAGGGAAAAAACTTTCTGTGTTTTAGAGTAGAAGTCCTTTACTGAACCAGTGTGTTTTATTGCTGGATAGGACTGGAAAAAGCTGATTCTTAAATTTTTCACACTAAGACTTGGAGAAGTGCTATGATTAGCATCTGTCTTGTACTCTAACTATATTCAATACAGTGAAGAATCTTTGGAGTCAAGGCAGGAGTTTTCTTCACTTGCCTATAACTAAAAGCACAGTGGCTTCCACAAAAGCCCAGCAGTTACTAGCACGTATCACATCATGGTGCTTGAGGTATATCGATGCTTTCACAAAACTCAAAATGTGTGCAGCCAGAGAGAAGCAGGAAACAGCAACAGCCGAATGACTGCAGAGTTGAATGTCACAGACATTTCTGGGCTTCAGGTTTTCATTCCAGTCAATGATGTTTTTATCAGCATTTGTAGAATTATTAGAGATTTATTTCTCCCCATCACTGGGATATTAATAGCAGGATGAAAGGAAAAGTAACCAGATTCATAACCAAACTTATATTTAATTTGCCCTTCACCTTCCTTTGGACCAAGGCACTGAGGAATTTCAGTTAACTCACTCCATACGGTAGGTAAAAATGCTTTTATGATGGTATCAGATTCTGGGTCCCTGGTCACTTGCACAGAGTTAATTTCTTCCCAGTCCTGCAAATAATCTCCCTGAGTTTATTTGCTTGTAGTTTTCTTTTGCACTTTAGATTTATACTAATATCTCAAAATGCTCTTAGCATTCTTTTGTTTCATTACAATATTTGTCACTGTAATTGTATAAAGCCAAGTGCTTCCAATGCCTTTTGTTGCCACATTAACCGTTTCTATTCCCTCAATATTTTTTCATTTCCTTTTAATTTCTTGATAAGTTTCTCACTCAGTGTTTTGTATCATGTAGAGAAATACCTGCAATTGCAGTCAGAAAATTATCCCAAAAGAGACAGTTTCTGAATGCTTATATGAAAATGGTGTAAACAAGGTTTCTCTGCTTTAATCATGAAGATCCTTTACTGATTTTCCTCTTGGAAAAACTTGCACCATACTTCAGTTTTGTCTGGTATGTCATAGTATGCACAGCAGTGTAGTAGGTCTTTGCCATGCTAATTATTATACAGACTTCCACAATATATGCCTTTCATCAGTAGTAAATGCATTTATATGGCATGCTCTCTTGTGATTTTACTTAATCTATCTTAGAGACACATAGGTTTCCTGGGGTTTTTTTTCTTTATTTAAATACGGTGGCCAGTCACCAAGTGGTTCTTTTCATTCAGAATTGCTTAGTTCCTCTGCCTTCAAAGAAAATGTTCTCCTAGTTTGACATGACTGATTTTTTGTTTTGTAGCAATACAGGCAAGTAGATAAGGTATAGGTGGTTTTTTTTAAATTATTTTCAATAAGCACAGTATATTCTCTGCCATCCAAAGCTGCACTACTTTTCCAACAGGCTGAAAATGCCTGTGTGTTAGACTGTGTCTAAGAGTGGGTCCCATTTTTGCCTAATGTTTGCTGATCTATTGCTTCATTTTTGTTGGTGCATTTTAATCTGTAATAAACACTACCCTTAGATTTATCATACCAATTCCATTTTATCAAGGTCATTTTTCTGAAAGATTATACACTGTGTTCCTTTGTCACAGCTCCTTCGAAAGAATCAATCAAACTTTGTTCTTTTACAGTTACATTCTCATCTCTTGCTCTGAAAAAATTCAATTGCCTGAAAAAAAATCTCTGTAGTTGTTCTCCAACAATTTGCTTCATTGATGTTTTTTTCTCTTCTTTTTTCTTTTTTTTCTTTTGACAAAAAATGAGAAGAAAGTTATATTTCGAATTTTTAGTTGCATGCTGCATCCTATTTTTCTTTTTCTCACATTCCTTTTTAATTCTGACATTCAAAACATACCCAGAATTTTGTCTCTGTGGCAGGAAAATGTCCCATCCAAAATCAAAAATTAAGAATTCAAACTGTGTGAAATAACCTCACAAGTACATACATAGGGCAGATTACTGTACACTATTCTTTGACACCAGAACTTGGAAATTGCAGAAATGTGTGCAGATCTTCTTTAATTATCTGAACTGCAAATAAAACTTCAACCAAGGGAGTGGGTGTTTCATAAACATTGCAAAAACTGGGACATTTCTGTAGCATAAGGAAAAGGGGATAATTTGGTATCAGGCAGGTAGGGGTTTTTTATATTAAGATGTTTTCCAAACCATGTGGATATAAGAACTACCAATTTGTGTCTGGCTAAGTTTTTTATCACCTAGAAAAGCCAGGGACCAGTAAAAAATACATAGGAAGGAATTTCCCAGACTAATTCAACTCCTCAGGAACTTTCCTGTGTAGACAGACCTCTTGTCTCTGTCATTTTAAAGCATCCTATACCAGACTTTAAAAGCTGAACTCTATCACCTGACAATATAACACAGCAGCATTCACTGTGTGCTACTTGCAATCTGCTATCTGTAGGATTTTCCATCAGAGAACAACTTCCATCTAACAAAGAACAAGCAGATGATGTATTTTAAACACCCACAAAAAGGATACAGAGCTATTAACCAAGGTAAGGTAGAATCATAGAGTCACAGAGTCATCAAGGCTGGAAGAGATCCCCAAGATCATCAAGTCCGACCACCAACCCAGCACTACCACTGTAACTACTAAAACACGTCACCCAGCGCCAGATCCAGATGCCTCATAAACACCTCCAGGTGTGGTGACTCCGCCACCTCCCCGGGCAACCTATTCCAATGCCTGGTCACCCTAACAGTGACATTTTTTTCTAATATCTAATCTGAATCTCGCCTGTCTCAGCTTAAGGTCATTTTCTCTTATCCTCTCACCGCAGGCACGGCAGAAGCGACTGACCCCCACCTCACTACAACGTCCTTTCAGAGAGTTGTAGAGAGCAGTGAGGTCCCCCCTGAGCCTCCTCTTCTCGAGACTAAACAAACCCAACAAACTCCCTCAGCTGTTCCTCACAGGACGTGTTCTCTAGTCCTGTCAGGAGCCTTGTTGCCCTTCTCTGGACACACGAAATATCCTTTTTGAACTGAGTGGCCCAAAACTGAATGCAGTATTCTAGGTGTGGCCTCACCAATGCCAAGTACAGGGGGACAATTTCTGCCCTGATGCTGCTGACCACACTGTTGCTGATACAGGTCAGGATGCCATTGGCCTTTTGGCCATCTGGGCACACACTGGCTCATGATCATCTGGCTGTCAACCAGCACCTCCAAGTCCCTTTCTGCTGAACAGCTCTCAAGCCACTCCTCCTCCAAAAACTACAGGGGGTTGTTGTGCCCCAAGTGCAGGACTCTTGACGTTATTGAACCTCCTGCAATTGTCCTCAGCCCACGGATGGAGTCTGTTCAGGTCTATCTGTAGAGCCTTCCTGCCCTCAATCAGATCAATGCTCCTCCCACCCAACTTGGTATCATCTGCAAATTTACTGAGGATGCACTCAAGCCCCATGTCCAGGTCTTCAATAAAGATGTTAAACAGGACCGGCCCCAATACTGAGCCCTGGGGAACACCGCTTTTCTAAGAGGATGCTGTGGGAGATGATGTCAAACACTTCACTGATGTCTAGGTAGACTACATCCACAGCCTTTCCCTCATCAATTAAGCAGGTCACTTTGTCATAGGTTGCTCAAGCAAGACCTTCCTTAGGTGTTGATAAAACTGTAGTTCCTTTGTGAACTCTAGTTAGTGAGAACAGTGGGAATCCACACTTAAATGTCCTTGGGGGTTTCTTCACAGGCAGCTCAAGAAACAGACTTCCTTAATCAGCTTCCCCCTTGCTGAGCAGATCTTGCAGCGGGAAATAGATCTACTATTATGTTCCGGTATTATGTATAAGTGATTATTTAGATTACCCCATATGAAAATTGCTAAGTGTACAACAATCTACTCACACTAGGCACTCAGTTTTAATTCCTAGACCTTTACAGTTCTTCAGTGAGCATATTTCAGTTAATAACTGCAGCCAGCTGGGAGTGTGCATATAAATGATTGCTGTGCCTCCTCAGCTGATGAGTGGAAGTCATCATTAAGCTGTAATGGCTTGATTACCTATGGTTGCTTATCTGTGAATCTATCCTTGGACTTCCCAGGTCAAATAGATTAGCCCCACTAGAAGTGTGCTTCAGTGGTGGGTTTGAAATTAAATTAAAAGTATAGGAAATTTTCTGCAAAATATTCTTAGGATGGTGAGAACAAGCAAGTAATTGCATTAAGAGTAGAAGAAAATACGCACAGTCGATGCACTTGAAAAATCTGTTGAAAGCCATCTTTATGTTTTTAAACACTAAGGATTTCTAATCATATCAAAATGAGCCATTTATTTTGTACTCATGCTAACATAATTATGCAGTGTAGGAAAGTCATACTTTAAGCTGTAGTATTGTCAAATTTTCAAATGTGAGAGGTCATTCAGAGCATCTGACTGTTCAGCTGCATCATTTCTTAATGTTTCTCTCTTTAAATGCATGCCTGACTCATTTGTGTCTTTATCCAGAGCCATTGCCACTTACTCCTGGAGGCCCTACATCTTGCACATTCCCTATGCTGCTGTGTCAGAAAGCAAAGAGCCACCGTTTCTTATATGCATTTTTTCTCAGGTTTTTGAGAGTGAGGAAGTTTTATGTTTAGACCTAGAAGAAAAATGCTTTCCTTCCTTGAATCAAAACTGAAACAAAAAAATGGGGCAAATGTTCTTTTCCAACCCAAATGTTGGGTTGTTTCTATGTTTCTACAAAAAGCTATCTTAAAGGGGGAGAAGAACCCTTTCATTTAGCACAGTGTTCCTAATATTTTCTACATTCCCCAAGTCTCCATGAGTTAGTCAAATGGGATTGCAAGCAGTTTAAAGGTGCTAGCAAGCAAGTACGGCCTCAGCCCGTCTTCTACACACAGAGGGTGAAACAAAGGTGTGATTCTTAACTGTTACAAGGAAAAGGAAGATCAATATTTATAGAGAAACATATACTAATTTGATTCTTTTTTCTTGTACTTTTTTTGGGTCATCAATACTTAACTTTTGTTGTTGGCTTTTTTTCCTAGTTGAACTGTTCTGCCTCCATAAACAAAAGTTTTTCTGATACCCTAACATGAATTATAAGATGAATTTGGAAGAGTACTTACTGGGATGAATTAACAAAGTAGATTTCCGTGCATCCCAGCACAACTGTTGTGCATCTGGCAATACCTCCCAACCAGCAATCAACCTGCCCAAGTCCAGACGGCAGAGACTTGAGGCTCCGGGATCCAGCACTTGGGGAATTCCCAGCCTGTCAGTTTTCCTGCCACCACACTTCATTTCAGAACACAGGCTCTGGATTATAAGGATGTTTCCAAGTTCTTCTGTTTTAATAACAGTGGAGCTTTAGAAGTGACCAGTCAGAAACTGAGAAATACCCTTTTTTCATTAAAAATTCCCATACCGCAGATCAGGGCAGAAGCAAATTCACTGTTGTGAAGTACTGAAAATGAGAGGTGCCTGCACCTCCTCTTTCTGTTTGTGTTTCCTTATCATCTTAGTTCCATATGATTCCATGATTTTAGCTGAGCGTTGTCAGCTTGTTCCTTACCATGATGATCACAGCACCCACCACTGCTGAAAATGGTGCCAGTTCATGCCAAAGACTTAGAGCTGGGCTAATTCACTGCCTAGAATTTGTGCAGTTCTCTCTTGTTCACCGTTAAGTATATAATTAGAGACCAGCCTACTGGAGCGACTTGTCATTTAGTTTCAAACATTTAATATTTACATAATTAACTTTTTTGTGAGAAAACAATAGTTGTGTTGCAATATGTGATTGCAGTGAGAAAGGCAAAACGTAAAAACCATCTTGTAAATGAGATAGCTGTATTCACAAGGCTCTTGTCTGTAGAACACAAAGCTCTGCAAAAGCGCATATAAGTTCTTCACCTTTTATACATGGCTAACTTACTGCTCTTGAATCATTTTCTTTATGCCATAGCTGTGGCAGTGTTTGAAATAAAGAGCAGGACTACATGTTCTGCTCAATAAACAGTTACATCACTGATACTTAAAAGTAATTTTAAATATTAATTCAGCGGTGGGGAAAACATATATTTAAACTGTAAAAGCACTCTCTCAAATGAAAAACTTGGGATGTGAACAGAAAACAAAGCAAACTAATAATCTTGACTGGAACAGCATGGAGCCAGATGCTTGGGAATATCCTGAGTCCTGAGAAGCTGTTATACAGACCAGAGTAGGCAGCATACACAATTACAAATGTGGAGAGCAGGAAAAGAGGATTATTCAACAATTCCTTACCTGGTGAGCAGAAATACTGCTCAGTTGTTATGGAACAGTGGTCCTATCAGAGAAAGTGAAATCTTCAGTTTTTGGTTTTCTTTTTCTGCTAGTGAGTGATTTTGCAAGTGCAAGTACTTTCTCTACCTCTTCTTGAAGAGTGTAAATGTATAATTCACTGCTCTGTTCTTCAGATTATAATATTAATTATGCATTTTGGGGAACATTATAAACATTCTCTCAGAGGATGCAATTCCATTTTCCAAGAGGTCAAATCACTGCAGGTCACTGAAAATTTTCTCGTGTCATTCTTCTGCATTTACTGTTCCCACAGCAGGTGTCTGCTCACTAGACATATTTCTGCCATTTACTGTATTTTTTCACTGAGCATCCTTGAGTGGTTGAGTTTTTTTTCATATCTGGTCTAGTGCCTCTGGAAATCAAATTTTGTGTTTTCTTAATCAATTTAATCAAAATTTTTTATTTACGACCCATATTTTAGAATTCTTAAATCTCTCAAAGACAGATGGAGATAGGAGTTTAGCCCTGTTTGGAATTTTCTGATAGCTTACTATATTGACAATACAAAATGTCAGTTATTTCAAATTTTTACACAGACACGACATTATCAGGTGTACATAAAAAATTAATTATTCGTGCTTATTGCATTCTCTTTATTCTATTACATGAAAAAATTGAATATTTGTTATATAAGCCATGGTTATTTTTAAAAAAGCAATAGCAATTTATGATGTTAGATGCTCAGATCTGTATTTATCTTTGTATCCACTGGAAAGTAAATTAAAAAAAAAAAAAGAAACATTTTGCAATAACATTGGAGGGAGTTAATTTTAATTTAAGTATTTTGGCATATTTTGTAGTATATTAGTTGAATATTTGTCCTGTTTCAATAGAAACATGACCAATGACTTATGTTGATAGAGATAACAATCTATAAATCACATATGATTTAAAGTAAGGAATTTAAGGTTCTCAGAATGTTCTCAGGTTATACTTAGCTGTAAAAAATGGAGATGACTATTCTTTCTGAAAATGCTAAGTGAAAAGAAGGAAAAGCTACTTGACTTTTTATTGGAGAAAACTAGTTGTTATCTGTCCTTGAAATTTGTATTAAGAGCATTCCCACATGTACTTTTGTATCAATATTTCCAGGAATTACTGTCTTAAATGCTGCAGTTTGTCCAGTGTGTGTGGCAAGCACCATCAGTAGCTGAGCCACACAGTACATCTGTGGGAATTTCCATCCCAGTATAATCACTTTGAAATATGCAGCCATTGTTTCTCCTCCCCTCCATCATGCAATCTTGTTTGCAAAGTGAAAGGCAGTTGACACTTCTTGGTGAAAACTTGCAAAAATATATGATGGAAGAGAAGTGTGGAGATTTTTAATGAAATCAGTGCTTTTCTCCAGTGTATGAGCATCACTGACAATGTTGTCCAGAGTTGGTTCATATTCTGATCAGTAACCCTCAATGTGGCATAAGTCTGACTCCTGCCTACTGTTGTTCATGGAAAAAAAGGTGTATATTTCAGATATTCCTTTTAATGGTTTTTTTTTTCACACAAAGAAGAAAAAGATATGTAGACACTTTATAGGAAATGTTTCAAACTACTTCCAGACATGCCTTTGAAAGTCAGTGGGCATTGGCAGAATTCCCTAAGAACTCAGGGCTCTAGCATTAAATAATCAGTGATGACATTAATACTCAGGTATTCCCCTCTAATTGCCATTTGTTCTTATTTATAACTTGTAAATCTTTATTGAAAAGGAAAGATCATCTTCTCTTCAGTAACTGACATAAGTTTTGAACAATCAAGTATATTGCAGTCTATGGAACAGGAAAAAAAGTGATCTACAGCAGGTAATTAGCACAAGATTTTCAGTTTTAAAATGTTACACAACATGAACTCAGACGTTCTTTTTGAAGAACATTTGAATTAGTATGGTCTATTGCAGCCCGTAACTTTACCTTATTAAATGTTTCCTGACAGTTCACTACCTCTGTCCTAGAAATGCATTAGTTCAGCAGTTCATAATAGAGCCAAACCTAAATAGGCTTCAAAATTCTATACAGACACATAGAGACTGTCTGAATGTTGTTCATCTTCGCCACTTGGTAATTAATTGTTTGTTGAAGTTCTTTGGGGTTTTGCATGTTGCAGGTTTCTTTCCTTTTTGGAGGAAGGTTGTACTGAAGGCTAAAATGCAGCAAAATGAGGCCATATATGTGATCATCGTAGTATAGGGAACTACTTGCAGGAAACCCTGTAACAATCAACATAAAATGAACAAAAATTTTCCATACTCATACTGTTTCACATATAAATGGTATTCATTATATATTTTACTACACGTTTTATGTATTTCATTTAAAAAGACATCTGAAACACAGCATTTTTGTGTGTGTGCAGCTTTGCTTTTGTCCTTTTTTTACTGGAAATGCAGCCTTGCAACGTGTGCATGATTATAGATTTGCATAGTGTAAAATTACTGTAATTTTATCTGTTCAGGAAGTCAGAAAGGGATTTAATAAGTAGCAAAAACTAAACTGGGAGGTAATATAAAGGCAGAGTGTATATATTTTGCACTTTTAAATAACCTTTTATAACAAGAATCTATTATCGTACAGTATACTGTAATTCCACTTTCTAGTGATATTCTTGCTATTGTCACAGTATTGTCTTTAAATCTGGATATGAATAGTTTGGATATTTAGACACTTAAAAAGTGATTTCTACAATGGAATATGTGCTCCCTGTCACTGTTATTAGCATCCAACTGGAAAAATATTCACTGATTATTTTTTTTATAAAGTATAAATGTACAGTGTAAATTAGCAAATCAAATATTGTAGCAATGAAGAGATGCACTTTAAAAATGTAAAAGTGTATATCTCCAAGAGTGTTATTTTGTATAGATGTTTTTGAATAAATAATTTATTGCTCATTAGTGGGGCTTTTTGTCATTTATGAAATAAATATAAGGTATTTGATAGCAGCTATTTGAGTTTTATATTTTTTCATCAGTGATTTTGGTGGGTTTCTTACTTTTTAAAATTAAGATTTTGTAATTAGAACAGTAAAGGACTTTGTCACATTTTCCTTTTCATTCAATAAATCGTTGTTGGCTTGATCTAGTTGCTGTGAGGAAGCCAAGGTGTGATCCATGATCGGACCACAGTCCTTTTCATGATCAGCCAATGAAAAGACGTTGCCACAGCATCCTTCTTCTGTCATCAAGACCAATTGGGCCATGGAAATCAAGGTATGGAGAGAGGGATACATAGCAAGCAATTGGAAGCACTTCCATTTTCCATAGTTTAAATGCAGCCAGTTGATATTTTCTGAAAGGCATAATGACCACAGTATACATTTGCTTCAGTGAGAAATCAGTGCTGAAATCCTGAACTGAAAAGTATTAAACAGCAAAATGTCTGCAGTCTTGAAAGCTGGGCACAATTATCTGAGATTTCTTCTAGATTTGTTCCTTGCTTTGCTAACAGAGAAAAAGTAAGGCATATTAGGACCAAGTCACCTCTACCAGGCAGATGTTTGGAAAAAGAGACTTCAGAAAAGTTTTATGAACAGGATTTTTTTTTTAAGTCTTCTAGTATATCTAGCTTGTAAGAAGAAAACACATTTATATTCTGAAGGAAAGGTATAAATCCAGAATTTAAACCTTAAAGAAAAACAGTGTGTTCTTGTAATGGAGCTGGGCTTGCTATTTTAGATAATGACAATAGCAGTGTCATCAAAGACAATCTCTAAGTAGTTAACACATTTCAGTCACTCCTCCTCTTAGTCTTTGAATCCAGTGGTATCCTAGAATCACAAAAGTGACTCTGAAGTGGAACTTAGACAACTAAACTGAAAGCACAGAATGAAAAAGCAGTCACAGAAAAAGCCTTTCGTCCATAGTGGCTATAAATCTTTGCACATCCTTAATACCCCAAATTTCCCACGTATTCTGGTGTGCACTCCATGTAGGCAGAGGTCAGCTGGGAGGAAGGCTGCTTAATCCACACAAAGGCTTGATGCTACAGTGCATTTTTAGAGTGTTGTCAGTCTCCTCAGAAGATTTCATGATAGCTGCAATTTCTATTCAAATATGTACTTGCAGGTGGGGGAAAGCAGAGTCACACCATCACTTAACTGCCCTTTGATTACTGGGCCCAAGGGGAAAATGTTCTTTTAGCAAATGAGCTCCTAGAGCAGACAAATTTTTAGATGCCTACTTGTCCCTCTTCTCTGCTAAGGGCTACACCTGAAAAGAGGCAGCAGAGGAGGGTGTGTGCCTGCACTGTGGGCGGCAGTCTGGCATTTTAGGTCCAGCAGTCCCTGCAGAGGTCAAGTTCAGTGTCCAGCCTGGGGGGAGCAAAAAGGCAGGAAGAACAGGGCGGGCGTTTGGGGGGCTGTGTACTCCTTAAGCATTGACTTCTCTTTGCGTGCCCGAGCCCTTGAGTGCAGTATCGTAACTGCCTTTATCATCTCAGGAGGCTGCTGTGAATGGCAGCACTTTTTGGCCTCCTGCTGAGGTTGTGCCACTATGAAGGGGAGGAGGCAGATTTGCTGGAGAGGGAAAGTAAGGACAGATGAAGGTGCAAGCTTTGGTAACCCAGAAGGCAGGACAATCATCTGGGGAGGTGTAATCCTGAGCTCTGGTCCCTGTTCCAAAGAGAAATATGCAGAGATGTAAGGAAGGTCTCATTTATGTGCAGCTTAAAGTGCATTTTACTATGACATATTGGACTTTTTCACTTCCCCGTGGTAGTAAATTGTGCTTCTCATGGCAATAGATGTAATTGCTTTGCACTAAATTATATTAACTATTTCAGGTGGTTTGCTGTACTCCATGCTTGGAATAACAGAACTGAATTACTTTCTGCAGTATGTAGCTCATAAGAGAAGAAAATTCCTAGTTATTAAGGGAAAAAACGTGAGGTTTTTTCAACTGCAGAAAAAATATTTAGACAGTGGCAAATTTTAAAGTATTAGCCTTTCTTCTTTTCTTATGATTTTTAATACTGGTTGAGGTTAGTTGTAAACTTGGTGATTTTTGCAAATGAAAGGAGCTGTTCTTCACAGTTCATTTTTATTAAACTAGGTTGTACTCAGCCTGCATTGCAGCCCATGAACTGAGGCCAGTAGCATTGCACCTGACAGAGAAATGGGTGGGTTAATTTTGAAGTACCCAAAGAGAAGAGGTTGTTTTCCTTCTCTCTCTTCTGAGAGCTGGACTTTGTTGTTCATATGCAGCCTTGTTTAATGATTCAGGTGCAGCTTTTGTGCATCCAAAGGGGGAACTTCACTTGATGGTCTCAAAAGTAGAGCAAGAAGAGCTTAAGAGTACTTGTTCTGTATCTCTGCCATCTGTGAAACTCCCATTGCAGGAAATACTTATTGCCTGCCCAGCACAGAGGTTTTTAAAGCATGTAAATCCCTCCTTGTTCTATACAAAACTGTGATGGAATTCAAGAGAATGGTTAAGTGACAATTAAAAGAGACCCACAACAGAACAACTAAGGTAAAGACAAAGAATCTTAAACCAAATAGGGAGGGAGGAGGAGAGGGAGGGAGAGATGGAGGTAGAAAAGTTGAGCAAATGTAGGCTGGAGCATGGGAAAGGGCTGGAAGCTGGAAATAGAATGTGGGATCAGAAAGAGGGGCATACATGACAACACTGAGAGATGTAAAGGTTGGAGAGCTAAGGGATGTAGGAAAGGTGTCCTTGCCTGGAAAACTGGCCAGTGCCTGTACCTTTGGTTGAGAACTGGAGGGGTGTTCCCTCTCAGAAATTGATACTAAGCTTATGGAGGTGTGTTACTGGGGTGAGGGGCAGGAAGAAGGATGGAAAAAACTCTGAATAGAGCTGGGTCGAAAGGCATTGTCAGGTAAAACATTTCTTGGTAATGCAGGTAAGTTAATACAGTTTGTTACAAGCATAAAATTGCTCAAAATTAATAGAAAAAGATGAAAGCTGGAAGGAAGGACCTTAAAAGGCTGTGGTCTCATATTTTAATGTCTTGCTCAGAATATTTAAATCTTACTAGTTTTCAGAGTTATTTTGTTGTAATTTGTGCTCTTATCCAACTCACTTAGACATTAGGTATACTCACTTTAAGGAAAGAGTTAGACAGTTATATCTCAAAGCTTTGACCAAAGTGGGGAACACAGAAAGGTGAAGCTTCAGGAGATAAATTTGATCAAGGTAAAATACAGCTGGAAAGAAAGGAGGAGAAAGCAACAAGTTTCAACGGAAACTAGTGATGAAAAGCAAATTCAGAGCAGTCTGTTAAGGGTACAGACAGCTGAGCTGCCTGAACATGCTGGCTTACTCTCATGGGTCAGGTTACTGCTGACATATAAAGCAGGTTCAAATGACAGACCACAAATTTATTTTTGCAAAAGTATTGTATCTAAGCATATCCAAAGAGTCTTGAATAACTGTTCTTTGCCGGTTCATTCTTACCTATTTAATTCTCTGAGTGTTTTTTTCTTGAAAACTACTGTACTTGATCAATACAAAATATTCTGAAATATAAAAAAATAATATTAGACATAGGATGTTACTAATAACACTTTTAATTGAGGACCTTTCACATTTCTGTAAGAGAGCCCATGTAACTATGGTACCTTGTTCCCATGCCTCTTCAGCCTTCCAGCATTTTCTAAAACAGCATCTGGCCTCCAGATCTCAGATTCAAAGTCTTCAGTACCCAAAGCTGAGCAAACCAGTCAGTTCACTGTATAGGATTAGCCACAAAGTATTGGGCTCTTATGGGAACAGATCAGTTCTCTGTCTTCTGCAACTTCTCTTTCTTGAATACCCACACTGAATCTATATATCCCTGGCATTCTCAGGGCTAAAGGAGCATACGTACACCTGTGCAAGGTTGTACATACCGGAATATCTATAACTTCATGCACATCTCCTTCCTATCTCTCAGAGAAACATTCCTGCATCTGCTGTCTTGCAGCCAAGACAAGGCATCTGTTAAACCATTACCCAGACCTGGCACATGTACTATTTTAAAAAGAATGTTATGGCACAAGCAGTGGAGCGCAAAAGTTGTCACAAACTATGGTCCCTGTGGGGCTCTAGCCATCTGCTTGCTAATTATGTATACCACAGCCTGGCTGTTGCACAGAAAACAAACATTGCTGCTGGCAGGTTCGTTCTGCCATATAATTACTGTGACTGGCACAGGCAGAATTCCAGGAAAGTTATGTCTTTTTCTGCCCATTGCTGTTGCCATTTTTTTGTGTTCCCCCTTTAAAGGATCCACCTGTTCTTTCTGCCACCTTGTACCTTGTTCTAACCTGCTTGCATCTGCCTTTCCCAGCCTGTGCTAATCTCTCTCTCTGACAGTTAAAGTACATCACATTACCTAGGATATGCTTGCTATGTGGCAAGAATTTTGTTCGTATTAAGCTACTGTTGATATAGCAGTGGAGTATTTAGCATCTTTGTGCGTATACAGCTAATGTTGATATGTCAGTGGTGTAGTTAGCAACTTTTATGCAACCTTTCATAAAAGTCATCTTTGTATTAAGGCGATATGTTCACTGCCCGGGAAAATGAAGCTGTTCTTTGCGTCAGATTAGATCTCAAGAGGTGACAGTCTATTCAGAGCAGTCAACACTCCTTTGTGGTCAAATCTCCATGAAATACCAGATCTGCACTCATCAGCACTTTTCTTTCCTCCCCACTGCTTTTGCCTGTCTGAACAGCTCTCCCCTCTGCCCAAGTAGCTGTTTACAGGGGACAGCCCACTGCGTTCATCTATTACAGACAGGCTTGAGACAGAGCAACCTGTGGGAATGAGCACTGGGGCAATGCTCATTCCCACAGGTCACAGGATGTTTGGGCTGATGTTGCATTGCTGGCTAGTTATCCTCTTGCCCAGGCACACAAATGTGATGACTTTTAACTAATGAAAGTTCAGGTACTTGGGTGTTATCACATGCAGGAACGGAAAAAAAAAGTGAGGATCTAAACCTCTCTGTGCCTCAGAGGGCAGAGAATATGGACATCATTTTTAGATTTATGTATATTAAAAAAAGGTACCTGGTGTCATAATATTATTTGATTTTAAATTATATGTGAAGATTATAAACATCTATATGAGTTACACACTCAACTTCAGACCCTACTTAATAATTTCTGCAGGTAGAGGAGTCATTTCTTATTCATGGTCCTTCAAGAGTATTGCATTATATTTGTCACATCCCAAAGCTTCTACTGGTCCTGTCATCAGTATGTTCTTATTTATGAATGAATACCTACAGCAAACTGATTAATCATTTCCTCCTGTTAGAGCTCTGGGAAGTACATTTTGTCCTTCAGAGTGGTCATCAGGAGAGCCTGGGACTATTCTGTCACACAGTGAAGAGTCTGATATGCTTCTGTCTTCCATAGTGGCCACATTCAATCACCTTAAAAAACTGATTAGAAACCACCCTTTGTAAACCAATCTGTTTCTCTAGTGAAGACCTTTTTATTGCTCTGATACTAGTAAATTAAACTATATTAGGAAGCAGCTGGGATTTGGGTTATGGTTACCCCTAAGGTAAATTTGTGAAAATTGTCTCTGATACGCTTTTGCCCCAGGCCAGTCAACAGTGTGTTGAAATGCCCCTAGGCATGGCTGAAGAATTAGCACAGGCCAGATGGTGTTTGTTACAGGCTTATCTGGATTTGGAGATCTCCAGTAGTACGGATGAAATCTGTAGTGTTTCACGCACCTTTAATTTACTCTACAGAAGCAGCTTTCCATTTCAGGGACTCCTGTATTCATATACAAGCTCTACCGTATGGCATTGGTGCCTCATACAAGAGAAAGGCACCCATGTCTTCCATGCACTTCTTTTGAATAAGAAGTTATTTGATCTGTGATGACTTTGTTGATAACTAGAAAAAAGAGCTGGGTATCAAAATCCTGCAAAATTGCACAGTATAATGATGGTATGGACTTACAGCCCTTAAATTACAGTAACATAGATGTGTGTTTTGAGGGCATTCAGCAGTGCAATGAAATAAGGTTAGAACTCTTTTTGGGAGCACCTGTTGCCAGGGTGCTACAGCTAAAAAAGCCACTTGCCATGAAAGGACATTTCACTCAAGTGTTTATTCTTCATTAACACAAATTTTTTTATTTCTCATGGGAACTGTGATCCTCTCAGAAGGCAAACAACTCTGCTGTCAAATACTATTGATCTGAGTAGTGCATAGATTTGTTTTTTTCTGTTGTTCAAGAAAGGGCTACCTTGTGCATCAGGGATCAACTGCATACCTGAAGAAATGAGGGGTACATTGTTAGGGAAAACTGACAGAGATGGTTTTCTAACCGTGGTACCTACAATTATATGCAAAAATGTCCTGCTGGTTTACAGCAATGAGCTGATCTGCCAGACAAGACCTGATCCCAGATTACCCACAATTAAATGCCTACATACCATTATATACTCTGCAATATACCCTGCAATAAGCTGGTGCGTAAAAAATCAGCCAGACAGGTGGTCATCGATGGGGGATGCCCAGGCAGAGCTCATCTCTGCCTGCAGAAGAGCAGGGCTGGGAAGATCGATCAGCAGGAGCACGGGAAGGGCAGCAGGTAAGTGTTGCATACCAGTCTGCAGGAGGAGTAATGAGAAGGTGGAGAAGGGGGCACAAATTTGGCGTTCTTTCTGTCAGTTCTGGGGTTTGTGCTCCTTCTCACACTGAGCTGGTGTGACAGTACTGGCTACTGGGACCCAACAGAATTGTATGCAGAAGCCCTGAACTAAGGCAGGTCCAGGGGGTCAGGACCCTGTGGAGAAGGCTTTCCTCCTTCTCTTTCTTCTTCACTGCACACCCTTGTAACCTCTTTCAATTTTTAATCATATTTTTTGCTATTTGCAAGCTATGTTTTATTTCATTGCCAGGGTTGTTTAATTCCAGTGCAGCTCATCTTCTTATACCTTTTTCTGCAGAAATGAAAACTTGCTCCCTATAGGTTTTTTTCCAAAAGTGTAAATGCTCAACCACTTACAGTGCCAAAATTCAGCATTTTCTCACCAAACCAAGCACATTCACTGTTTTAAGCCTGACACTGTTAAAGCTTACTCACAGTCTGCAGGTCTCAAAAGTGGATGTGATGAACTTTTAGTAGAGCTACCAATTCCAAACAGTGACACCATTTTTTTTTTTTAATTCTCCTTTTATATCTCAGGGACACATCTTATTTTCTCTTGCCAGAGCATTAACCTGAAAGGTCTGTTGAGACTCAGTGATAAATGGTTTCTTTATATCTTTTTCTTTCTCCTGAGTCACAGCTTCTCCAGATTCTTTTATCACATGTTTATTACCTCAAAAATTTATTTCCAAAGATACCACTTTATATTTGGCTGTATTAAAATATTTTTGTTGGATTTTTCGGTCTACCGTGTTATCTATTACTAATTTTGCCTCAGTTCAGGTATGAAGACTTCAGTGAAAAATGTCTTCTTTTGTTGTGTCTATGTAATGTATCTCTGTGTGTGTGTGTGTGTGCGTGAGAGTATATATATATTTTTATGTGTATATACATACAAATACACACATACACACTCTTCCCTGTTCCTTCACTCATTTAGTAACCTCAGCTTATTTTTCACAAAATATTGATTCTTATTAATGCTCATTTAAATATGATAGATTTCATTCATGTTATTAGCTACTATCTAATACTGCATGCTTATTAATTCTTATGGGCCTTTTGCATCTATATGTTTCAACACAGAAATATGAAAGCTGTAGCATCTCCTGTTTGTTCAGTCTGAGAGTCTTCTAAAATGTACTTTAGCTGTAAAATGCTTCAAACCCATCAGGGTATTAAAAACAACAGTTCAAGATTTTTGGAACCTTGACATGACGTCAAATAGCCAAGATGTTTTTATTACTCAGTCATAAGGCTCACTTGAACACTAAATATTCCAGAGAGTAGTGCTTTGTGACCTCTTAATATCACCACTCATGAAGAATGTTTCATTTAACTTCTTCAGATCATTTAATTTCCTGATTTGTGACAGACTAATGGAAATTTGGAGATTAATTTGGAAGCATACTCATTTGCCTGAGTGAATATGAACTTGGATGAAAGAGTTCAAGAGTAACTCATCAGATTTAAAATGTGGTTTTCAATTAACAAAATGTGTTTATAATGTAGGATGTGTCTAGTGAACAGTCCATTTAATGAGCTGGTGGCCATCTTGAGATCATCGAACATCACTGGCTGTTTGTTTCCCTTTACTACCTGTTTTTCCAAACTGATAACTCCAACTCCAAAATTATTTCTTCCTGTGTTGATATCTACCACTGCCTTTATCTTTGAATTGATAAAAACAAATGATTAAAAATTAAATAATAAATTTGGAAGGTCAGTGCCACACCTGGGAAAATGCAACCTACCAGGCAGGTCACTAAAGCAGAACAGCAGAAAGCATTTAAGTGTGAAGAGGAATTCAAGCACTGCTCTCCAAGTTGTTGCAACATTTGTGTCTACAGAGGGGGCTTCCACATCACAGCCTTGACATCTGTGATGCCTCATTTTGGGGATGGTATACAGCCTAAAAAAACCCAGACTTTTTGGTTTCGGACAGTGCAGAGAGAAAGCAGCATTCTTCAGAATGGACTGGACCAATGCTGTCCTACTGAGATACCTGACCTAGCTCATGAGAACAGCTGAGAACACACAACTACCATAAAATGTGCTTCATGATATAGCATTCACACTGATCTGCAAGGCACATTCTCTCTCAATTATGATTCCCTGTTCTTCTTCCCTTTAAATTCCGCCCACATTTCTTGAGCACTTTGACTACACAACTTTTTCTTTCCTTTCAAATGATGAGTACAAAATGCAAATGTCACTGCCTGGATTTTCCCAATAAGTTGATCCTGGGAGGCAGGAGGTCAAAGACATTGGTCCAGTTCCTAGTGCTGTCGAAAGAGCTTCTAAACTGAGATATCCATGTGTCATGATTCCTACCATGGAAATATTCACAGAATATTTCACTACAAAAGCAGGACAGAAACATCTGCCATCCTTTAAGTATGGCAATGAATCACTGTTACTGCTTGCACTCCCCAGTTTTCCCTCTGGAATCTTAAATTCTTTTGTAGATTTGTCACTAACCATGCTGAGAGGCTCATTCAGAGAAGGCAGAATACTAAAATTGGTCTGTCATAATTCCATTATGTGGTCATTGTTTTATTTTGCTAAATCCATTTCTGTTTTCTCCTAAGTTACAAAAGTCTTGTTATTATTTGATTGGCTTCATGACTATGTGACATATGGTGTATCTACTGACCATCCTTAAAACCAAGAGATAAACTTGGTCATATGAAACTGCAGTGATCTCTGCAAGGCGGCCGTGCATTGGAAGAAGGCAGAAAGTTCACCATTAAGCTTGCAGTTAAAATTATCTGTCTGAAAGAGTCTGAGTTTGGTCTGAAATCTGTGCTCTATGAAGATAAAAGATTAATTTTCTGTTTCATTTTAAAAGGAAAAGTTTTTGTGATTCAAGCCACTGAATTTCAGACTTTCTATAAACCTTAAGAATTGTTCATCTGTTCCACATCCTTTCACATAAATCATAATTTGCTCATTAGTTAAGGCAGAGTTTCAAACAGTGATATACAGGATTAGCATGAATTCAGACAAGGAATTGAGTGGAATCTTCTCTGCAGTTAAATTTATCTTTACATAGTTTCGTTCTGCAAGTTGAGTTACTCCAAAACAACTGAACATCTGAGGGATTCTTCCTGTAACTAGAGTTTTAAATGCTTCCTTGCATGAGATAAAACATCAATTTGGGTTTAAATCAACATTTTAACAAGACAATCTCATGTTCTATAGATGTTACATTCCATCTGCTTCTGAGAAAAATAATTTATCTGAGAACATGATTTCAGCATCATACACTAAAATTAGTATGCAATGACCAAATCCCATTGATGTAACTCTGATCCAGCCTGTCCAGATCCCTCTACGGAGCCTTTCTACTCTCCAGCAGGTCAACACTCCCAGCCAGCTTTGGTTTTGTCAGCAATTGACTGAGGGTGCCTTCAATCCCCTTGTCCAAATAATTGATAAAGGACTGGCCCCAGTACTGAGCCCTGGGGAACCCCACTAGTGAGTGGCCACCAACTGCATGTGGAAGCATTCACCAGCACTCTCTGGGCCCAGCTGTTCAGCCAGTCCTAAGAGCCATTTAGCACTGTATTTTTATTTGACTGCCCAACATGCCCAAACCATAGTTAATGCAGGGGGAAGCCTATAAAAAAAAGGATAAGAAAAATTCCAGCCATACTTAACTTGTGATTCAGGGGTCCCTGTTGTAAGTCTCGTACCTCATAGACCTTAATATATTTTTATTTCATAAAATTGTGAAAACATTTTTATGAACTTGTATGAAATTTTTTACCAGACACAAGATGTTTCGTGGTATAACTTTCTGTTGTCTAAATAACAGTACTTTTTTGTTTATTTTCAACCTGTGTGACCTTTAGTTCTCTACTGGAATAGACAGTGAATGATCATTGCCTATTAACCCTCTTCATCCCGTTTTTGGCTTCAGAGACCTCTACAAGGTCTTCACTATCTAAAGAGAGTAATAGCAAAAAAAACTCCCTTTCTAATAAAATTAAATTAATTCCAGAAAAAAACCTAAGTGCTTAAAGTAATTAGAAGTAATGGCATCACTGAAACCCAGCTATACTGATCTTTACCACTAAACTACTTTTCTTTCACCCTTTTCTTGCCTTTTTTGACTTGTGACATTTTGCTCAACATATTAAAATGAGGCTTATTGCTGTTGCTTCCATGTTGTTAAGCTGGAACTTCAGCAAAACTGCTTCTGTTGAAGTATTGGGCAGTTATGTGCACTTTCTTCCTCTTCTCTTGCAAGAGTTCTTAGAACTTTAAAAGCCAGAAGAGATTAGAAACTAATTTTTCTATTATAGATTAGACATCCATATTAACAGTGTCCTTCAAGCTTTTTTAAGCAGGATATTCATCAAAATTTTCTGCACTTACAATGGCAATATGTGAATCTTGGATTAAAAAAATTAAGGCTGTTCTTGAGCAACCAACTTTTACCCTTTTAATTCTCTTTCATCAGATTTCAGTAACAAGATTCTGAATGAGCTCCAGTAAGACCAGGAATTCAGCTGTGCCTGTCTGTGTGAGTCCAGTATAATTAAGACTTCACACATGTTTTAACTAAAACTGTATTTGTGGCTCAGTGGGCAGTTAAATATTCATGCTCAGAAAAACACAAAATAAAAGTTGTCATTCAATGTTTTCATCACAGACCAATTTACTGCATGTAACCACTTAAGGCCCACTGTTGACAAATACTTCAACTGCAACCAATGAGCAAAGGTTGAGATCCTTATTCAAACAAACCTTGATGTAGGTATACTCTTTTTGAACTAAACGGGGAAGCTTTGGTTTTTGACTGTGAAACCAAAGAAAATCAAACCTGTTTTTCACTTTAGGAAAGTCTCTCATCTCTCAGAAATTAAACCTGTAGTACTTGTGAAGTATATGAAAGGATATAGTGAGAGCTTCTTATTGTATTAGATGTTCAGGATGGATCTGCTTTTCTCAACGCTTTGCTGTGCCTTAGAAGACGTCAATCTTCTTTATACTTTCTTATGTAAGGAAATATAATCTTAGAAGATTTACAATTTGGGACAGGTTTAAAGAGGTATTGCAAGTTTGACTTCTTGTCTGCAATCTTAAATCCTCCAGCCGAGGAGCATAAACCTACTCTTCCAAGAGAGGTTTGTTTCCCTTTGCTCGGTGCTTACTTCTCAGCCATGTCCACTCATCTTTGCAGTGAAAAGGTTATGGATGATATTCCCGAACTGCCGTAGTAACGTCCGGGAGTTTGTCCTCCAGCCAGTTCACATGCTCCTAGGTTTCCTTTCACCACCATATTCCACAGCCTCAAGCTCCAGGATGCCCTCTGCTACCCACTCCCTACTTGCCTCATCCCGTACGGCAGAGATCAAAACACTGATCTTTGGCTCCACCTTGTGATCTCCCTGTCGTGACCGGCAAAGATTAAATGAGGGACTCCTCAATACTGATTCCAGATCTGATTTTGATCTCTCTACCTCTATAGGAAATAGGAAAAAACCCAGCCAAATAGATTCTTTAGGTCAAGCTACTGACTTTAAAAGAAGCAATAGGGCTGAAAGGTGTAATTAAAGAAAAATAGCTAGGCTCAGAGAAAAAGATTAAATAAAAAGTGCTGGAAGGAAGTTGGTGGGCAACCTGGGGGTTATCATCTGAATTCAAAATGGTCCTTTTGGTAAAGCACAAATTATAGAATGCATAAAATAGGACACAGAGTTGGGGGTTTTGTCAAATACAGTCACAAAAAGAATTAGTGAAAAATAGTTTATATTACTGCAAAATGACATTTTTAATATATTTTTTTAAATTTTTTATTTTTTTTTAATATGACCTTTTTTTTTCTTCTCATTTTCAGGAAAATAATTCTGATATAAGAACTGACTACCCAGTTATCTTTTGGTTCCTAGCAGGAAAAAATAAACAAGTCAAGTATTAACGTCAGTTTCTGCGCTTTGTGGGAACACAACTGTGGCCAAAAAGATTTTGAAATAATTTGCACTGTTAAAGCTTGAGTGAGTACCAGTGCATAAAGCTGATAGCATAAACTGGGCCCCTGGAAAGTACTTGGCTTTCATAATTCAGAACAGTTACTGCCATCGATAAAGTACAGAACTGTAGAAGATAATCTCCTCAGCAGACAAAAGGTCAGACAATAAAACTTTTGCTTGCCATTTTCCAGAAGAAATGCATCATATTAACTCATGAAATGCAAAAGGAAGGGGTGTTTTCACATTGAATTTCTATGGGCAATATAGTTTCTCTGAATTTTCAGACTTGTGTTTTTGGGTTTTTTTAATTTTGATTAAAATTAAAAATTTTATTTATAATGGAGCTAAATGGATATGGAGCTAAAAATATTTCAAATCTTTCAATTTCCAGTCAACATAGTGCATGTGTAAAATGATACCTCTTGAAGAGTTTATATATTTGCACTGCTGTAAGAACTGCCAGAGTAGCAGTACTGAAATGAAGAATGCAGCTCACCTCAGCTGTGTGAGCATATTCACTGTGCTGCTTCGATACCACAGTAATCTATGGATAGGAGCATAGATTAGGGTCTGATTAATGTTTTTAGTTTGGCCATTTCATTATCTTATGTGCAATCACTAATTTACAATCAAATCAGTCAAATGCACAGAGAAGTTCAGAATGAATGGTGGTAAAATATTCATGTGTTTCTAATATGTAGGCTAACTGCTGCTGATATTGTGAGAACATATTATGTTATAAAATAAAGTTATATGTCTCATTGTGCTAGAAGCTTTTCAAAATGTAAAAGAAAAGTAATAAGATAGGAAGGGAAAAAGAAAAAGTTAATTACTTTGAACTCCAAAAACATAGTTAAACATGGCTGGAAATCTAATTTTAAAGTAAAATTTGCTCTATACAGGAAATTATTTATAGTCTGGCTTATAATTAGAAGATGAAGGTATATATATATTTTCAACAATTATCTCTTCTTTCTTGTAGATGAAAGTTTTCCTTATTTTGGGATTTTCAGCAGCTGTAGCCTTCACAGCTGTTTCCTTTTCTTTCTGTCAAATAGGGAAAGACACCATCTTTGGTAAGTAACAGTAAAAATACATCTCAGTTTCTTATGTTGACTGTTAAGCTGAAAATACACTGGCACTGCAGACAGTTTAGCAATGGCAGTATAGCTCAATCTCTTCTGTGTGCAAAATACATTATCTGGCTTTTGTGAGAATTATTCTATGGATGTTTTCTTTTAAAATGCAGTTTCAGAAACTCAGTAAGTAAAACTTTGTATGTATAGTGTATCTCAATCACTTCTTTGCCTAGGAGTGATTTTACTTTCTTAGTGACGTTCACATGCCAGATGACACGGTGACAAGCATGATTGCTGGGTTTCTTTCCCTGTTTGCTAATCATTACCTGTAGTCATCTTGGGCTAGAGGCATTTGCCATAGGATGTCCCACCTGGCACTCTCCTGCTGTCCCACAAGGGTGCTTCTCTCCTGTGGGTGTGTTGGCTGCTGGCACCCTGTGGATTTTAGAGCATCTCAGATTGCAGTATTCCCTATGTTCAAAAAATGTAATCCTGTCATTTTTACCATCATTTGCATCTGCTCAATTTAAATCAGTTAAATCCAATAAACTAGAAGTGTAGCAGATACTAGACTGAATTTTAAAAGAAATCTCCAGAAGCTGATTTTGCATGAAATTAAGGCAGAGATAGTAAAGAAACAGAATTTCAAACTACAATCCCTTATATTATATAGCTGTATACATCATTCATAAGGCATGGTGATATGATTCGCTAGGAAAGTTTCACCTGAAGTTAGTGTAGAATCACAAATAAAGTAAGATTATATACAAACAAATCAAATTAAAAACAAATTCCCAAGCTGTTACTTCTTCTGAGAAATCTTTTTTGTACCATCACTGCAAAACAGGAGATCAGGTTTTCTTTCCAGAGTGGATTCTTTAGTTCGAGCTTCCATCCGAATTCTTTGGAAAGATGTGGTCTAAAATGACCACATTACGTTGTATGTTAGTTAATACAAAATGAATCCAAGAATAATAGAATGGTTTAGGTTTGAAGAGACCTTAAATCTAGTTCCACACCCTCTGCCATGTGTAGGGATGCCATTCACAAGACCACGTTGTTCAGGGCCTCATCCAACCTGGCCTTTAACACTTCCAGGAATGAGGCATCCACAACTTCTCTGGACAACCTGTTGCAGTACCTCACCAATGCCATGATGATTTTTTGCTTTTTCATATACCCTCTTATATACCCTTTTATACAGCTTTTATGTATCCTTAGTGCTTTTAGCCCACACACTTGTAATTCCCCAAGTCTGATAACTAGCTTAGACCCAAAGTTCCACTAAGCCAAGAGACTAAACATCTTGGAAGCCTCACAGTTGGGGGTCAGAAAGCCCCAGACACCAAGGTCCTCTCCAGAACACATTTTCTAAACCAAGATAGGCCCATCCAGGAGGAAAGTTCCTCAGGACAAGGGCTTTTCTTGAGCCTCTCGTTGGGGAATCTTTGATAGATATGCTAATGTGCAAGGTCTATAACTGTATATGCAAATTATCATATGTGTGCATTTTTGGTGTGCATTCTGGGGTGCATTTCGGTGCATTCTGCCTGGATGTGGTGCACCTGAGGATCCTTAAATAAATACCAAGGTAAAACCCTTTTTTTCCCCTCTAACAGTGTTTGGCTTTTAATTCTAAGCCCCTTCACCTTCTAAGCCCCATCATCACCTTCACACTACAGGATTTCCTCATGACATCTAATCTAAACCTGCCCTGTCAGTTTAAAACCACTGCCTCTCATCCTGTCCCATACCTGCCCATACAAGAAGTCCCTCTCCCTCCATTTTTATATGCTTCTCTTAGACACAGGACAGCATCAATATATATAATATATATGGACTATAAATAGATAGAATAGATGAAATGTGATTCTTTTTATAGTAGGTGTTCTTTGGTCTAATGAGACAGTACAAGATAATGTTTATTACTCAAGAACCACATTTTTGAAGACAGTGTATTGGTACAAAAATCATACTTCTCAGTAGAAAAGGAAGACAGACAATGGAATTTAAGTATAGCAAGTGGATGTTCTCTTTTAGATCAGAGTCTGAATCAATATCACATGACAAGCCATACTTCAAGCATATTATATTTCTCAGAGCTAAGCCCCCTAAAAGTAATTTAAAAACATGCTGTATTAAATTCTAAAAGAATTACTTATTCTGTGGCCTATAAAAATCAAACTCATTTTTTAACATAGACTCAAAAAGATTTTCAGAAGTACCAGAAATCTGAGAATCATCTGAATATTTTATTAGGCATAGGTGAAAAAGAGAAATAACTACTGCTATACTTAGATATTGAAAACTTTAGTAGAGTGTAACTTAGCCTAGGAAAGATTACTCCTCATCACACATTTCTCTTAATTGAGCTCAGTGCCCTATTCAAAAAATAGATCATAGAAATATCACAGTATGGACTATAGATAAAACACACTCCACTAAAATTACACTGTACATAAATGATGAACAATTGTACGTAAATGATTGTTAATTTTATGATTTGTTTGCTAAGAAAAAAATGGGCCATCCCACAAATTTGGATAGAAATAAAATAGTTGGACTTTAAACACGACTGATTCTTTTGTTACAAAGCAACATGTACACAAAAGAGGAATAAGCTAAGTCTCAGGGTAGCACTACACAAAACAGCACAGCTGAAGTATTATTATGTTCACATATATCTTTCCATCAAACATAGGTGAAGAAATGAGAATAGGGCTTTCATTCACTGGCCCAATCCCTGGTCTTGATTTTGCTTGAATATGGACTTGAATTCTTGATGTGGCTCAGACCAGCTCATATTACCTGTGAGGGAGGCTCAGGTTTGTCCTGTCAATCCAAGGACAGTTTGATGAAAAATACATATACAGAGAAAAATACAGAGAACATATGTTTCAGCTGGACCCATTATGCTTGGTACTATATGACATGTCCATAACTGGATTTATACTTCAAGAAACAGCAAGGAAATCTAACTCCTTAAGTCTTATAAATTATGGAAGAATTGATTTACTGCCTCTACCTTACCTTTCAGAAAGGTCAGAAGCCACAACATTATTTTCAGGAATAAAATATGGAGATGGTTTTAAAGGGCAAAAATTTCCCCTCAATATTAGAAATTTGTGTATTTTCTAACTGTAAATATTTTAATAAATATACTATTTATTAACATATTTATCTTTCTTTCTTTTTATTTTTTCCCTGTTGAGAACAAATTGAAGATAACTGCATTACTAAGGCTATCCAGAAGGGTTGTAGTCTGGTGGATTATGCTGCACATTATGAAATTAAAAGGTAAAAAAAAAAAAAAAGAAGAATCTATTCAGTAAAAAAACTTTCACAACAGAAAAGTTTGATGTCAATCTTTCTGTTCTTGAGAACCCGTATAATCACAGATTCACTGCCCCCATTACCGTTGAGGAATCTAGAGGAAGGTGACCCTGCCCATGGCAGGGGGATTGGAACTAGTGGGTTTCTAAGTTCCTTCCAACCCAAACCATTCTACAATTATGTTACTGATCATATGATCCAATATGACCTTGTGCATTATCACCATATAAGTTGCTCTCTTAAAATGTGAGACAAAATAAGAAACCCAAAAATAAATACTAATGTTTTTCTGAACTAAACAGCACAACCAATTCCATTAACATGTGGCTCAGAAATTATACTTTTATGGACATAGTTTTGAACATTAATTATGTTTTTTCCAGTGCAGAGTGAGATGGGAACAGCTCCTATGGCATCAGGAGCCAAACCCTATTGTCTTAAATTGGACTGTTAAAGTGAATTTAATATTCCTCTTCTATCTACAAGAGATATATGAAAAGATAAGGGAAAGGAAATAAAACACTTATCTTGGACTGTGGATAGGTAACAAATTAGCAAAAGCTCCTCTGTGCTTGAGTTATAGTATGAGAATGACTTCTTTCAACCATTTTCTGACTAGATTTCTGTGCTACACAAAATTAATTTCTCTCCAAAATTTGGCACACATCAGCTAAGTTTTGCAGGGTACAATCACCCCAGTTTTGCTTAGACTTTCCTAAAGACTTATCCCTGTGATTTGAAAATGAGTCATGATTTGCAGAGCTCTGTGAGAGTTAACCGTTTATATGGACAGACCTTGCCAAGAACTGTTGCCCGTCTGTGTGTAGAGACTGAGGTCGCTTTCGGTTTTTAGTGTTAGTATTTTGGTGGCAATCCTAAGGCATTTAAAATTTAAAGGCACAAGTCCCAAGCTTCCAGTGGCTCAGCTGACTCATGTACTAGATGTAGATACTGATGTTTATCTGTCTCACAGGATATTGTGGCAATTGTTTGGTCAGTATCTTAAAGATGATAAATGCTAAGAGATGCTAAAGATAAATGCTTAATAATGATTGTTTCAATTAGGTATTGAAATTTTATTAGGAATAAAACCGAGACCACTTACCCCAGAAAAACCACCAGACTATTAAGCTTCCTTTGAAATACTGTATATGTGGATATATAGACTTTAAGGAGAATTGGTGCTCGGAAGTGCTATTGGTCTTTGGTATTAAATGTTACATGAAAGCAAAGCCTACTTACAGCAGTGAGTTGGGAGCTCTCTTTTGTGACTATCCTGCACAAGGTCTTCCACTTAGTGCTGTAGGGTCTGCTGACCCCAATAGTTTTTGTCTCATCCTAAAGGCTTCCCACAAACTGAACTCTTGTTAAGTTGTGTGTGTCCAACAGAAGGGCAGTTTCTCTTTTAGAATTTTCCTTGCAGAACAAGGTCACAAAATAGTCTTCCTCTTTGCTTTCCCAGTGTACTCTTCAATCAAAACATACTTTAAACTTTCAACATATCCAGCACAGACAGCTTTATTGTTATGAAAAAGTTCTAAAAATGTATACATTGCAAAACCTTCTGTATTTATCTCAGTTATAGAAAGATCCAAGAAAGTGGAATAGCAACCCCGACCTTGCTGCTGGCTTTCTCAAAATTTCCTGAACCAGAGAGTCAAGATATTTCCCAAGCAGCTGAACGAATGGAAATGTCAATTCAGGTGCTGAGACAAAAAGTTTGCCAGAAGCACAAACGTTCATTGCATCCAACTGGTAAATATAGTATATTGACATTGGCAAACCACCCTATTGATTTGTTCAATGCTGTCTTTTAGATTAAAGTTGAATTAAGTTCACTTTTATTTTACTTTTGCACTTTCTTTTGTTCTTGAAAGCACCTCAGACAGGTTTAGATTTTTCTTTGCTGGAGTGCGCATGGTGTTCCTACCCTTGAGGAGAGCAGCATTACACTATTGGCATCCTGTGAACTCATTGCCTATAAATCAGCCTGCATATCCTCAGTGTTGCAAGCTTCTTGTTTACAGTGAAATATCTATCTTCCCCTTCAGCTTGGGTTTAGTGCTTGATCTTCTATCACACTATGGCACTGGCATTTTCAAACACACTTCCTCTCAACATATGGGTATCTCTATTTTAAAAAAGTATGTTCTTATTTCCAAAACTAATTTTATAATGCATTGCTGTTACTCATTTATTTTCACTTTAACTGGTTTTTTTATGTTAGATGGGAAAAGAAAGAGGGATAGTCCAGAAAGTTCAATGTTGTCTAAGTAAAGTAAAATACTTGCTGTTAATTGGAGATTAATTTCTCTATCTGGTGTCTGGAAGGTTCAAAATATCGCAAATATTGACTTTTTTTCCTCCATAGTTTAATTCTGTCACTTCCATGAAGTGTTCTGTCTTAGTATTATAACATTTTTTTTCCAAGATATAGAAGCATTGGAGTGCCGTAGACAAACATAAAGCTCCACAGTTATTCTACTATTTTATTTCCTTGCAGAAATATCTGGCTTACTACACTAATGGAACATTTGTAGGACTAAAAATATATCTCTATCTAGATGAGTATGTCTGTCCATATATTTATATACACACACACACTCACACACAGATACAACTATTTTTGTGCTGTGAGATTTCAAAAGAAATTGAATTTCTAAACTGCAGAAGAAGTGCACAAAGCTCTTGTTAATTTTCAGAGTTGAAACAACGTTAATGGAACGTGAATAGACACTGTACAGTCTATGTGCCACAACAAAACAGTTTTACACGAATTAAAGAACTAAAGTGACTTTAAAGAAAACATGTGAGTCACTACCTAGGCAGTGCAGATAACTGGGGAGCTGGGCTCTGAGTATAATTTTGAACTTGAACTAACACAGAAGTACAGCTCTATCCACAAATTTGGCATGAGTAACTAGTACATAGTGACAAGATTATGTAGCTAGTCTAACAACCTCTCTCTGTTCTCACTACTACCTTGTTCTGTTCTCTCTCTGTTCTCACTACTACCTTGTACAGGTTCTAACTGCTCAAAAGAACATTTTTTGAGCTGATTTGGCTCATGAAACTTTGTTGTTCATTTTTCTGGCTTAATTTTTTGGATTGAACAATGAACTAAGGCAGCTTAGTTCAGAGTTGAATGGGCAGAACAAAGAGGTATTGGGACTGGGTGACCTGCAGTGGGGAGACAAGGGCAGTATATGTTATATATTACCTCTACCCTCATCTTTCATCATGTGATGGTTGCAGTCACCTTGAATGCCAAGGGTTCTCTGAGTTCAGGAAGGATATTCATGGAATCATAGAACGGTTTGGGTTGGAAGGAACCTTAGAGACCCCGTAGTTCCAACCCCCCTGCCATGGGCAGGGTCACCTTCCTCTACCCAGGTTGCTCTTTTTTCATGCGTACATCCACCTCCAACTGTCCATACATATTTCAGTACCTGCAGAGGTGACAATAGGTGCCAGCTCTCTGGAGCTTACACAATAATGTGGCTTTGTCCCTCATCATCAGATGCTCACTGGGAGCCCCATCTTGCATGGTATTAGAAATATATTTATAACATGCTCTCTACTGGTATAAAGGGAGTTGATTGTACTTAGCTTCCAAATTCCAGCTAATAATTCTGATCGTCTTCCACTCAACACTGAATTCTATAGTCATCTGCAGGGTCTTTAAATTTCTGCATCTTTCCAGTCTCACATTTTTCCTCCTTGGCATATACTTTTGTTCTTGAATGGAATTTTTTACACCTTTGTTGTAAGCACAGGGACCAGCCAAACAAAGGACCACAATGCAGGTAAAGAAGGAAGCAGAAAGCAGGTCAGCCTCAGTTCTCAGCTATTGCTGGACCTCTTTCTGCTCATTCTCTACACATCAGATAATAAAACCAGCTCTTCCTCTAAGTCCCTGAGACAGCCTCTTGCAGCACTTCTCGCTAAGTGCTCTTTCCTAGGAAGAGGGAGAATTCTGTAAATGCAGCTGACAATAATGCATTTTCTACTGGAGCAGCTAAATCTGATAGAGCAAATTGCTTGTCTGGGTTCTTCCTTTCAGATCATTTATCAGCTGATCTGCTCACTATGATTGCTAATATTTCTGGATGTCTACCTTATATGTTGCCACCAAAATGTCCAAATAATTGCTTAGCTAATAAATATCGACTCATCACTGGTGCCTGCAATAACAGGTATGTATGATAAGAATTGTGTCCTGAAAAATCCTTCTTTCTTGTTCTTTAAACTCAAGAAGCTGTGTTTACTTTTTCTGAGGAAATTGGTGAAGGGCGACTGACGTTAATCAGTTAACTGTGGCATCAACGTGTCTGTAAATGAGGTGCCTATGAAAATTCCCAGAGGAAGAACTCATCATTTAAACATTGGAACACTAATTTTAGTAGATTGGCTCTCCCTCTGAAAGCTTCTAAGATTATGTAAGGAACTTTACATTTAGGGAGAACTGATTCTGTAGATGCCTTCTTCTATATAAAAAGCAAACTTAATTCTAACCCAGCATTTATTTTTGATTGAATTGGATAAAATTATATAAAGCAGGACAACAATATTACTTCACAAAGAGAAATATTTTTGTATTTTTTCACAAAATGAATCTAAAAATTCTAGGTGATCTATTTAATTTTAGATATCTGTTCGTATCTGTTTAGTGGCTATTTTTTACTACTACTATCTACTTGTTGCCTAATCTATGTGACAATTTTTTCCTGCAAAACCCAATATAATAGATGTACTTGTCTTTTCAGAATCCTCCAATGCAATGAGAGTGTAAAACTGAGAATTAGAGCCCCTTTTAAGTAGAAGGGTAAACAATATTTGTACTCAGCAGCCCCTGGATACATAGATCTAAAGTCACAAACTGAAAGGTGGACTATAAGTTTACAAGTGAAGTGCTACAGAGATAAAAATGGAAAGCCGTTGTCATTGTACAGGTTAAGGTGCTTTGCAATGTGGTGAATAAAGAGCAGTAAAATTCTGCAGTTTTATTATTCAGCAAGTCTGGTTTTATGAGATGAATCTGTTTTGCTACATCACAAGTCATTTGCAAGGAACATGCCTGATAGACTCTGCTGAAAGGACACAACCTGATATGCATCAGTGTTATAAATCCAACTATGTGGATACCCATAATTTCCCTCAGGCATGTTCAGAGTTGCTTGGAATCTGAACTAGCAGCTAGTACAGTATTTGCACTGACAACTCCATCAGGGCTTGAATACATTGGCCAAGACTCACGCAGCTGAACATAGACACATGGCTGAAGCTCTTAATTTACAGGCATGGCTGTGTAGTCTTTCTCCCTAGAGATGGAGAGAAGCACTCTGCTATAGGTAAGGTAAAAGACCTTTTTCTCTCCAGTGACTGATAATACTAGGAATGTGTATAGGCGTTTCAGTCTGGTATCTAAAGCTGGGTAGGGTAAATATGATTCCTTGAGTCTGGTTTGTAGTCACTCTGTTCTACTTTGTATACTTTTATGCTTGCACCATATCAAAACTTAAACCCACCACTCATATTTAGTGGTATTTTAGACTATTTGCTCTAAACATCTGTAAAAGTTGCAAGGCAACAAAAAACCCTCCAAAACCAAAGACTTTGAAACCCATGACTCAGATCTTAACTGATTCTAAAACTTTGTGAGCCCCTTGAAACACCTCTAGCTCTACTGAAATACATCATCTTAAAATCCCGTTATACTGTAATTTAAATAACATAATCTGTGATGTAAGGCAGCTTCAAAGACTTCAGACATTAAATGAAGTACCAGTCCATGGTTTTCCTTGCTTTACAGCTTCCACTTTCAGGCAGCAAATATATCGGGACCTACATTGCACTTTTACTTTTCCTCCCTCAGTTCGAATATGTAGCTGTACTGTAGGTCAGTAAATGCTGCATTTCATAAGTGAAATTTAAAAATAAAATTTATACTGGAATTAATTGTGTGCCTTCAAGAAAAATCTATTTGATTCTATTCAGAAGTGAGCAAGGAAATGCTTTACAGATGTTTTACTAAATCAGTTTGCGTGTTTGGGACAAATCTGATCAATCACAAAGGATTTATTCCACAGCACTGAAATTGCTCTGTTTTAGTGTGCACTTCCTAGAAAAATAGTGTACCAGAATAGCATAACATGACCTTCTATGGAGAATATCAACATAACATCAGACATTCCCAGCAGAGTTATTATCCACTTTTACTAGTAACAGATATTAACATTTTAGTTTTCTTTCTGCCTAAACAAGCAAAATAAAATTACATTCTTTTAAAATGAAGAATAAGGAATAGAAGGAAAATCCAGAGGTTTTTTTTTCCCATTTTTTAATCCCAACTAGCTAGTATTGATCTGTGTATTTTTTTACTGTCTAGTACAATGAGAGGAATTCAAGGGTGAAGGAATTACAGGCACTAAAGGAACAGACTCTCACACTGCAATTAGCTTCACCTAATCCTAGCTTTCAGAGGTAGTTGTATATCTACTGCAAGGCTGCATCTTTGGCTGTTCCTGCTAGTGAGAAATAGAATGGAATGACAGGATGGCACCCAGGTCTGTCTTTCTGGCTTGATGGACAGGTTGTTAGATGACTGGCTTACTTTTTGTACACCCAACATTTGAGGCATCTAGGACGAACTTTATCTGTAGCATTTCTATTTCACTTCCCTGTCATTAACCGTTCTCTCAGGTAAGGACCTGATGCTCAGCCTGAAGGTCCAGTACCAGCAGTTAGGAGTATGAGTATGGCTCCCCTAGTGGAAAGAACGAGCAGTCCTGACTGAGTCCACTGACTTCCACAAGAAGGAATTGAGGTGTTTCCTTTAGGATAGCTACTTCACCTCAGTGCAAGCAAAGTGTTCAATTAGTGGCAGGCTTATTTTCCAGAAGCATCCCATGTTTCCAGAAGTTAAAGGCATGGTAGCTCAGCACAATGTAAAACATCACAAACTCCAATTATTAAGTTGCCATATGGCATTCATTCCATATATCTGAAACTAGGCAGAACATTAAAATAAAATTCAAAAGATAAAAATCTGGATAGTGAAGTGCAGCTTAAAACTCCAGGTTGCTTCTCAGGCAGCCAATAGAAAATCCAAATGGTACAATTCTAGTATTTCACAAGTAAACGAAATCTCTCACTTCCTATAAACAAAATATATAGTAATCAAATTTGACTACTCTATAAAGCTGTATCATAGCAAAATCTCATTATTTCAGCTGCCTTTTTAACTCAAGCAAGATTCCAAGACATTAACATGTTTAATACAATAATAAAAAGGCATGTGGGAAGGGTTTTACTAAGGTAGCATTCCAGTGATCTGCTAAAATACAAAAGCAATCAGGAGAAAAATCACTGGTTAAGCAGCTACATTAACATTTCATTATTTTTAATTGAGTGAAATAGCACTACACTATGTGCCGTATTTTATGCAATTTTAATAAAGGCAAATCAACTGTAACTAATTTGAATGCTTTATTAAAGCATACTTCAACCTTCAAGTGCGAATTATTATGCATAATTAAGTGTATTACTGTACCATATAGCTTGGCAAATTGAGCCTCTTCAGTGTGCTGGAGATCAATGAAATATTAATACAATAATTGTTTATCATCTGGATAGACATATAAATGTATGTTTTAATACTATGTATTTCTACCAACATTCCAGAAATATTTTTGGTTCTTTGTGGCTTACTTTACAATTTTATTCAACTGAGTGCATTGCAAAAAAATTATTTCTTCTTTTTAATGTTGATATATATTTAACAATTATGAAATATATTGAACAGGACATGCTAAAAAAAACCAAACAAAAACAAACTCTAAAATTTCATCTTAGAAAAAATGCATTTAAAATATTCATGATGGGGGAAAATTAATTGAGTCAAACCCAAGACTCCTTATTATACTAATAAACAGAAATCACCAAGAATCATTTGCTGACCCTCAAATTAAGCATTATCTGATTCTTGCCACCCTCTTACTTTTACACATTTGTCTACACTTTTCTACTCTCCTTTTCCCTTACAAGTTGGCTGGCTGTGGGATGACAAACTGGTATATAACGATACCAACATGTGCCCAGGCAGGTGACATTCAGAGAAATGCAAGTTGTGATGAGAAAAAAACACACTGCATTTAGTGCTGCAACTTAGCAGGATAGTTCAGTGCTTGGGCTTGTGCACAGGCCCTCCCAAAGACGGACCCAAGAAACTGGTATAGCTTCAACCAGGGCAAGCCTTGCCCCTGCATTAAGACATTGCTCCCATCTGCTCAGTCCTGGCTTCTCTGGTCTTGCTAAATGATTTCTTCTCTATAACTAGTGTCCATTTTTGTTTTAAGCTTTATTCACCCATACTCTAGGGTTTCTTCATATTTTCCTAGGTCTTGATTTCCTAGCTGTTGCCCTAAACAAACATCTTTTTAAAGATGCTAGCAAAGGCACTTGAGACTGTACCTGTCTTTATGGGGAATGAGGACACTTATCAGGAAATCACCTTCACAGCAAGTATTTCAAAAATGTCAAAAGGTAACCAACTTAGGTTATAAACATGACTAAAATAATAATAATTCATTAGTAATTTAAGTTTTCATTATTTTCCTTTTGAGTAAAATTAATATTGGCATACATGAAGAAAAGGATTTGATGCCCTCTCAAATATTGCTGCATGAACATCTTATTGCAATGGCATATTGCTCTGTGGCTGATGATTATTTCATATTATTTTATTATTATTTTTTTTATGCTCAGGTTTTATATTCAGAATATAAATATAATATAAATATAATATATACATTAGATTCAGAATATATTCAGAGGTTCAGGATTTTTTTTTGGTTTTGCTGCTGTTGCTTTTGGGGGATTTTGTTTTGTTTTTCTTTTCATAGGGAACATCCTAGATGGGGAGCATCCAACACAGCTTTGGCTAGGTGGCTTCCAGCAGCCTATGAAGATGACCTCAGCCAACCTCGAGGATGGGATCCCAGCGTCCAATACAATGGATTCCAGCTGCCCTCGGTTAGGAAATGTACCACAAGATCACTTGAAACACTTTCACTGGGCTATTAACATACCTGCCACCATAGATCTCCATTTGCATCAGTGAATGATCTGTGTAAAATACTTCAGACATATCTGTGGAGCTTAGCTAAGAAGCCAGTGGCTTTGCTAAAGCATAAGTTCAACCACATGGTGAGAGGTCACCTGCCCCTGGCTGGCGTAAGCCCATGGAGCAGTGCAGAGGCACACTGACTGCCTTGAGGCGCAGCCCAGTACTCCATAAATGCTGTGGGGGAGAGCAGGCAGGGCAGGAGCTGGCCAAATGCCTGGCCTGGCAGGCAGCAGGCAGCCAGCAGACACAGGGTGATGATTGCTCAGGTAGAGAAAAGGTGCAAAGCGGACCTAATTTTGACCTTCCCATGATGAAATTGTAAAGAGGGAGGTCTACAAGGATGCACGCTGACATGACAAGGGGCAGTGGTCACAAGTTGCTCCAGAGAAATTTTGTCTTGAAACAAGAAATTAATTTGTTGTGAGCACAATTAAATGTTGGAACAGGTTTTTGTTGGAATATGGATTCCAGCCTAGAGAATTTCTGTCTTATCCCTAATGGGAAATACCCAAGATCTGTCTTGATGGGGCTCTCAATAACCCAATACCTGCTTTCAATTTAAAGTTGCACATTGTGGTCTTCAGAATTTCCTTTCAGCCTCGACTTTCTAGTGATTTTATGATTCTTTGCTTTAATAATGGCACCTTTATTCGGGGAAGGAGGAGGGGGAAAAGAAGGCTGGGTGTTAAATAAATAGATATCAAGCATGTAGAGGTGCTAGCATGTATGCCATTCCTCATAGGCTAGCAAGTCTTAACTGAACAAGTATTGCTGTCAAACCATAACTTCATTTCTTAGCTAGTCCAACTTACTGAGCTTAGAAAATATTGCAATATTTATGGATTTTAGTATCTCATACACTTAAAAAATAGCGGACCTGCTGTAGAGGGAAGTTTGAAAAAAGAATATTTTCACAGAGGACTGGGTGAAAAACTCCCCAGTGCAGTGTGCAATGATTTGGGCTGGATTTACAATTTGTGATTCGTCATCATTGCTTTGAAACTTGACTTTTAATGGACTCAAAGTCTTGTTGTTTCAACCATTGTATGTTTAATAAGGATAAGCAAGAGAATTTAGTGTTAATGTCACCTGCAACTCATGTTATTAATTAAATAACATTGTCTCTAAGCTGCACAATTCAGCACTCAGAGATGAAAACCTGACATTTACACAGGCACATTTCTAGTAGACAGTACAAAATGCCTTTTTCTAGATTCATTAGGGTACATGTTTGTAAAGTAAAACACTCTTTAAAAAGATTATATAACCATACCGAATCTGATTATCAACATCTGACCATCAGCAAGGTTCTCTGCTTTGATTTGGAGTAAGATAGGGTAAAACTAATGTCATAAAGTTTTTTCTCATTTACATAATTGTCCCTTTTTTGTACTTTTAAGTATGTAACTATATCCTTTTAAAAGTAACGTGAAAATAATGTGAAGATGATAGATAAGTGTGAGGATTGCTATAAAGCAATACTAGATCACAGTGTAACTGTGCAAGTTAACAGCGATAAGAAAATTTTACTAACTTCAAGAAAAAGTTTGTGCTTTGTGGCTACAAAGCTATTAAAATACTTCTCTCAAGACTTGAATTCCTGATGAGATGTATGTAGCTTCCTCTCAACTATTTCAGTATAAATCCTGATGTTCCTAACAAGTCCCATGTTGCCTGTTGTCCTTACCAATTCTATTTAACTGAACCTGCCTTATACATTCATTATATAGCCCTTATATTTATTACAGACTCTGTTACTCTATTTTATGTGCTGCCCTTTCAGTTGCTTGACTTCCAAGGTAGCTGTTATATGCCAGGGAATATTTTGCAGCATGAGGGAGGAATCTGTGAATAATGATAGCCCTAACATCTCTACAAACTGAGTGCTGATTTTGCTCTGGTGGTTTTCCTTGGTTATTAATATAGGCTGGACATGTAGCATAGATGTCTCCATGTGCTCCTCCTCAGAGCATCCGTATCTCTGTGCAGCTTGCACAGAAGTGCATCAGAAATATGTTTGGGCTTCTCCCTGCATGGGAAAAGGAAGCAGAACTTTCAGCTACCATGTGTTTGCAACCTAGCTCATGTCCTGGGCTGCATAATCTCCTTCATTTATGTACAGAGCAGCTCAGACCCTCTGTGTATCAACAGTGATTTGAGATTTTCCAGCAAATCCTTTTGTTTAAGGAGGAGAAAACAGAATAAATAGAAAGAAAACTTTTAGACAGTCTAAAAGAAATGTGTGGTTTTCAAAATTCTCTGGAAAGGAACAGATCAAAGATACACTGCTCACTGGCAAACATAAAAAAACTCAGCTGAAACATCTTTGAATCTGCTTGTGGCACCTGGGTCTGAGCTCCTGAACAGAAATAAGAGCCTGACAGAGGTTGGATTTTATATTGTTGGATTTTTTCCTTTGGTTTGGTTTTAGGCAAAGCATTAGAAGCACTATACAACATAAAGTTGGGGAGGGGGAAGATAGCTTTATCACTGTTCCCCATACTTTTTAGTGTTTTATCATTTTGTGAGAAGTAAAAACTGCTTGGCACTCAAGGTAAATTAGTTTTCTTCTCAGGTTCGTGAAGTGACAAGAAAAATTATTCATGCATCTAATGAGGCGGTTACTGAAGACAACCTGTATTCTGATATCATCATGGTATGGGGACAGTACATAGACCATGACATTTCATTCACACCCCAGAGCACAAGTAGAACCACCTTCCTAAGTGGGAGGGAATGCCAGATGACTTGCGAAAAACAAAATCCATGTTTTCCAATAAAGGTAAGATTCTAACTTAAATTCTTCAAGAGACATTCCAGGCCCTAAACAGGTGAGTAAAGTCAAGAAACATTAGAGCAGACAGTGATAGAAAAATAGAAACCAGTACAACTATTAAATGAAACAGGTAGTCGTTTAAATTTTTTTTGTAGAGATAATAAACTATAGTTAATGTACTTAATACAAACATCAATTTTTTACCTAAGGTTTATGTTGCTGAGAAACCTTACTGGTCCCTCCCAATGTTATTGTTCTCATGCTTCAAGGTTTTGAGTTCCATTGGGGAAAATAGCAAAGTAGACATTTACATTTTCAGACAGATAAAGTGAAAGGATCTTAACGTTCCTCACTGAAAGCAAAGATACTACTTCCAGCTAATGCAAACTTTTGAAGAGAGCTATCTTTTCAATGTATGTATAAAAATGATCTTCAGGGAGCTGCTGAAACTTACATACATCACATCTTTGCTTTGAGCAGATGGAAAACATGAGTTCAAAGCTTGTTAGAGGGCTAGAAGAAACATAAATAGGTATAAATATAGGATACTGTATTTTTGATCATTTAATTTTAAAGTATAGTCCTGCTTTCACTCAAAAAATTGAGTATCAAAGTAAAACCATGCTTTTGTTTCTCAAAGCACAGCCTGTACAACTCAGGCTACAGGAAAGCCCCACGCCCATCAGAGCCCTTGGTGATGTTTAAGTCGGAGCAACCTAAATTGCTTTCCTTAGTGTTGGAGCTTGATTACCGACCAGCTTTTCTATGTATTGCCATGTAGGGCTTCTATCAGAATAGAAAACCTTTTTTGCCTCAGCAAACTGTAGTTGATAAACATTCCACAGTCTCCTTTTGCTTTAAGTGCCTCATTCCTCTTTCATTAAAACAGAGAGGAAAATACTTGGTTAACTGTAAAGAGAATCAAATCAGGTTGTATTAAAAGATGGCTCATGTTTCGTATGGTGAGAGAATTTAAAATACAGGGAAGGTTAAGTGAAATTAATGACTGCCTGCAATTTCACCACAGCTGGGTAAATCTAGTCCCTGTCACCCTGGAGATACAGACTTTTGAAAGTCTGCAAACATATCTTGAGAGCATTCAGAAAGAACACAGGCTTCTTAAAGAACCACATTCTTTCAGACGTTGAGTGACTGAGAGCGCTGAGTAACCTGAATCACCCACAAAAGCCCTAATTATTAAGAGTACGCCATAGTTCTGACAAAAATATCTAGTTTGATGTGTTTCAAATTTCCATCTGGGGCAAGAAATAATTTTTTTATATTTATGTTTTTAAGTACTAGCCTTAGAAACATTCCTATTCCTAAAGTCTTACCAGGAGAGGCTAGGGCGTGCATCCAGTCCCTGACCAGCCGTGCTTTGTATGGTGTGAAGAGGGATCCATCTGAAACATATGCCACAATATACTGACTCTCATTTTTAAAAAGTCTGTTTGCTGTAGCTATAAAACTGCAAAACTCTTCAAAAGTTGTTTGTGTTTACCATATATTCTTTGAAATAGCACTATTAGTATTGATTTTTAAGTGCAAAACCCCCATTTTTTTTATTACTACATGGATTTTTGGATTGAGAGGAGACTCACACTGTTTCCCATAACTTGAACAAAATGTGGATCACAGAGACCATAGAGGTCTAACCACTGAACCCTGACTAATTCAAACCTCGAAATCCCATCTATTTAAAAAAGAGAGAACTTAAGGGATCTTTAAAAAAGGACTCCAAGGCTAACATTATTCGTGTGGTAGAGGCATTCAGTGCAGAGGGATAAAAGGTGCAGATTGTCATGGCATAGACTTGAAAGTGCATCCTTCAGTGCTCAAAACACGGCACAGATTTTGTATATCTGTCTTGGAGCTGTGATGACATTCAGAGAGCGTGTTTCAAGGCTGCTCTTGAAGGCGAGTTATGTGAACATGTACTAAATCTATCACTGAGTATTTAACGTGTAGCTAAATCTAACACTGGATGCTGCTCCTGCTCAGCAATGGAGCCCAGCAGGTGGATGGGTCAAGGCTACCTTTGATGTAGCCATGACTGGCCATGGTGGGGACATACAAAGAAATTCAGTCACAACCCTGTAAGTATTAGATAAGTTTCCCAACTTGTGGACCTGTTACATGGTTACAGTCCCATGAATGTTTCAAATCCATTTTGTTATTATTTTGTTATTCACAGCTTTGATGGACAGATACAAAGATGGTTGTTCTTTTGCTTTTATTATACATTCAGTATTTTGTGACTGTTTTTCTCAAAGGAAGAGAATAGATTCTGTATAAAAAGAAAAAAGAAAGAAAAAAATTTTAAAAAGAAAGGAGTGTTGCAGTAAATAGTGTAATCAGAGGAACTAATTTTTGAACAGCAAAACAAAATGCTATTACCCTCTAGAATGAATCTTCTTTCAGAATTATTAACTAAATTAATCTCAACATATTAAATATTTGGAAAACCGCCACAGTTAGTTTTATACATTCATTTTGTGCATGAAGAAACTGCGGCTGGTTTCCAAAGACAGTGAAATCAATAGCATATTATACAACAATGTAGACATAGAGGCTGCAGTTTGCACTCTTGCTGTGTTCCTACAAAAGCAGCACCCAAAGGAGAATCCACCCACAGTAAAGGACAACTGTGCCTGCACCTGCACATCCTCTCTGGAGGTTTCAGCAGGGAGAGGAGGCTCCTGACTGCACAGGTTAGGGAATCTGTCTGGAAAATATTCAGAGTCAATGCAATTCAATGAAGGATTGAAAGCGGCAGTAGTGCTTAAATATTAATACCAAGTGTAGGTAAATGATTCATAGGTTACCAGGAACCATTGTGACTTTCTATTCTGGACACTTTTATAATAAAGGCTATAGAATTTCTCTCAGCAATTCTCATATAGAGCCTGTAGCTTCTGGTAGAGCCTGAACATCTTTTTTCTGTATATTTACAGGGTCCCCTAATGGGAAAAAAACTCCGCCAAACCCACTAGCTTTAGTTTACACTTCTTTTATAGCAGCCTGACATGCAGAACAGGGTTGTGGAGATAATTTGTCATTCCTCAGATTATTTTTTCAGGTTAGGGCTGAGACATAAAGAAGCATTAGAAAGACTTTCATAGGAGAGCTACTGACTTTATTCAGTATTAATTACATTGCTGCCAATAAGTTAGACACAGCGCATACACCTGGCATGTTGCAATCCAGAAAAGCTTTCAGTTACCTGAGATACAAAAAGGTGGAAAAGAAACAGTCACAGAAAAGTGAGGTGACTTGAAAAAGGTGACATGTAACATGACAGGGTACTGTCTCAGCTACAAATAGATCAGTCATGTGCACTCCAGAACCAGCAAAGTGAGTCCCTACCTTTCTCTTCTGTTTCAGAAGCAGCAGCTCACTGTCAGATGGGGTCATGAACTCTTCTCCAAGTTGCATGTCTACAAATAAGCATTCATATTTTCCTTTTTTTCAAACTTTTACAGACCATAAGATAGATTTTCTTTTAAATCTACAGCAAAAAAAACCTTTACAAGGTCATTTGCCACAGAATAAATTCACAATAAGAAAGATTTTTCTTTACCTGAAATATCAGTTTAGAGATTGTGGTAGACTTAAACAATTATTGCCTTTCATTTTCCTACACATAGAAGAATTTCACCATAACAAGGTTTGACCATGCTTATATAATAACCATTTAAATCAACATGCAGCTATAGAGGAAAAGTATTGTCGCCAATCAGGGTTTGTTGAGAATTTTTTCCCTCTAGAACTATGTGACACAAAGGAAAAAGAATCATATAAATTTTATCCATTAGTTTTAGAAAAAAAATGTGACTCAGTACCCATTTCAGCAGAAAAGGGTCTCTTTTTTTCACTCACATTATTTTTAATGCCTTTCGAATAATAATGTAAGGAACCTCCAATTTACACATTCAGCTGCTGGCTGCAAACTACTTATCCTATGAAAAGGGAAAGGATGGCATTATGCAGCTCTGCCAGTCCCTTAATGTTCATTACTGCTGTTTTTCCTCCACTGGGGACCAGAACGGATTGAATTGAAATTGCAGAGGAAGTTAACTAAAGATTATTCAGTATGAACTTCGTTCAGTGTTGATATGTTTTGCTGGGAGCCTTGCTGTTTAACAGCTTAAAGGCATTTCCTACATTCTTTTCTCAGTGATACCTGAATTCTTCCAGGTTCTCCTGATAACTAGAAGCAGGACACACTCAAACACATGCCAGGCTGTGGCGGTCAAGTTCAGATATTTGTAGTATGAGATTAGTTGCCTGCTTACATTACCACCTGAAGGGAAAAAGAAGCCACACTAATAGCAAAAGACTTAATAAAAAATATTAAATAGAAAACACAAGACAGGGAAATTACTGATTTCAAAAATCAGTGATAGAACATTACTTATTTCCTTCAAACCTAACCTACTTTGATTTGCTAAAACCTAGTCAATGAAGAAATAATGGAAGAATTTCTTTACCAAACAAAATTGAAAACCAAATTAAACTATTTCCTAATGTAAATAATTTGTTGGTATAAATCCCTACTGACATGAGTTCTCAGTAGTAAGAAAATTTTACGTGGTATAATAAATGAGGTAACAATGTTATTATATAAAGTTAATTAATTTCATTCCAAATTTGCTTTCTTACTGTTAACCCAAATTTAATGACTGTTCTATCTTTGCAGACTTATCTCTGCATTATTAGAAAAATTAAGAAATTACATCACATATGCAGAATTCACTGTCTTCTGCCAAAGAGTTACGAAGAATGAAAAGCAAGCAGATAGAATACAAATAAGGGTTAGCTCAGGTGTCTGTACAAAACATTTATTTTCTCTTAGTCAGATTTTTGAACCTCATTATTTGACCTCAGTGTCTCAACTGTGTGGGGATCAAACCAGCAAAGGACTGGGCAGTCTTTCATTTCGCCAAGTCTATGTGCAGCCTTTGGTTTTCACAAAGATAGTCAGAATTCAGTACTTGTGAGACATCTGTTGCTGCAAAATAATGTGGTAGAAGACTTGTGGGGGGACTGGTGGAAAGCAGAATGCATATTTACATCTGTCCTTTTTAGTTAGGAAACTGGATTAGAATTCAGTATTGAACCAAAGCTTTCACAGTGTGCTGCTGCAGACACCGAAACTCCTCAGTATGTTTTTATGCATACAGGTAAACCTGCTGTTTCACTTGCTGTTCAGTAGAACAGAATTTGAGCAGATGTTCATGTCTTCACTCTGATATATTTTATGATGAATTTTGATTGTAAAGCCAGACTGATTTAGATGTAGATGTATAACATCAGTAGCTTATGACGGAGTAAAAGTTTTGGGGTTTATTTGTCTTTTCTTAAAAAAAGGTTAATCTCTTTTCTTAAATCTAACGAAAAACAATCCATACAGATTTAGAATATGTCACCCTTGTAGATGAGGTCTGAACAATGAAAAATGAGAGAGTGAATGTAAATATTTAGACAAGACTCAATTCAGCATCTACAGCTGTTCTCCTCACCTCAGAAAATACCCTTATTTTGTATGCAGGTGACCACCAGTGATACATTATCTGCAGGGATGGATTGCCTACCCTTCTACCGCTCATCTCCTGCATGCGGCACTGGTGATCATGATATTCTCTTTGGAAATATATCAGTGCTAAATACAAGACAACAGATCAATGGCTTAACTTCTTTCCTTGATGCTTCTACAGTCTATGGCAGTACGCCTGCTGTTGAAAGCAAACTGAGGAATTTAACAAGCAAAGAAGGCCTTCTTAGAGTAAACTTAAAGTATTATGACAACCATCGGGAATATCTGCCTTTTACAGACCAGATCCCATCCCCTTGTGCACAAGACTCAAATGCAAGTGGAGCTGAGAGGGTAGAATGCTTTCTGGCCGGGGACAGCCGCTCCAGTGAGGTCACGTCCCTGGCCGCCGTGCACACGCTGTGGCTGAGGGAGCACAACCGCCTGGCCCGGGCCCTCAAACGCATCAATGGCCACTGGAGCGCGGAGACCGTCTACCAAGAGACACGGAAAATTGTTGGTGCTCTGCATCAGGTTGGCTGCTTGTTTGCTTACCTACACATCGCAGTGAAAAAGCTTCAATTATGCTTCTGTGAGCAGCTTTTGAGATCACGTTACCTTTTTTTTCCCACCTGTGTCTGGGCTTCAAATTTGGCACGTTTAAAGTTTATTTTGTTTTCCACTTTCCTAAATGCAATGTCTTGGTGCTTAGTTTGTCCAGGCTTCTCAGTGCTCTGATTTTCATGGCAGTTTCTACTCAGATACACATTTATGCAGGCTTCTCCAATGTCTGTTTTGTCCATTAAAGAGGCCTTTTCAGATGCTTTTTTTTTTTTGGTAAAGGAAATGATTTTAAAGTAATATTTCTGTATTTACATAATGTTCAAAATGTTTACCTTCTCACAGGTATTATATAAATAACAAATTCCCTGTGTAAAAATGCCTGTGATGTTCTCAATGAAGTAGTAATGCACAAACTTCAGGGGCTATTGTTGACAGGGGACAGCAGGAGAAACAAGTGTGGGAAAATACAGAAGAAAAGAGTCCATATGGATGTTTATATTAGACGTGTTTTTGGACTCTTAAAATTTTTTTTTCAGTACCAAAGGAGACTTTTTTGAAGATAGATTGGGGAAGGATGCAATAAAACTTCACTTTTCTGATAAAATATTTTCCCTTCTTCTGCCACAATTTTTAGACAGTGGAATAGAATACAAAGCATGTTTCCTTTAAGAATCCACCTGCATTGTCTAATGTATTGTTACTTGCACTCAAAGCCATATACCATATACTTAAGAGAAGTAACATACTTCATTTAATTGTATTTAGTCAGTCCTTTTGAAATGTTTGCCCTTTTGTTTACTTTAACCAAGTCAGCTCCTCTGCCGTAAATATGCCATTTGCATTAAAAAATGGAATTGACAAGTCAGAATAGTTAATAATTGTTAGAAGGAAAGTGCAAGTCCAAAAGCAGGCCTCTGTACATTCATACACTTCTGATTTACATCCACAAACATTATGGCCTGAAAGAAACTGCTTCGTGCAGGGCAATGCACTGCATGGATCAGCGCTGCTCATTATCTCTGCCAGTATCACAGACTAATGAGATTTGCCTATGGCTCATTAGAAATGTGTTGAGTTATAGCTAGCTGGTTTAGAGACATTCATTCAAGACAGATAATTGGAGTATGTCTATTAATGTGGAAAGTTAACTGGCACACTAATGACAGCTCTGGTTGAATTTACCTTGAGATTTCCACTATCAAGTTTTGTTTCAGTTGCTAGACATTTCTAAAACTCTCTTTTTTTGGAAGGAATACTTTCAAGCATAATTCCTGCCTGTGGGTGTGTAATTATAGAGAATTGAACAAAAAGCCTTTTCTTCTTCCTAGAATAAAGAAGATGAAAAAAATCTCTATTTAGACCATACTTTTCTTCCTGGGTTTTTTTGGCACCATAAATATCTCTAATGACAAGTATTTGACAACAGAAACTTGACAAAGTTACCAAACATAACAATTGCCTGTTGATATCCTGGACAAAACGGATTTTTTTGGCTGCATTGTACAGTTTCACTAAAAAGGAGTAGTAACTCTCCTTTCTATTTTATGGGAATGACACATGCTTAACTTTAAGTATTAACACTGCAGTATACAATGATAAAGATACATATTCTGATTTACCTCATGTTTTGTGCAAAAAGACATTTTTTCATTGTCATTTAATATTGAAGAAAAAATGTCCAATTATGCAACTGCTAGTCTTAACATTACTATTTCATACACATGCAGTTTGCACACACCTATGCTGTTCTTTGGAGACAGTTTCCCCTGATGTGCCATTTGGATTGTGAAACACGGATGATTTGGCACTATTCAGATGGAGTGGGAGTTTTGCAGGTCAATCTGAACCCAGTTCTCTTTGATTTATTACAGTACCAGAGAATCATCTCTGAATTAATGCAGTTACTCCCACTTGATCCCAACTGTAGGTGACAACTGCCTTTAGTTTCCAGTGTACATGTAGGTGTTTATTTCACTTCCTTCTACATCTGCTTGTGTTCCCTGAGCATCTTGCATGGTCCAAGGTGTGGGTTGAAAGTGGGTGACTTCTGAGACTGACATACATTAACTACTTGGATGAAACTTGTTTGTGAAATTAGATTATTAGATAGCTCATCTCAGAAATATGAAATTATAAAGAATAAATAAATAATATATATTATAAAAAATATGTCTTGCATAATTTCAGAACTCATATTTATAAAGTGTATAGTTTAGACTATTAACAGAACTATAATAATGTGCTCATTTTTTTAATTAAAAATTGAACTCTCATGCAATCACCTTTTACCCAAAAGTTGAGGACTTCAACGTCTTCATCACCTGTAAATCCTTTAGTATTTACAGTGAGAACTCCAAACTAACCATGCATAGCACTTTAATGAATTAAACATCATCGCTATGTTTGATAGTTCTCTATTATTTCTGCAATCTTTTCCAAGTGCTAAAGCTTCATTTAACTGACACTTCACTATCTCAATGAGATACTATTCCTTTGCAGTTACAGCTGGCCAATGGCAATGACAAGATGCATTTTTGGCCTTACTTATCCTTGTGATAGTTCACATATTTTTATATTCTCTCTTCCAGCCTTATTTTTTTTATTTTCCTTTTCCAACCACTGTGCCCCATTCACACCGACTTTGGGATATAGTGTAGAGGTTTTTTCAAGGAAAGTCTCCTGAACCCCATGAAAAGTGATAGGAATTTCTGTATCTTTTGCATCTAATTGGTAATAACATTTAACATGAACAAAAAGTTCTCAAAAATAAAGTGATATTATATAATCTATTTCCAAACATCTAATGTGTGGCTGACTTCTGCTGAAGGTGGCTCAGCCTGGAGAAAAATGCAGCCAGGATACTCAGTGAGTTCATAAGGAAGCTTGGGAACCCCTCTTGTAGTTCTGCCTTCTGAATGAGAAGAGTGTTGCCTTTAACAGTAATAGCCTATCTGACTTGCAGTATTATAGTGTTTACAGGTCAGGATTCAGTTACTTTTTCTGTAAACAGTGCACATGGAATTCATGATATGATGCAAAATCTATACAAGGCCTTTTCTGACACTCAGATGCTGTTTCTATCTGGATACTTACCAAATGATTGGCTGAATTGCTAAGGAATTAGTGTTTTGTTTTCTCTGATATGACTAAATGAATAACATTTAAATGATCTTAATCTCTCTATTAATATGTGGTTATATAGATTACAAAGGTCATATAAAAACTCTGAGCATGTCGGCCTCTGTTTAAAACACAGTGCTCATTCGTCATAATTTTCTACTAAACTATACTGTTGGAACAAGGACTGCCATGAGATGGTGGAAATATTGACGTTATGGATTAAAATTGTTTTCTTCATGAGGCTTCTGTAGAGCTTGGATTTGATGCTATGAGGTGATGAATGTATCCTAAGAGGAGCTTGGATGACCACTAATCTCATAAATGTCACAAGCAGTTGAGACCACCCAGTACCTTGCAGGTTCAGAGTCATTATATCCACATATATTCCTTCTGCTACTGCAAACGCTTGAAAGTTAACTTATTGTTAACAAGTAGACTAAAAGTAAGCCATAAATGATGGAGCAGTTCATTATACTAGTTTGTGATTTCTTTCCCATATAGTCGCTTTCTGTCTGATTTTATTGACATATTTTGCGACAAGCACGTTCCTTTGTTTCCACAGGAGATTCTCATTTTTTGAAGGAACACTCTACTGAAAGAAAGTACTGTGTTTATTTATGAAAGGAAATAAACCTTTTGTATCATTCTCTGAGAGAAGTGACTGCATGCAGAAGAATTTTAACAAAAATAATTTTGATGCCTGTCAGCTGTTAACGTCTTCTTTAAAACTTATATATGTGTCAGTTATGAGAACTTGCAGTGAGCTTCTCCTTGTCTTCCCACAGACAAATTTCAAAATTTCAAAAATTCACACAGACATCCAGAGACTACACAAATGCCAGATGCTATTTCAGATGTGGTTCTTCGGCAGATTCCAGTAGCAGTATCGTATTCTGCTGTATGAATAACAACTTAGCCTGTATTTTCTAAAACTCACCTCTATTTGATGGAGTCTCATTTAGCCTTTGGAAGTTTCCATCAAACAGATGCCTCTCCTAGTGCAGGCATAAGACCCCTTTTCACCCTTAGCCTTTTAATTTTCATGTCTTGAAATGGCAACCCCTCTTTCCCTATCAAGGAAATTGGAAATGAAGATATTGCCCCTGGAGCAAATGAAAAATCTGAGTTGCCCTTTCCTTCAGGGAGTCTGGCTTTCCTGAGCAGCTTATCTTGGGATTTCATTTAAAATGAGCCAAAGAATTAGTCATACCAGGACTTTTGTATCCATGACTAACCTACTCCTAAATAAAGCCTTTGACTGTAAAAACTAAAATTAGAACTGTCTTGCAAAACCTTTGTCAATATAGAAAAAGATTAGCTTTTCAAATGACAGTGTCAGTATTAATTTCTTGCAATAATTTTATTTGTTTCATATGCTGTATTAAAGGAGCTGTAAAAGGAATTTTAACATACTGTCTTTTAAATATTTTGTTCACTGCATGACCTAACCTGAAAACCTAAACCTCTACCTTCTGAGAAAAGTGAGCAAATTGTGGAAAGGTTTTCTTGTCTCTGCTCTGTGCCTAAAATAAAGATACAAGTTTTTTATAAGGTCATTTTATGCCAGCTAGTATTTCAATATGCACTATATCAAGTTCAAAGTACATTCGTCTGTATATTTATTGCATATTATATTGAATCTAGAAGGTATTTTATTGAGTTCATTATGCTTCATATTTATCGCATATTGCTTTATTGAGTTCAGCATAATCTTTAACCTATAATGCATTTTCATTTTATTTGGTACATTAGAACATTTTCCCCTCTTTCCTTTTGTCATGATTACTCATATGCTTTTCCATGCCACTGTAATACTATTACATTATAAAAGCATTTGACAGAAGGTGTTTATCAGTCTTTTCATTTTTGAAGTGTATTTTTCAGGAGTCTATAAATTGGCCTAAGTTTAGTATAAAATACCTACAAGAGGGTTTTGGGCACCAGTATTTTAAAGCTTCATCATTTCAAATAATAGTAAAAGACTATTTGTGTTACAAATATATGTCTGCAAATAGCATCTGTTCACATTAGCAAGCATTCGTGAAAGACATTATAGTGCTTCATGCTTTCATTGCCATTTTTAAGGCCATTATAATTCACATCTTTAATCTCAGCACACCTCCTGCGAGCTGGATTACCCCTGTGGTTTGTAAATGAGCAGCTCTGGTAATCCCTGCTCAGGAGGCTTTGGTCTAGCACTTGTGGTAAGACCTAACAGGGCCTGACTGTTGCACTGTTCTGAGCTGTACCATGGATTCTCTCTGGTCATCTGTCCCCTTACTGCAAAAATAAGACTGATATTGTTTTCCAGGTGATACTGCTTTTAGTTATGCCAAATGCTTGGGCATAGATGAGTGAAGAAAAAAGCATTTAGCACCTCAGATTCATTACTATTCATCTATAGAAAAGCTGAAATATGTTTCTTTTTCTTTTCTTTCAGATTATCACTTTAAGAGATTACATTCCCAAAATCATTGGTCCCGATGCTTTTAATCTGTATATTGGCCTTTATACAGGTTATGATCCCACAGTGAATCCTACAGTTTCTAATGTATTTTCAACAGCTGCTTTTCGTTTTGGTCATGCAACAATCCAACCAATAGTAAGGCGATTGAATGCACAGTATTTAGATGATCCCGAACTCCCAAATCTTCATTTGCATGAAGTTTTCTTTAGTCCTTGGAGGCTCATTAAAGAAGGTATGGTCTTATTTAAAGTGATTCTGTTGTTTTTTGGGGGTTTTCTCCACAGAATATTGTAACTTTTTTCAAAGTTATTTATTCTGAATTAGGAATGGGAGCATTTATTTAATTAAATCATTTATTTAAGTTGTTGAATGGATTCCACAGTACTAAAAAGAACTCAAATGATTATTCTCAATTAAATAGTTGACTGAATCAGAAAAACATTACTCTCCAGATTAAACCAGTCTGGTAGATTGACAATAGAAGGATTAGTGATGATGAAGATGTTTCTTTTTTTTTTTTTTTGTGGATGAATTAATGAATAAGTTGCAAGTTCTTTTACACCTGCAGAAGATGGAGCTTTTTCATAGCACTATTACTTCTACTTTAAACTAAAGGAAATTTTTGCATATGTTTGAATGTAAAAGCCTCTGTGAACAATGCTTTAAAAACATAGAAACATACGCACATTTGTTATGAAAGTTGTAATGGTTTATATATATGCTATAATACCATTATTTTTATGTTTAAAGGAGGTTTGGATCCTTTACTAAGGGGACTTCTAGCACATCCAGCAAAACTGCAGGTACAAGATCAACTGCTGAATGAGGAGTTAACAGAAAAACTGTTTGTGTTGTCCAATAATGGTTCACTTGATTTATCGTCGTTGAATTTACAACGTGGCCGTGATCATGGGCTCCCAGGTCTATTGATTTTTCTTGATCTTTTTCTTCCAACTGGTAACTGCAGTATAATTTCTTATATTCGGGATGTAATCATAAGCTTTAAATAATAGCTTTGGTAATCAGAAAAGTAACTTAAATCTCTTTTAAAATGTAAGTTGCTAATATTTTTAACTTTGATGGAAAGAAAGTATTCCACAGCTTTTGAGATTAAAATAATCTGGTAAATCTGGAATCTAGAAGTACAGTACCAGTGAGTGGATTTGGGTTCAGTGTAGGTACCTGAGGCTTGTTCTTGCTGGAACCAGCTCCAAGGAGTAGGGGTTTCTGCCTGGAGCAGCTACTTCCCATCAGCAGGCTGTCCCCAACCTGTGGGATAGCTCAATTTAGGCACAGCCTCATTTGCTCCACCAATAACAGAAGGTGTTGACTGATGTCTTCAGGAGTGGTGTAGATGGATTAGTTAGGTACACACCGCATTTTAAGAAATATTATATGTTTGTGCCTGGCTTTTTGCACTAGTTTTTTTACTCCAGTCAGCCCAGGGTAAGATTGAACTAACAGTCAAGGAACAGTAGCCCATAAGGCCATGGAAGTCTTCCTGCTTAGAGGAAGACTCCTGGAGCTTAGTTCAGATCCTGCCATAATTTCTCTGATCAATTTAACCAATAATAGTAGACCTTTTATACTTAACTATCTATGACTATGATTAAAGTTGTCAAAATCCAGTGCCTATAAATTTATTAATTTCATATATCACGCCTGACAGACAAATCTAATCTTCCTTTAAACATCATATTTGCAGGTTATAATGAATGGCGAGAATTCTGTGGTTTATCAAAACTGGAAACTCACACTGACCTGAATACAGTAATAACCAATCACAATGTCACTGAAAAAATCATGGAATTGTACCATAATCCTAACAATATTGATGTTTGGCTTGGTGGTCTCATAGAAGACTTCCTTCCAGGTGCTAGAACTGGTCCCCTGTTTGCATGTATAATTGGAAAGCAAATGAAAGCACTAAGAGATGGTGACCGGTGAGTTTATTCTGCAGTCAAATCATGTGTAGAAACCCAGTAGCAATGGAGATTTTACAGCCACTTAAATATGCTTCCAACAAATAATTCTCTGCCCCTTGCACATTTTTGTCTTAGCTCCTTCAGTTTTTTGCAGTGAGCTTTTGATTATTCTTCTTTGGTTCATACATAGTCTCAATTCCAGATGACATGGAGTTTGTTTCCGTGGTACTGAGGTGTCCAGCTGTGCACTCCTACTGAAAATGCGAGGTGCCACCAGAAGTTCATTTTGGCAGGGACCAGTAACTTCTGGGTCGATGGATGTAGTACTGTGCAGGCTTTATTCCCCCTGAGGGCTGCACTGGGCTCAGGAGCTGGAAGAATCTCAATATTTTTCTTTGGCAACCACAGCAAAGTCAGAAGGGATAGGCAAAAAGCTGTAATTCAGGCTTCATAAGGGGATAATAAAAACACCATGTACCTGGTCTTATGGGAATTGAGACCGCAGAGTGTTCCCAGGGTTGCCTCATTGGACACAGCATAGGATGTCGCTTTAACCAACCCTCCACAGATGCCACCAGGATTTTGTGCCAGTACAACCCTTCATACCAGAAAAGCAGGAGAAATACAGCTTCAGGCCACAGCGGGATAGAAGTTGTTTATATCTTGCTTCTGCTCATGAAGCAATTATAAAACCAACCTTTTTTACATTTTTGTCATGTACTTGTGGCAGTAATTTTGGATCTCATGAGATGACTAATTTTAAACTGCTCACACCATGCTAGCAGGGGTGCTTTAAGTACATCTGGTCCTTACAGTGACCTTTAAGCTCCTCTTATAAGTCACTGTTATGGAAATAAACCATTATGGAAATAATCATCTGAGGAAGAATTTAAATCTGAACTTTAAAAAATGTTAATTAATTAGCTCACAAGAAAAAGCAATGCTAATCATAACAGTGGTATCTTACTTGCAGAAACTGGATAGAGAACAAACATTCTATTCAGCTGTGTTAAAAACATGGTTGAAAGTCCTCTAAATTGTACAGGCATACTTGTCCCTATCTGGGGAAGGAGTACCTATGGAGGTCCTTTCAGCCTCCTATCTATTTTTCAGTGCCTTACAATGTTACTTAATATTCAGTGTCTTATAATACTACTAGCATGAAATAAATATAAGCATAATTTAATACATTAGCTGCAAATTGAGAAAAAGAGGGTTCTAATAATGAAAGAATTCCCCAGGTTTCTGCCACAAAGTTTGTGGCAACTAACTTTAATTCGAAATGGTGTTCCATCATTAATAACAAAGAAATCACCTAAGAGAAGTTAGAAGTATGTAACAACATGTTATGGTTGTCACAAAATAAGAATGGAAAAGTCTAACACTCATTGCAGTGTCTGGTCAGGTAGAGTGTTGGGTGTTATCTGTAACTGCACCAGTGACACTTACATGCACTAGATACCCTAACTGACAGGTCTGTAAGCAGGGATTTTAAAATAATTCTTCTAATGTATTCTTTAAGTTCAAAAATCAGGACTATCTGGAATTTTCATCTGACTGAACTCCTACTTCTGATAGCCCTAAAATCTTTTGTCAACAATCTGACAAAACAGAAGGTTTTCTTCTTCCTATGTACTAAACTCAGGCACTGTCTTAACCTTGACCACATCATCTGAAACAAATTGTTTCTGATCCATCAGCCTTCTTCCGTCTCTTCCTTCTCTGAATATTTTTGCGATCTCAGGATTTGAAATATTTGGGAAAAATTTCTGAAGTTTTGTCATTCTTTGCATAGGGATTTGGTCACCTGATACAAATAGAATGGAGCAAACCAAAATGTTAGTGCAAACACCTATCTGTTGGATAGATTAAAAAATCATTTTTCATTTAAGCCTGTAGATAAAACTGAATTTTGTGATGAAAGTAGAATAGGTTTTAATGTATGTGAAAGGGGAAATGACAGGTGTAGGAGACCTGAGTGGAGAAAAGTCTTTGATGGCTTTGGTTATGGGAAGGGGCTGGGAATCATCAGTGAGGTTTCAGGATGCTCTGAGAAGTTTAGGAACAGTGTGCAGGTGAGGTGGAGGAGGAAGGCTCCTTTCTTTTTTTCTCCTTCCAGCCTCTCCATCTCTCCTGCATTTCTTGTCACAGTGCTGCTGAGGTGTTCGCTCCACCCCTGGTTCTGTAGATTGCCTCCTCCTTCAATATAGGCAAAGTGGGATGGGTTTTTTAACAGATCAGGCTGCTGAAGGTAACTATTGGCCTACAAATAAAGCCAGTTTTCCAAAATTTCACATGCACTTTCATGTACCTTATTTAGCAAGTATGCTTCTGTGGGCAGCAGGATACAATCTGCCCTGAAAAGCCACCCTAGGGCACACTGGCAGTCTTCATCCTCCCCAGAACACAAACAGAACTACCAGACTTCCCATTTGTATGTTACCTTTACAGGCAGCTCATGAGAAACTTCAAATGCTGCACATGTGCCAGGTTTGCATAGTCCACAGTCAATATTGCTGCTCCCTTCTAATCAGGTAAATGTAAACAAAAACTCACAAACTTTTCTAGAAACCCCCAGCCATGTGCCCCCTGTATTAGGGGTCATAAGTCCAGTGTTAAACCTGAGGTCAGTTTGTACTGTATGATCACTCCCATGCTCTATTGCTGACTTTTCCTCAGGCATGTTACCACGAATCCTGCCTAGCATTTGGGAAAATCCTAACTGGCCTGAGCCTGAGTACCACAGGGAACTAAGCAGCTTAGCAGTGCTTATCACTCTTTACTGTACTAATAGAAATGTTCTATCAAACTCTCCAGAAGTACTTTTGCCGTTAATGACATGTCTTTATATACAAAATGTTTGTCTTTCCTTTTCCCCCCAGTTTTTTTTGTCCCTTTACCTTTAAATGTCTATGTATATGTGCATGCATACATATATATGTTATATAATGACACCATGTAACAGATACACCTTTGTAGCACGAACTGGTTCCTCTGTTCTGGCACCACACTCCTGATCTGACAAAAATAAACAGCTCTTGTCTGTTCCAGACAGTCCTCTTAGCTTACTTATTGTATGATCAAAAGCATAATTACTGTCTTATGTTTTTCTACTATAATTAATCTGCATATCTACAGGTTTCTTAGCAAATTAAGTACTCCTTATTAACCAGAAAAGCATTCAACAATACCTGTTTTCCTAGCAACCATTCAATAAGGTCAAGCAGAATTCAAAAGCTTTGGTATGGGGAAATCTATTATGGTTACTCCTCCAATTCTTCTGTAATTTATGCTTTAAACAATTTATGAGTGAACAGCACATATTAGTGTGTGTAGGCATAAGGATCCAGTTCAACTGAATTTGTTTCAAGTTTTTCTCTCAGGATTGTAAGTTTTTTTGTGGACCTGCTTAATCAATGAAAAGCAATTCTGCTGGCTCTAACATGTTACCTGAGCTGACCAGTACATCAGAGTCACACTAGCCTTTTTGTGACTGGTTCTGTATGGTCATGGTGTTTACTTTTATTATTGTTATATTCACCTATTTTTGCTGTAATTCTTATTTTTGGTCTTTTATATAAGATACTGTGAAAGTAAGGACAACCAGCTCTTTGAATTTGATCTTTTCAAAAAAATCTTCTATCAATCTTTCCAGATTTTGGTGGGAAAATGATCATGTTTTCACAGAGGCTCAAAAGCATGAACTCAAAAAACATTCATTGTCCCGCGTGATTTGTGACAACACAGGAATTTCTGAAGTGCCAGCAGATGCCTTTCAACTTGGAAAGTTTCCACAGGATTTTAAGCATTGTAACAATATACCTGGGATGAATTTAGAAGCTTGGCAAGAATTTTATCAGGAAGGTAATCTAGTAGTTACCAATCTTTTCTGAGGGGAGGGTAGAGTAAGGAGCAGTTGAAGTACTGATTTCGGTTGTAGCAGATCTTGAATTACTGGTCTGAATCAGACCTTTAGTATTTCTATCATGTAGAAGGGGGATCATAGAATCATTGAACATTTTGGCTTGGAAGGGATCTTTACAAGACATCTAATCCAACCCACCTGCAATGACCAGGGACACATTCAACTAGATCAGATTGCTCAGAGTCCTGTGCAACCTGAATGCAAATGTTTCCAGGGATGGGGCATCCACCACCTCTCTGGGCAACTTGTGCAGGTGTTTCAGCACTGTTATTTTAAAAAATTTATTCCTTATATCTAAACTAAATCAACCCTCTTTTAGTTTTAAAACATTACCCCTTGTCCTATTGCAACAGGGCCTGGTAAAAAGTTTGTTTCAATCATACTTAAGAGACTTGTTTGAATCGATAGGCTGCAATAAGGTCTCCCTGGAGCCTTCTCTTCTCCAGGCTGAACGACCCCAACTCTCAGGCTCTCTCTTCAAAGGAAAAGTTCTCCAGCGCTCTGATCATTTGTGTTACCCTACTCTAGACTTGATCCAACAGGTCCATGTCCTTCTTATGTTGTAATGCTAGTTTTATGAGGATTATAAGTCAAACCTGTGGCATTCCATATAAATTCTTTTCCAGAAGTTAACAATTAAAGTCTTGATCACCTTAAAACTTGTGAAAAATTTCACTGAAGTTAATATTTATAGCAGCAATGGAGAATACCATCCATTTGCAAGTGTAAGGTAGTAATTTTTTAAAAGCCTGTAATACAGATTTTCTATTTGTAGATGAACTATGTGAAACACCAAAGAGTGTGGAAAATGGTGATTTTGTATACTGTTCAGAATCTGGAAAATCTACAGTGACTTATACATGTCACTATGGATTTCAATTACAAGGAGAAGAGCAATTAACCTGCACAAGTAAAGGATGGAATTTTGAGGCTCCAGTTTGTATAGGTATCTATTATTATTGTTACTGTTGTTATTATTATTATTACTTCTGAATTTTCTAACAGATAAAGTCCAGCATAGCTCATCAGATGTGAATTCACTCCTATGCTTTCTTGTAGTTAACCACCTGGGGATACAGGTGTAATAACACAATAATGTGAAACTCTCCTTTCTCTAGAATTGCTATCTCAATCTCTACCCATCCTGACTCAGCAATCAAGTCGATGATAGGAAAATCGCACTAAAAATTGCCTAATTAAGCAAAAATCAAGTCTATTAACAGCTGGAGGGGGGAAGGGGGGGGAAGGCAGAAAATCAGAATTATATGTTGCTTCCTCCTACATTCAACATAACAGCATCACAGACAGTTGTCATTTTCCTGGCATTGTTTCAATAGATGCTCTAGATAAAAACTGAGCTCTGTACCACTAGGTCATGTGTCATCCTAATAACTTTAGTAAAAGTGGAAAAAAGATTCTGTGAAGTGAATAAGTGAAATTAAGGAAACTAACAATCACTTTAGGTCCAACCTCCCTCTCCCAAATATCTGCGAAAAGATTCGCCAGAACTTAATTAGTTCTGCAGGTACCAAAGTAGAGCAGGTGAAAAATCAGTAAAAAGATATTTTATTTCATGCACATTTTCACAGGAACTCTTTTCTGTTATTTTAATCATTCTTTCATCTTCTGTTTCCTTTTCGCCTTTTACTGTTCAATAGAATAGGTTAGAAAGAGAATGCGGCAAATATTTTAAGACTTTCACTCTTCATGCTATGAAGGACGAATTCTCTCTGTTCACATTTCAGATGTGTGTGTTTATAACGGGGGGTGTGTGTAGATATACTCTTATATATATATGTATGTTTGTGTGTGTGTGTGTATATACATATAAATATATTTATTCACACTGCTCTGCTTTATAAGAACATGAGAGAAAACTAAACCAAAAAGGCCCTATTTCAAAACATATTATGGATGGTGGTAAATTAATTTGAATGCAAGTGCTGCAGCTCATCCACAATAAAGTCTGCTTATCGGTATTTCTTTGATAACAGAATAGAAAGCTCTTCATTCTAATTGTGTACCTGGTATGGAAAAAGTCAAATGAAATTTGCAGCTCTTTCCTTTATTGAAATCCTATTTATCCACTGCATTCCTCCCACATAAATACCATATAAAGAAATAAAGCTGTTAAATAAATTATAATAAAACCTTTTCAATAGATCAATGTTCTGGCAGCGAATGGAATAAATAAGTTAAATGAGTGAATCATTCCTTGTCCTAGTTTCTTTTAATATGTTCAATAATGTAAACAAAAGACTGTATATTTGCTATAGGAAAACAAGCTGCTGAATATATTAAATGAGCAATGCCTTTTATTAAAGGAAAACCATCAAAGCCCACTTATGCAGATGCTACTTGAGTTTTACAGTAGAAAGCACTTTGTTCCACGCATGTCTGTGCAATATGTTCCCATTCTTTTAAATGTTCAGCAAATTAGGAATAAATCAAGCAATATAATGAGGAGGATAGAGTTTAGCATTTCTGCAGATGGTTTCAAAATTATACGCTGCTCTGGAAAAGACAGAGTGGCTTGCTGGCAAAAGCATAGGATTCTGAGAGCTGTTAATTCCCGCTTACTAACTTGGGCTTTGACTGATGTAATTTCTATTGATTCAGGAAGTCATTTAGTGCTAGAATATGCTATCTTCCTTTATATTAAGTGCTGTCATACTCCTGATAGATAACTCTGTTTACTTTGCTTTAGTAAACTACTGCTGTCTGAGTAGCAGGGTAGGCTGGTCAGATCTGACATGCAATATTTAGTGATGAAGAAGAGTTAGCTAGTTAGCAGATGGCATGACTATGGATCTACAGAAGCTGAAGCAGCACATTTGAGTTACAGCGCAGGCAAAGGTGCAGGTTTTTTTCCTGGACAATGATTAAGCCAGTGAACATTAACTCAAAACGTAGTTTTGAAGGGAGTAATATTTACTCAGAAATCTTCATCCTGAACAACAGATTCTTTTCCTGCTTCAAAGAAGTGATAGAAAAGTTATTTTTTCTTAAGAGTTCTGAAGTTTAAGATTTTTCCTTGCATGTGAGTCTTTTCACTGAGTTGATAACTTTCTTTGGGAACAGCTACCGTTTTGTACTAAAATTAGAGAGAATCAGGCTTGATCCTATTTCCAGTGATAGAATTCCCTAAGTGGTTTGAGTGACAATCCTAAAGTAAGTCATTAAATACAGGTTCGTTTCTAATACTGATCGAAAATAACTACTTCTACTGAGGTAGCAGATCAAATGTTGTGATAGAGAAGGAAAGGGATAAAGCCAAGACAGTGAAGACTTGGCTAGTTGTCCACATATGGGTTTGCAGTGCTTCACAGGACCATTGGTCAGAGACATTAAACAAGCTGTCAGATATAAAGAACCAATGGGAAACTAACTAAAATAACACTGGACACCTACTTTTAGTCAGCTGACTTCAGTTATGCAATTAAATATTACAGAGAAGAAGAAAGTTGCAGAAATATGAAAAGACCCCTTTTTTTCCCTCGCTGAGTACCTTCTCTCCTGCACTGCTGTCTCCCATTTCATCACATAATCAGAAAGTGAGTGCGAAAGATCTTGAAAGGCCTCAAGAACAATATGTGTATGCACATTTTCCAATGGATAATTGTGCATCTGCTCAACATTCTGCCAGGATATTGTCATTTCACAGAATTTATATAGCATCGAGAAACAACCATCCTTGCAGAGATATCACAAATTATGGTTATAAATTTTGTAACCAAAGCTAACCTGAAAACTTGGCTCCTCAAAATCATGCCTCGAAGTGTACAGAACTGTATCCGCATTATTGTTTTCACTATCTCTATAGAGCACAGGATGAAAATGTTTATAGAGAAAATCAAAGTCTTAGGACATAAACATGTGCAAGAAGAGCTCTCAAGTGTAGCATTTGTATTTTCGAAAATTCAGCCAATTGCCATTTGCAGCTTTAGGTGGATTACGAAAGCAACATTTTTTTTCTTCATCATTTCCAGCTTTAAAACAAACAAACAAAAAATCAAAATAAAACAACAACCCCCACTCTGTGCTTTAAACAGTAGCAATACAGATTTTTATCATTATCGGTGTCTCATTGAAAGTGTACAACGCCTTTTATTTATGAATCCTTGTAAATAAAAGTGTTTATGAGAAATTAGTAACCCCTTTGTAATTTGTAATAATTATTGATCTGTGTGTATTCATTTTGCAGACATCGATGAATGTGAAAATGAAATTAATCCACCATGCCCTCCTTCTGCTATATGCATTAACACTAAGGGCAGCTACAAATGTCTCCACACTGATCCTTACAAGCTGGCAGAAGACGGAAGAACATGCAATGGTAATGGTTGTGAACCTACTGTCCATTAAAACTTTCTCTGATCCATTTTACAGTGCTGTAAAAGTTCATCAAATTGAGTTTTATTGAAGAGCTGTCAACTTATGTGAAAAACCTCTACACAACCATGGGCATAAAGATACTGACAGATTCTGTAAATGAAGGTGTTGAATAAATAATATTGATACAGAAATAAACTTTTCATTTCCATTCCTGTCGTATATAAATCACTAAGTATTTCCTGGCAGTACATATGAGGGGGGAATCAAATCTGTCTCAGTTTCACCTAGTTAGTATCTAAATTCAGCATCTAAATATTAACTAAGTTCCACCTGACACATTCCAAAACTGTCAGCCCTTTCAGAAATAGCAGAAATTATGCATTTTCTTGGTTTTTTCAGATTTTCAGCATGCATGGAAGCTGTATGGTAGAAGTTTAGGGGGTGTATGAGTGCAGTTGCCCACTGAAGCTTTTAAACATTTGTTCTGGGGAAACATTTGTTCTGTCCATGAAAACCTACAATCCAAACTCAAGTGAATGGGTATTTGCTTTATCTAAGTGCTCAAGGGAAGCACATAATGTTTAAACTACTCAGATCTTGCATATAGAGTGTTGTATGCCACACAATTATAAGCACAGTGAATCTCACTGATGGCACATTTCCTGTTTCCTATTTCAGCAAATACCATGATTATGACGTGGGATTACGCGGTCCCGTATTATTAATTGCTCTAAGAAAACACAAGATGATAACTCCCCAGCAAAAAAATACTTAATTGCAAACAAGCAGATATCTTCAACAATATGACTGAAGGTACATCCAGTCAGTTTTCCAGCTCTGTTTCCAGGCCACATGAGCATATCCCACAAGTGAGACCTCATTCCTCAAACGACACCTTAAGCGAGGCCTTGTGACTTCATCAAAGGCCCAGGAATGAAGTACAATGGGACACTGCACTAACACATTAGGTACACCAGTAGAAAAACCTCCCCGACAGGAGGTTGCCAGAATGGACCTATCTCTCTCTTGCTGTAGCAAAAGCAAATGCAAATCCTCAGGGCCTACTTTTTATGGGGTTAGACTAAAAAGTTATGGTGGTAGCCATTCAGAGTTTCATCTGAATCAGAAAATAGAAAAAAAATCCACCTGTTTTTTTAGCTGTTTCTTAACTTTATTATTTGTAGTTTATTCCTTTATCCATTCAACCATGTTTACATTTATTTATCCCTCTAAATCCTGAGACAAAAACCTGCTTTCAGTTTAATTTAAAGAAGTTAATTCACTGGTGTTGAGTGCAACAAAGATTACATGAGGACACTGCACTGGCATATGGCTGCTGTTGTAGTGGGTATGTGCTATGGACTTCCTGATCAGGAAGAAGTAGATGAGGCTTTCTTCAAACAACGGTAAGAAACTTTGTGTTCACAGACCCTGGCTCTCATTGGGAACTTTACCCACACTTGTAAGGACAATACAGCAGGGCACACGCAATCTAGAATATTTTTGGAGAGCATTTACAGCTTCCTGACAAAAGTTGATCAAGGAGACAACAATGAAAGGTGCTCTGCTGGAACTGGTGCTTAAAAGTGGAATCATGGAATAGTTGAGGTTGGAAGGAACTCTGGAGCTCATCTTGCCCAATTCTTCCGTTCAAGCAGGATCACCTAAAGCCAGTTGTCCAGGACAATGTACAGACAGCTTTTGAATATCATCAAGTGTGGAGACTCCACAAACTCTCTGAGCAAACAGTACCAGTGCTCACTCACCCTCCCAGTAATAAAGTGTTTCCTGATGACACCCACTGTATACCAGTTTGTGCCCATTGCCTCTTGTCCTGTCACTGGACACCACTGGAAAGAGCCTAGCTCCATTCTCTTTGCACCTTTCATTCAGTTATTTCTACAAATTGATAAACTCCCCCCTGAATCTTCTCTTCTCAAGGCTAAGCTGCCCCAGTGCTCTCAGCCTCTCCTCATAGAAGAGATACTCAAGACTCCAATTGTCTTCGTGCCCCTTCTCAGGACTCTTTCCATTATGTCCATATCTCTGTTGCACCAAGGAGCTCAGATCGCCCACACAACTCCAGATGATGCCTCATCCAGAGAAGAGGGGAAGGATCACCTCTCTTGACCTGCTGGCAATATTTTGCTTAATGCATTCTAGGACGCCATCACCTGCCTTTGCAGGAAGAGTGCATTGCTGGCTCATGCTCAGCCAGGCGTCCACCAGGCCCCACAGGTCCTCTTCTGCCAAGCTGCTTTCCAGGAAGTCATTCGCTGGTGCGGACTGGTGCCTGGGGTTGTTCCTCCCCAGATGCAGGAGTCTGCATTTCCCCTGTTGAACTGTGAGGTGCCTGTCAGCCCGTTTATCTCATCTGCAGAGTCCCTTGGGCAATCTGCCCTAGCTGATCCTGATTGAACAGGGAGATTTGACTAGCTGACTTCAAAAGGTCCCTTCCAACCTCAATGACTCTTTGATTCTGTGTTTAGGTAAAGAGAAAATGATCAGGTTTTAGCAGTGTTTTATATGGTTTTTCTGTAAACTATGGTTCTCAACATGCTAGTGTATATCTCTCGCTGTCATTTCTCATACTTTTTGAATTGAGAAAAGTTAATTAGCTACTTGATTGCTCACAAAAATATTTGTATTAATAAGGGAAAGGAGAATGTTACAGCTAAGTGTATTCTAGTTTGTTTAATTTCCATTTTTTAAAAAAATGAAAATTTTACATAAAACAAGCCTTTTGTGTTTTTACTTCAGAAAGTAAGTTTTTTTCAAGGGCAGTGAGTAGCTTCGTTTGTTGGTCTATTATTTTTGCATTTTAAGGACATCATTCATACGGTCTAGCTAATTTCATCATACAGTTAGAATGAGGTTTTGAGACTTGGTGAAAAAAGGCAGTGCAACACTTTTCTGAACTAACATATTGATTATAATAGATGAGCAGCTGAAATTTAGCTGTAATAAGAATTTGGGAATCTGCAGTATAGAGTGATGTAAAATTATGAGAGCACTTCACATTATTATGAGCCTTTCAGTCTTCAAAACTAAAAAGCTCTTAAAAATTTTGAAGAGCTCTAGTAACGCTAACTATTCAATAGTGCAAATCTATATAACCTTCAATCCTGCTTTTATTGATGGAACTCATCAGTAGCCTCAAGGCTTTCTTTTCTAAGTTTGCATAATGTCTTTGACTCAGATGAAAAGTTGTATAGGATAACTTTATTCAGGCAGTGAATTTGTTGAATTGCCTCAAATCAAAGTTGCTCATCTCATACCACTCTGGCCCATGGTTTTCGACAGTTATTCAAGTAAAGGAAACAAACCAAACAAACCCCAAAGAAAAACAAACAAAAAACCCAAAAAACCCCATAAAATTCACTATTTTCCATCTATGCATACTCTAATCACATTAAAAAGATTGTCACAATTTAAATATCTTCACTGTTGACCCATAGTCATTTTACCTCTGCACAAAAGAACTTACTCTCAAGATTCCTCATAATCATTCAACACAAAATATTGCCATTGGCCTCTAATTTAAATCAGCTTTAGTTCTTGTTTTGAATTATATGACAGTGACAGACTGTAACCTTTGGATAAATGATCTTACCTTTTTGCATGTTTTTACTACCATGTCAAAGGAACATAAATCCTGAAAATGACACCTCCTTAAACTTCAATGGAATTATAATATTGGACCAACTTTCTTTGCTGTGCTGCAGAATCCAGAATGCTGTAAGGAGTGACTCATCACTGCAGGTGCTTTAGTCTGCAAAATCAGCTGGTACTCTCAGCACTGCATCCTGCAGGGTTGAGAAAACCAGCTGGTTTGAGATGGCAAAAAACAAGACGTTTGAGACTTTTATCAAAACTATAGGAAAAATATGGCTCATTTTGAGAAAAAATTACAACAGGAGCTTTATATTCTGTGCTAGTCAGGTGCTTACAAAATTGATCTTTTTATATGCTGCATTTTGTATTTTCCAGTGGATGGATCCATGTCGTTGTAAAGACTTAACTGAGAAACTGAGATAAATAGTGAGCTATATTCAGGGGCAGGTAAAGAGAGTAGACTGAAGTAAAAGAGTTCAGCACTTCAAATTAAATATGTACTAGACTTAAAACACAGTTTTATTCCATTAATGACTGGGATGTGTAAAAGTACTTGAATTAAAAGAGAATAGGAGATGTTTTTTAGCAGCATTGTTTAGCATCTACGATATTCTTTTCTGACATATCCTTTTTAATTGGATTGTTTCAACGAAAAATATTAAAACTCTATTATGATTTCTGTGAGTGTTCATGGCAATTGCTTTGTGCATTTCAGCATAAATAAGAAAAGGTTTTACATTTATAGTTAGTTAAAACCATTGGCAATTACTAAGCTAAGTTACCAGTGTAATTAATTTTTAAATCTGTACAACTTTTGGTGAAAAGCTAAGAAGGAATTAACATTCTCATTTTACTATTACTCTCCATCCTGTCTCACAGCCTGCAAACAAAGTTGGTGTACCTCTCTTCAGAAGTCTATCAGTCACATGATTACACCCTTTGGATACTGGAGTTCAAGAAAAAATGACAATCAGACCTCCCAGCCTGGAAGGTCACTTTTATTTTGGATGGTGCTTTATGGCACTGGAAGCACACAGATCTGCTGAGTTGATGGCCACCTGCCGACTCCCAAAACAGCAAACCAATTTTCCTAGGATACAGATGGCAGCTGAGGATGCATGGCATGCTCATCACTGCAGAGGCAAATTCCACTCCCCAGGAAAATTTTGTTGCTCTGTCACTGTGTGCCAGTTTGTACTTTATTATGTTTGCCTCAGAAAGGCAGAACAGTAGAGTGAAAAAGGCAAAAGATACTGTGGCACTTGATGCAGTAGAATAGATTCGTTGTGACGGACCACATGCTGGAGCCCCAATCCCTGCACACAGCAAAGACAGCCAACCTCCAGGCAGGCCCCGTTAGCCCGGGATTAACTCAGAGGCAAACACTTCAAGAGAAACTAAATCCAAACCACAGGGCTGAACTTGTGCTGAAAAGCCAGTGAGAAGGCAAAGGTTTGTGTACTGACCATTTCCTCCAGTAGGTTTTTTTTTGCTCTCTGTTGCGTGGTGCAGCCTAAGAGCTGTGACTTTAGACTCTGTGTCATTGTGGAGCGATGTCAAGGTGCCTGCACAGTGCTTAGAAAGGGGTAGGCAGCCCTTCCTCCATCAGGATTATCATGCTCTTCCCATTCTCCTTCTGGGTGTTTCATGTACCTGCTTGCTTATCACGCACATGATCTACATGTTCTTTCTCTGACTTTTTATCATAAAACTGTAGAGTGCTTGTCCTTTTTTTCCACTCATGGCTTCTTGAGGTTTCTATATTAATTGTAGTTAGTTATTATTTCGCTGATTTGATTGCAAAATGAGATTTGACCACAAAGGAAAGGATTAATATCATCTTTTGAAGAACATAGGAAATGTTAATATTGGATGAGTCCCATGAAGGTACCAAGAGAGATTTCAGCCAATGCTCAAAATGAACTGCAGTTTTCCCAGTTATTTTTTCCCAGTACTTAGCTGTCATTCAGTTTGTCTGAGTACTACACACTACAAGTGCTCAGTTTCACATCTTTGATAATTTTTGACGTGACTGAAATAAGAGTCCTGTATTCCCTTTCCTTTTTGAGCTCCTAAAATAAAGAATAATGATTGCTACCACTCTCTGTATAGCCAAATAACAGTAAAGGTAAACAAGCACAGGCTGAGGTTAGTGCCCCACTAGATCAGCTATAAATCAAAGGTACTGACCCATATGGGTCATTAAAATCCCATGATCCTTTGTGTGAATGGAGAGACTTAGAGCTATGGATCAAAGTTTATTCCACAATGCTTCAGGGATTTTTTGACATTTTTCACTATGATGGCAAGTAACCAAGATGTCAGCTGGAAAGCATTTAAGAAACACTGACTTCTTTGACAAAGAAAAATACATCAGCATTTGTAACTTTTTTTTTTTACCATTTTCCATTCTGTGAGAAAATTTGCAGGATTTTTCTGTCTTCTATTATTAATTTTAGGAAAAATACAAGCTCTCAACTTCTTTAGGTCATTTTGCAGCCAGAATAGCTCTAGCAATACCCTTAGTTTTTTAACTCTGCCATGTCAAAACTTATACTAGGGACTCTGATCTGCCACAAATGGTCTTTGAATACCAACTGGGTAGACTGTTGATCACCCCAAAAATTCGTGAGCTCTGAAGGTAGAGTTGGTGGCAAGATAGTCAAGTTGTTGCTGGCTACAAAGAGCATGCTGACTATATCTCTGAAAAATTGCTGATGTTTACTTGTACTCTATGAAGTCAAATGTGACTCTTCATTTTAACTAAAATATAAGGCATATGTGACAATGACAGATTTTACCAGAAGGAATTTAAATAATTGTTGTGTTTTGGAATTATGCTATTCATAATCAGCTCTGACCCATTTTGACTGTTTCTGAATTAATTTTCCCATTATAGTCCTCTGACATATTATTCAAATAAACTCACTGAATGATGTTATTTCACATGGAACAAGTCCTCACACTGCAGAATTCTGCCATTTTCTTCCATGGGACAGAAATTCTGCCTTTGGGTTGTTTCCAAGTAAAGCAGTAACATTGTCTTTAACCTCTTTCTGAGCTGGTGATATCTGGCTTCTATCTGGTGTGTATTACACTTTCAAAATAAAGGGAACTTGTCTGTTTAGTTGAGGTAAGTACCTTGGTAGTTGAGGTAAGTACCTTGGGAGTATTTAAGTGAGCTTATTATCGAATGATCTTCTTGTGTTTTGTGGTATTTTTACACTTTTTCTTGGATTATTGCAAACTCTGGTGTCAATTCTCCTCATGCTAAACATAAACCCTAATAAACAGATATACCTCCAGTGGAAGAAATCTGGCAACAATAGGAAGAAGAAATTTAAGCAACTCATATAAGGTATGTCTCTTTCTCCACAGAAACTTTGGAAATCTTCCTGTAGCAGACATGGCCATTGATTTCTCACAGTTTAGGGCACACTGCACAAAACCAAAATCATAAGTAATTTGGTTTAAAACAAATGAGGAAAATGATGACACGTGAAGTCATTCATGCTTGTAAAAAAAGCTCTGATGTTTTTCATAAATGGTGTAACATCTGCTGTTCTTGCATTTTTGTATTAAATTACCAAAACCAAAACTTCCACATATATGCATGTATACCCATATGGATGTACCTTTGAGATTTCAGCGGGTAAAGTCAAACAGTGCTCTTTCTGTGGTTCTGCTCTATTGGTTTGCTTAATAAACACATATTGAACTCTGGTAACATAATGTTGCATGTTACGATACACTCTGCACATGTTGTTATTCCACGTGCCAGATAAAGCTGGAGAATGCGATTTACACCATTTGATTTTAGATTTCTGACTGTATCTGAAGTCAGTCCCTTTATGGGATTGTGGGGGAAACGGACTCTTCTGGGGTACAGCTCCTCTGATACACTTCTGACTTACTTCAGTCTACATGAGGATGAAGTTAATGCTCCATAATCTCTCCGCATCACAAATGTAAACATATAAAACACAGATATCTACATTCAGCTTAATGAACTATGCCAGGGCCTGTGGGGGGCTGGAGGCTGCTTGAGGGTGGTTGCTGGAGATGCTGGAGGCTCTCTGGGTTGGCAGGGCAGGGGCGCTCAGGCAGGGCAGGTCCCACCTCCCGACCAGGAGCAGGGCAGCCAGGGGCACCAGGGCAGCCCCAGCCCAGGCACTGGGCACCTTCCTGGGGACCGGGGATGGGACAAGGCTGGACTAGGAGATAAGCCTACAAGTGGGGTTCATGTTTCACATCAACAGAGGGCGTGGTCTGCCATGGGCATTGCTGTGCAGCACCTGTAGCAGAGAGCAGGAGGGGAACAAGCAGGAGGGGGCCCAGCTTGAAAGCAGATCCCAAGCTAAAGCAATTTCAAAATGCATGCAAATGCTAGAGCCTTATTATTTTTTTTTTTTTCTGGGAAAAACGTGGGGGTTTTGGTTATGCAATCCTCTTTATATTTTTAATCTGAGGCTTCTCCCTGTTAAAATAAAGACTGCTTGATATTTAACAGCTGAGACACCTCCTGTGAAAGCTGTTTCCAGCTGATGATAATTTGTGATGCACCTTAAATAGGTAGAAATTTTTAAGAGAATGTTTATTTAATTAACCTGTCACTACAAAAATCTCATAGACAAGACTGACATTTATTTAACAAAATTAATAATGATTAATTATATGTCTACAAGATATTTCTTCTGTGGGCTCTGGAAACACTTTGGAGACGGCTAGCCCAATATGAACTAGGACTCTTACTTAATATATTTCTAAGTAATTACACCAATCTTTCTTTACTAGAAAAGCTATGAATGAGGTTTTTTTATTTTTAGAAAAGGAAGCAACACAAATTCTTCAGTTTTAATGGCAGACAGGAATTAGATTTTCAGTACACTGGAAATTTAGGAGCAGTAATAAATTTAATACTTTGAAAAGTATTACTGACACATAATTACATTTTTAGTAAGAATTTGTGATGAGGAAGTTGGACATTTATTAAATATGTGAAATATAATCCTTTTATGCCATCCAGTTTGCCTATGTATGTAAGATTATTGAACATGGGGAAAACTGACTCTTTTCCCTGCTTTTGACACCCAAGAATTCCTGCCTCCAAGAATATCAGATCTACCCTCATGTAACCACAACTGAACTATATTCTTACATTCTTGCACTCATCTGCATTCTAGCCTATTATTCACAATGATGCTATTCTGACATACGTGAGAAAAAGAACCAAAAAAATTAGACACATATATATATATATTTCAAAGAGTTTTCTGGTTTCTGCAGGAACTCCATTTTTTTACTTAATACCTAAAACTTTAGTGGTATTACTAAAAACAGGAAGAGTACTGTGACAGTAAAGTAATGCTAACTACAAGCCTGGATTTACTTCTCCTTTCCTGTCCTGAATCAATTGTCTTTGTTTCACTTCTCTGCCCTCTTTCTCCTGCGTATGCTGTCTGCAGCATCCCTTCAAGTACAGTTCAACAGAGAAAAAAACTGACGTATTGCAAAACTCTAGGCATTTACAGTTAACTATTTTTTTTAAATAAAGATTGCTCTCCTAATTTGCCTTTCATACAAGGCAGGAATTTACACAAACTACTAGAATTTCCTATATTTATTCCAAAGTGAAGCTACATTTACTATTGATCATTTATACAGAAAAATTTGGTTTCTTTTCTTCAGATAATATTTATAAAACTATATAGGAGCCCAAGGGCTAGATCAAATACGGCAAGCAAGCATCTAAGCCTAGGCAACCCTGAAACCTCAGTTCCTGGCTGAAGGAAAATGCATTTCTGCACCCAAGATCTAAACCTTAGATTCTGCCCGCGACATGAGTTTTCCTGAACAAATAGCTGGGTTCTGCCTTTTCCTTTGCGAATAGACCCTTATCCCATAACAGCTTACAGGCTGGAGAAATCAAGATTTCGCAGGGACTCTACAGCTACATGCAACTCATCCCAGGAGATGGCACTGATCAGGAGACCAGGCCCAATGCTAGGGTTGTGCCATGGTGTACTGATATCCAGGGTTAGCAGTATAAGGAGGTCTTGATTTTGTATATATTTTTATTTCTGTTTTTATTAATACACGAGATTAGTTGCTTATGTAACATTTTAAAAGTATCTTTTTATTGTTTTCCCACAAGCCTGCTATGCCTGATAGGCTTTGTTGTGTTACCCTCCCTTTGCAAAAAAAAAAGAAAGTTGTGATAAGTGGACTCTTTATCGAATTAAATCTTTTGGTGGCCCTGCATGGAGTGCAGACTGCATCTCCATTAGGTGAGAAAAAAAGATCTATGTAATAATACCTGCACTGATCTAATTTGCATGTTTGACCCACTTCTATGATCCCCGTGTATAATAGCCAACCTGCTTCAGGAGAATTGTATAGATGATAAATTAACATTTTCTTGTCTGCATTCTCTAATAATATTGCATTGAATCCCTGCCCTAAATTCACACAGCATGGAGAGAAACACCACTGCCACGATCTTCTTTGTACTTAACAATTATCCTGTGACTGTAGGTGCAGACGTGAACAGGATTTAAACTCATCTTTTTTATTTTTTTTTTCTTTCTTTCCCCAAATTGCTACTGAGGAATCATTTTGATTTAAGGATCTTATCTGAACTGCTTAAATGTCCATAAGAAGGAAAGCTATGTTTACCAGTTCTATGGAGTTCTTATTGCTTGTTTTACAGTAAATTACTCTGAAAAGAGGAATGACTTCAAAGTGTCAAAATGGATTTGTTTCCGTGTCTGTGCACATGTGGGTGTTTACCTGTGTGTACACGTGCTCTTTGGCAAAATACTTGTCAATTAGTTGGAGTGAGATGAAAAACAGAGAAATTCGCAGGATTTTAGAAGAGTATTTTGAAAGCATCTCCTCTGCCCCACTTAACTGATATAAAAGAGTCAGAAACTCTTTTCAAGAGCTAAGGCTGAAACCTGAACTATCCAGACAGCCACCAGCACTGACATTCAGCTCTCAGAAGTTTCACAGAAGTATTCCAGTTACTCTGCATAATTTTTCTTTTTCTTCTAATGTTTGAAAGCTGATTTAAATAATATATTTCTTTTTCTCCCAGATTTTGCTCAATAATTTCTTTAGGCTTTACTTGAAATGACACAGAAGATACATTTTGATTCATGCTAAACTGCTCACTTTATTGGTCATGTGAGAAGTTCAGCATGATTCCTTCTTTTGTTTTAAACAGGAGATATTCTGTTAGCATATCAGGTCTGTTGAATATATTCAATAGATAGAGTTGATCTATTTAGCAAATAGAAGCTGCAAAAAAATGCTGTGAAGATGAAGACATCTCAATCCACCATACTGGCTGATCCAGCCAGTAAGGTCTAATGTCCCCAAAATTAAAACATCATAGAAAATACGTCTGAAGTGAAATCCTACATCTAATCAAAGTTTTTCTTACAGGGAAGATATTTACTTGAACTCTAGCAATACTTTAAAAGAGGTGTGGGCATATATACATAAAATGATCCAGTTTCCAAATGTAGGGTAAGGGTGTAGAAAATAGATGCAGTTGAAAGTTTGGAAGTGTTTATATAAAGTCCTGCAGATGAACTGGGATTTTTTTACATGTTTTGCCAATGATTTATTCATTAGTTTTGAGCAAATTACTGGGTTTTGGTTTTAATATACCTTTGAAAATAAGTGAAATACTTAAATCGCTGTCAGAGGCAACCTGTCACAGGCTAATAAAACAAAATTTAATCTTGCCCAGGAACTTGGCATCAAGTGAATTCTTCTTTCCTTCCATGTGAGGTACCACAGAAAGGAGGATTACAAACAAGCCTTGGAGACTAGGGATATCAACATAACACTGCACGCAAATTGGGGTACAAACCTGCTTGCAGACTGTTCTCTCAGCTGAATACTAAAATAAGCAGGGAGCTAGTGAAACTGTATGAGATTGGATGTAGCTGGTGACATTGTGGGTTTTAGCACACACATGAAAGGGCAGATGACAACTGTGCTCTGAATAAATTAAGGAACATGGAATTTGGGATGCAGAAAATGGTTTTTTAAAACCCAAGGTGAGAAAAGATGAGTGGGTGCAGGAATCTATCAGGAAGTTGCAGAAAGAGCCATTGTTATAGAGTGGATGCTGAGAAAGGTGCACAAAAATTGAAAGTGGAGCTCATAGTTCATGGTATATACTGATGCTAACAGTGAAAGTTACTTTGGGAAAAAATAAAATCAAAAGGTAAAAGACAGAGAAAAAGGAAGGGAAAACTCTCCTCAGTGGCCAGTGGGAAGAGAAGTGATGGATGTCCCCGGGTAAGCAGCCACCCCAAGGTTCCTCTCCAGTGCAGCAGGGCTTCCCCATAACACTCTCTTGCAGTTGAGACACAAGCTTCATGTTCAAACTCTTGTTGATGGTTCCTGACTGTGGTACTGCATCCTCATTGCTACACTCAGTGAAAGCATATTATTGGATCTCCAATGTACCCTGAAGATCCAAATGAGGGGAAAATAGGTCAAGATTGAGTGTTTCCCCTGCCTGACACAACAGCTTCCTTTGAGAACACACCACAGCCACATTACCAACTTGGTGCAAGGCCACGAGAACAGATCATGGAGAGGAAAATCCAGGCTCAGGGCCCTGGGAGATCCTGTCCAAGCAGCTGGGGGGATGGGCACCCCACCACTGCTGGGGGAAGGCAGGTTGTACATCTGCAAACAGCAGGCTCTCAGTACAAGGGAGGCTACGTCATCCAAAGCATTGTGCAACACTGTGCACGCACACAGCAAATTAGCACTGAGCATCGCCATTGTCTGATGAGGCTGTAGAGTATGAAAATTCTCTTCTGAGCTGAGTCATAAAACCATTTCGTTAGTGCAGCCATTTATCAGCCTCAGCTCTCTAAAATTAGATACTTGGGATGCAAATCAGCAAAACATTTTCTACATGTGGAGAGAATTCAGGCAAAGCTTCAGATGCAAAATTTAAGTATTCTTTTCCTTGTCTTTAGGACCATCATAATTTACCTACCATGTAAAAATCTTAAAATGTCTTAGAAGACAATGGAAAAATTCAGAAAAAAGTTCACAAGTTTTGGAGCATTCAGTGTCCAGACACTTTTGAACTTCTATTAAGAAAGAGCTTGCATAGTTTTTTTCTCCTTACTTTAAACATTTTAGACTTTTAGTGTCCTTTATCATGATTAATACCATAAGACAGAGTATGTAAAAATTTAATATGTGGCCTCTTCCAGTGCTTCCAGTGAAGTAAATGAAGAGCAGTATAGTATTTGCTCTGGAAAATCCAAGATGTGCTCTTAGTTTCTTTGTAAACAAAGATAAACAGCTCTATTCTTATCTAGCTCCAGACTAATCTTTAATAAAAATAAAATAAAAATAAAACCCAACCAACCATACACCCCCACAAACTGACATACTCTATCAAAATCAAATATTTTAATTTCATTTACATAAATGCTTTATTCTCAGCCACTAACATATGCACTTGAAATATATCTTCCTTGCTCTCTATTCATCCCCACCGCCACTTTTACATGCTAGCCATTTAGAACCTTTAGAGATTCTGGGGTTTGGTAATCTTTGCCCAAAAAAACAAATTAGAAACTTATAAGCAATACAGATACATATGCTAAAAAATGCAGATTAAATTAATTGCATTTATACCAATGTATGGCAATATTTTATATTGTCATTTTTGCTGGTATTTATATCTTCAGTGATGTCTTCACATGACTCATGGTTAACACACTGTGTCTTGATTACAGCTTTTTATGCAGGTTTGAAGATCACTTTAGCTTTCTCATGTGCACAGCTACATACAAAAATGTCTGTGAAATTTTTTTTACATTTTTTATAAATCTGACTGAGTTTTCAGAAAAGTAAGCTCATTTTTATTGCTGTTGGTTGAATTAAACACAATCCCATTGCACTCTAATAAAACTTGCACAGATTCACAAAATGGGTCAGGTTAGAATGGACCACAGCAGGTAATCTGGACCAACCTCCCCTCTCAAGCAGGGCCATCCCAGAGCATATGGCACAAGATTGTGTCCAGATGGTTCTTGAATATCCCCAGGGAGGGAAACTCCACAGCCTCTCTGGGCGATCTATTCCAGTGCTCAGTCACCCACACAGTAAAGAAGTTCTTCCTCATGTTCAGGTGGAACTTCCTGTGCATCAGTTTCTGCCCATTGCCTCCTGTCCTATAGCTTGGCACCACCAAGAAGAGCCTGGTCCATCCTCCTGGCATCCTCCCTTCAGATACTGACAGACACTGATGAGGTCCCCTCTCAGTCATCTCTTCTGGAGGCTGAAAGGTGCAGATCCCTCAGCCTTTTCTCGTCAGAGAGATGCTCCAGTCCCTTAATCATCCTTTTAACCCTCCACTGGGCTCTCTCCAGATGCTCCAGGTCTCTCTTGTCCTGAGGAGTCCAAAACTGGACACAGCACTCCCGATATGCCTCACCAGGGCTGAGCAGAGGGGCAGGATCACCTCCTGCGACCTGCTGGCAAAGCTCTTCCTAATGCACCCCAGGATGCCTTTGGCCTTTTTGGCCACAAGGACACACTGCTGGCTCACGGACAGCTTGTTGTCCATTAGGACCCCCAGGTCCTTCTCCGCGGAGCTGCTTCCCAGCCCATCAGCCCCCAGCCTGTGCTTGTGCATGGGGTTATTCTTCTCCAGGGGCAGGACCCTGCACTTGCCTTTGTTGAATTTCACAGTTCTCTGATCATCTCTCCAACCCACTGAGGTCCTTCTGAAGGGCTGCACAGCCCTCTGGGGTACCAGCCACTCCTCACAAATTTGCGTTCTCAGTGAACTTGCTGAGGAGGCATCTGCATCTTCATCCAAGTCAGCGACAAATAAGTTTTGGTAAATTAAATAATACCCAGTCCAGTATTGAACCTTGAGGGATACCATTAGTGACAGACCTTCAACTAGACCCTGTTCCATTATTACACCTTCCAGGATCTGCTGTTCAGCCAGTCCTCAATTTACCCCACTGTCCACTCATCTGGTTCCCACTTCCTGAGTTTACCTACGAGGATGTTGTGAGAGGTAGTGTCGAAAGTCTTGTTTTGTCTATTCTGGTTACTTCTCCTTTCTGAGCTTCTCTCAGGATTTTCAGGCACCAGTAGAATACGTATCTTTTCACATCAAATACTCATTTGAAAGAAGGCATGAGAAAAAAAAAGATATTGTAAATGCTTTTTTATTTAATAACTGCAGAAGATAGACAATCTATAAATTCATTTTAAAAACATTTATAGCTTTTTTTGTTGAATGCAGCAATTAGAAAGTAACCAAAACCAGAGGGAATGCAAAATACTTTTCCTAAGGCTTATGAATTGTTACAAACATGAAAGCATGCATAAATCAGGAAAAAAACCACCATAGTCTAATGCTACCAAGACCAGAGACATAGCAAGGATTTAGCCACAAAGACTGACAAAGTAGTTGAGTTGCGTTACTGCCAATGGATATCAAAAATGTGTTTAAAGTAGTCACATTAAGGTTTTTCTTTCCTTTCTGTCTTCAAATTCACACTGTGTTTTCAAAGGGATGGTTGAACAGCGCCCTGTTTCTGCATTGTAAGCCATAACAGCAATGTACTGTGGTACAATGGATTTACTTTGAGGCATTTTAAGATAACAGGGAACTTCTAATGAGCTTCATTTATCACTCGGAAGTGAAAAATTCACCCACACTACACAGGGAAAGAAAATATTAAACTCTTGCTACAACACTGGAAAAAAAAGAAAACTCAGTTGGTCTCGAACTCTTGTTTCTTGCAGTAAAAATAATCAATTACATGTTCTATAGGGTCTATTGTTTAAATGCAGAACCATGAAGAAATACTCAGTTGAACTCCAAAAGTGTTGTTAGTTCTACACAGCACAACATAGAGACAGTGTCTCACACTTCTGGATGTGTCATTGAGGAGCCAACTTTGGGGTTCTTGCCTGCCAAAAGCTGCATAGGATGTTGCAGATATACCCATAGGCATCTACACATTCGTGAGCTTGCTGTAAGACTGACAAATTGACATCTACTTCACACTACCCCCAGAAGGCACCAGTCAGTAGCAGGGCTGACACTGTTCATTATCAGCAACGTGTATCACACAAACTACACATTCAGCAAATGCGCAGATGATGTCAAATTAGGAATGACACCAGATCAGAATGGTCTTATCTGTAGCAGAATACACACTGTCAAACCTGTAGGAAGCTAACAAGCAGATGCAGCTCCAGGACTGCTGCAGACAAGACTGCTCAGTATAAAAAGCCATTTTAACTTTGTACACAGGCTCCTGCATTAGCAAAGAAAGCCTGGACCTGTGGTTGATATTTCCCTCACAGTCATACATGTGGGGTTTTGACCCATATCACTAAAAATTCCGTATTTTTGGAGCTCTGAGCACCATTCCCAGCACCCAGTGTGATTTGCTCCAAGATTGCTCCAAGACTGACTTCTGAGATTAAGATATTATCATGAAAACCACAAACAATTGAATCATTCTGAATTAGACCTGAATTTAAAAGGTATGCAGTGAGTATGGCATGGGGCCACATATTAAACACAACAAGAAAACACTGAAGACCATAAGCAGTGCTGTACTGGTTTGTGTGCAAAAAAATATACAAGCATTTAGCTAAGCAAGTGAAACATAAACACAAGGGACAAAAGTCACAGCCAATCTTCAAAATGTTATCCCTACTTGAATTTGCAGTCTTAATAAATTGTTTTGTGGTTGTTGCTGCTGGTTTTATGTAGCAGATCTATTCTTTTTCTTATTCCGGCCTGATTTCCTCTACCTTCCTGTTGCAGATCTTTGGGGTAAGAGGATATAAAATTCTGCCAGAAGCAGGAAATTAGCTTCCAAGAGTAAGACTATCCAGCACTATAAAGCTTTCTTAGAGATAGAAATAAGGGGAAATGTTAGAAATCACTTCCACATTGCATTCCTGTCCTGGACTGAGTTGGTTCCACCCAATTTTTCTACTTCCCTCTCACTCATTTGTATGAACCAGGATGTCCCACAGTGTTCATGCTGAAGTCCATCTCAAGTTCACAACTACATCCTGTCTCTACTTCCTCACCAGCCCTTCTAGCTTTGACAATATCAACATTCCAGGGCATATATCCCTGGTATATTGATAAGCAAAAGAGTAAATTTAAGGTTTAAAAAACTTTGCAGCCACTGGAAATTCTGCGCTTGGTCTCAATGAGACTGAGATGTCCTCCTGAATAAGCAATAAATGCTGGCCTGTTGATTCTAACAACCCTTTTTGTAATTAATCCATCATAGTTTTCTTAAACATACTTTAAGTGGTAACAGAATTTCCAGTTCACCGTATCTCATGGGCGCTGTAAACAGGCAGTCTTACACTGACAGTGTAAAGGTATTTTAATACTTGTTTATTAAGCCAACATAGTTTATCATTGATATTTGCAAAGCATTACCTTGGTAGAAATTAAGTTTAGATTGCCATGAGTCACATAAAACAGGTTTCTGTCATGAACCATCCTTGGCCTTCTCTGCACATATTTAATCAGCAGAGACATAGAGGTTTAGGCTGGCCTGGCTTATAGCCACATGTCATTGGATTAGGGCCCAGTGCTGGGAATCAAACTTTCTGACCAAAGTCAGCTTCAGTGAGAAATCACTAGTTTGTGACTCCTGACAGATTAATTGTGTGGGGCTCCATAATAATTTGTCTATATTGATCCTGACTATGCTGTGTGAATTGCTAACCTAATACCCTGGAAATGTCTGTATTGTGCTCTATTTAGCTGTGTAAATGTGCTTGCCATTTATTGGACAGCTTTTACATGGTTGTTCTGCATGGTTTCAGGCAACGGTATTGGGAAGCAAGAATAAAGAGGGGTTCTAGAGATGATAGATCTGTGATCAGCCAGCTCTACCAAAATTTTCAGGCAGCATTACAGATGAGCACTACAACTGCTTGTCTCAGTTATGTGAGTTGTTTTCATTGTGTAGCAAATCTTCAGCGTCAGTGTGAGGTTTTGTAACTTGTAAGAAATGTCTTTATATGATTACCTTATTAATAGTTTTTTGTATGCAGTTGCTGTTGATTTGGGCAACATCCTGGGGTAGCTTCTATGGAAGATATTTGTAAATATTTTCATAAATCATTGTATTTGCTTAAGTAGCCAGGAAAAGCAATCACCAGCACCATTTTCTACCATTCTCCATGGCATGGAGACAACTTTTCCTTCATTAAGAAGAAATACTGAGGGAAGAAGGAAATACAGATAATTAAGACACCAGCAAAGATGATAGTTTGGAGTGTGGTTGTGAAAGGGTCTGTGAGAACTGTGAAAGCTTTAGAGATAAACTAAAAATAGAAAGAATGAGGAGGTTTTCAACTACTTCCAGTGATTTCGGACACATGCCATATAAAGTCTGCCCTAAACAATGAGAGACAGACAGTGATTTAGACTCCAGATGTTTTAGTGAATGAGCTTGATCATGTCACAGCAGCTGAAAATACTGAAGATAAAAAAGAGAGGAGAGGAGTACAGAAAGAAGGGGGTAGGATGGTATAAAAAAATTTGCATTGTCGCAAGTTGTAGCAGTATTGGAATAAAAAGCAGAAGTGGATTTTTTTAGCTAAGTGAAAGGCACATGAAGTGGGAAAGAAAGGAAAGTAATTCACACAAGAAAAATTGCTAGCATTGCTGGAAATAGTTGAGTTAGGGATGTTAAGCTATATGTCATTTCTGTTTAATTTTCAAAGCAAAACCTACCTGTCCCTGTAATAATTTATCCAGCTCTGTAGCATCACCAAGCGTCATGGTTTGACACTGGCCCAACGCCACGCACCCACGAGAGTCGCTTGCTCACCCTCCCCTACCACAGCTGGGCAAAAGGAGGGAAAAGAGGAAAAAGGGTTAACGGAGGCTTCATGGGTGAGATAAGGAGAGCAGGAGAAATATTTCAAGGGCAAAACAGACTCAACCTTAGTTGCTAAGTGAAATTTATTACTAACAGAATCAGAGGAGGGTAATGATAAGTAAAACAAGCTCTTAAACCCCCTTCCCCCCCCCAGGCCCTCCCTTCTTCCAACTGACAACACGGGGAGGCAGGGCAGGGAGTGTTGGTCAGTCCATCACCAAAATTTTCTTCCGCTTCTCTGGGAGAAGAGTCCTTCCCTGTGAGGCCGTGGGGTCCCTCCCAAGGGAGGCAGTTCTCCNCCCATGGGCTGCAGGGGGACAACCTGCTTCACCATGGTCTTCACCACGGCCTGCAGAGGAATCTTGGCTCCAGCACCTGGAGCACCTCCTCCCCCTCCTTCTCCACTAACCTTGGTGTCGCCATGTTGTTTTCCCTCACATGTTCTCACCTCCTCCTCTCCTCTGACTAGAAGCAAAAACCCCCCGTGACTTTGTTTTAATTTCCTTCTTAAATATGTCATCACAGAGGCATTAACCAGCCTCTCTCATTGGCCCAGTTGTGGCCAGCAGCATGTCCATCTTCAGAGCCACCAGCCATTGGCTCTGCCAGACGGGAAGCTTCCAGCAGCTTCCTCACAGGAGCCATCTTTGCAGCCCCCCTGCTAGCCAAAACCAGGCCATGCCAAACCAATACACCAAGTCATAAAAATCATTCAGGCTGGAAGGGAACTCACTGACTGTACTGCAACCTTCTGCTCAAAACAGAGTCTACACCAAGGTCAGACTAGGTTGCTGAGGTCTTTGGCCAGGTGGGTCTGTAAAATCTGCAAGGAAGGGGGTTATGGAATCTCACTGGACAACTTGTTCCTGTTTTGCATACCGACTTGTTTTTCTGCTCGTCATGAACCTCAGCAGAGAGCCTGGCTCCATGTTCTCTGTAACTACCATGCAGGTGTTGCAAGGCTGTTGTCAGGTTCCCCCAGAGCCCTCTGTGCTCCAGGCTGCAAAATCCCATTTCCCTCAGCCTCTTCTCTCAGGGTAAGTGCTCCCACACCCTAAGCATATTTGTTCCCTCCAATGAACCCATTCCAGCTTATCCTGGAGTCTCTCCTGGACAGAGCAGACCAGAAGCTGTTTAACAAGTGCTGAGTGAAGGAGAACAATCCCTTCCCCCTCAGCACAGCCCAGGATGCTCTTGGCTGTTGCTGGTGCCAGGACTCACTGCTGGCTCAGGTTCAGCTCACTGCCCACAAACTTCACAAGAGTTTATTCTGCCTCCTCCTCCTCCTCCTCTTTGCTAATAAAGATATTATACAGAGGAGAGTGTCCTGAGGTGCTTCACCTGCTTCAGGCGTTTAGGTGGAGCACAAGGCATTGACCACTACTGCATGGGCTCAACAACTGGGCCAGTTTCTCATCCAGCTGGTAGTGTCCCAGTCTGGACAGTGATACATCTACTGCTAAACATGACAAGCAATGTTTAACAGGCCTCTCAGAGAGATGACAAGGAAGGAGCTCTTCATGCTGAGAACAGTCTGTGGTAAGTGCAATCACACAACTGGGTGTTGCAGGTGTTGAGACAAATGTGAGAAAAGTAAATCTCTTCAGTGGTCCAGATGATTTCACAGGAGTTTTGGTGGCCTGCAGAAGGCCATAAATTGGCCTAAACCAAACACCTTAATATTTCTAAGCACCTATTGGAAGCTGTCAGTCATCACAGTCCCTCCATGGGTCTTCTTAGTCATAAAATGGCAACTGGCCAAATATGTCTTTTATTTTATAATTAGTTCCAGTATTTTTCATGTCAACATTGAAATGCAAATTAATGCAAATGTTATTGCAAGTTTTGTTATATTTTAGAACTAACTGAATATACCATGGATGGCATTGCACGTCTTGGGAGCCACTCTAACTGAACAGGCTGCTAGGGAAAATGTTACTGCATGCAATCAAGATACTCTGCTGCTGAGCTCTGCCCAAAAATGCAACTACATCTGACAAGTGGAGCTGAAAGAAAGTCCCTGAAGCTGGCGCAGACACTTCTTTCCTTCAAACCTTTGCCATTACAGCTGAAATTTCACTGCATCACTCTAAATGAAAGAAGGGGGAAAAAAAGTCTCTGTTTTTATATGCTCCATCTTAGACACCCTACTTCATAATTGCCTTCATTTGATATTATTAGAGCAACGTTTAAGGTTTCTGAATCAAAGCCTCTGTTACACTGCTAATCTGTAGAGTTTATTGCAGGGCGAACACCCTGAAGAAATGGTTTAACTATAGATCAGATTTACCGCTTCTGATAGGTACACCAGGCACTGTAGGCTGGCTGGGAACTTGGTATCTCTAATATTTTTCATTCCTCCTTTTCATCATTTAGATGTGTTTGTTTAAATGGAAAGGCATGAAATATAGTAAAATGATCCCACTGTTTTTTCTCCCAACTTCAATCTTTGAAAACAAAATGAGGAAAACTTGTTTGGTTTTCCCCTTTCTCTTGCATATGAAGTTAATATTCACCTAAATGAGAGCCTTGTCAAGTTGTTGAGTTTATGACATCATTTTGAGTTAGTATTTTTAGTGGTTTCCAAAAAAAAATTTAAGGATCACAGCTTAGTTATGTGGTACTTCATACCCAACGTAAATATGTATTTGAAAGAAAATTATTTCAACATGGCCCTGCCCGAAGGACTTTGGCATGCAGGAAGTGAAATGGTGCATTTTGGTGAAAATTTAAACTCTGTTTGTGGAGAAAATATGTTATAAAATCAAAATTTCAATTGTGTTACTTATTCAAGGGACATAATTATGAATTTCCTCACATTTTTATTCTACAGATATAAGCCTCTGAATACTCTGTACTTGCACTTAATTTGAAAACCTCTGCAGTGCTGGCTGATTCATTCAGGCTTTCTCAGCTCTTCAAAGTTGCAGAAACAATTCTTGAGGACTTATATCTGCTCCTTCCAATCATTAAAAATAAAAATGATGTATGAGCTGGTGAATCTTTTCCCTTGAGAGGATGGAATTTTCATATTTGCTGTTGAAGTTCACTTGTATCCAACGTCATTAGTTATACTTTCAAAAGGCTTGTACTTTGTTTCATACTGTAACTTACGAGTCTCGGAGCTCTATTAAACCAAGCACTACTGATTTATATATAATTCAGATAAAAAATACACATCATAAAAATAAACATTAAGTAGGGAATATCCACATTAAGATATAAATAATAGTGAAATTAACGAACAGAAATTCAAACGGAGAAAGGCAAACAGAGTTCACTTTTGCATCAAAATTCTAATATAGTGCTATTCTGGACAGATATACTTAGCCTAACTGCATATCCTCCAGTTTAATTACAACACTCATACTTCTATTATGGCTAAAAATATAGAGCACAGATCTATGCTATACTATAAACTAGATAAGGTATTTTATCAGAGGTAGGAACTACTTAAATTAACTAGCCTTTATCTGTGCTATTAATTTTTGTCTTAATTAATGATATGCTAAAAATATTGCATAGTTCTTTTATGGTAATGATGCTAATTTGTATTCAAGTGTCCTTCTGTAATAGAAGATATTCTTTGCTTTTTCTAAGAGTTGTAGGAAAGCATACAAATGAAAATACAGTGACTTTATCTGAACATATGGGAGAAATGACATAGCTGTATTTCTCAGGACTAAATTTGGTCTGCTGACAATTACATTAAACTTGATTTATTAGTTCCATTAAATTGGGAGCCATCAATAGGTCAGATCCCTGCATACAGTACTTTGGCATTGAGGACAGTGCAGCTAGGTTGACCTACCTTAACCATGGATCTGGCCCACAGTTCAGAAGACAGAATATTCCAGGGACCTCCATTTACTCAAGGTTATGAGTGAAACTCAAATTCACTTTTAAAAGACAAAATCTATTAGAAGAGAAAAAATCTTTAGGCTGATTAGAAATATAAGAAATTTAAACAACAAGCCAGATGTGTACAAGCATTTGAAACTTAATAATGCTGAAATGTATTCAGTGGGATTTTAAAAGCAACAGAAGCCAAGAATTCAATTTTCAAAACTATCATCTAAAAGCCTATCCATAGCTTGAGCTATTTCCTTCTTTAGGTTTGGTCATTGCGATAAATCGCTTATATCAATATATTGAACATTGGGAGGGGTACTGGAGTGGTCAGGCTACTGTGAATCTGTGTCAGGGAAGGCATTTATGGTAGAGCTAAAGCAGACATACTCCCTGATATAACAATGGTACCACATCAGTTACACAACCGGGAAAGAGAATTCCCTTAGAAAATGATGGGAATTTTCTTTCTTTTTGAGCAGTCACTCAAAGTAATGGGGGTTTTGTTGTTGTTGGTTTTGGGGTTTTTTTTAATATGTTATTATTCTTGACATATGTTGATTATTGTACATAGATCTAAGGCAATTAAAAGAAATATGACTGTAAATTCAGTCTCAGAAAGACAAATCAATTATTTTTTAGAAATATCTTGTGACTAGCCTGTGGTTTTTCATCGACAAAAGCACTTCATCAATGCTAAAGAGTTTTCTCAAATAACTTCAAGGAGACATCAGGACTGACAATTTCTGCTACCATATTTGCATCTTAATGAACTTTCTGATAATGCAGGCTGCTGCTATTCCAGTCTCTGACTGGAAGTGGCATATTTTAAATTTGTTGCTCTGCTTTGTCCTGTAAAATACTTCAGAGAAGTAGGGGGATGTAGGAAACAGCAGCTAGGCTCAGAAAACAAAAAGCTGAGGGCGGAAAACACAGCTGACCTCTCAGCTTTTACATTAGAAGCTTAGATAGAAGTGCCTCCAGGGTTAGTCTCTCCTCTTGGCCCCCAGCCTGTCTGTTCCCCCATCAGAGAAGGTGCTCCAGGGACACCTGGCTGTCCAGACACCAAAGACAAGACAAAATCCTGCCCTCTTCAGTGAAAGCACTGACAGGCTGACCTCAGCTCACTGCTACAATCTCCTCCTTCAGTTCTGCGCCTTCTGCAGACCTGAGTCCCTTGCATTGCCCAGCCATGCCATTCAGCTTGACAGTCTTGCTGTCATTTGATGATTTTACTGAGGGCATCATTATAGTAGTTAGCCTCTGACTGCTTATCAGTCTTGCTAGCAAACTACTATTTAGACAGTCTGCTTTTAGGCCATCCTATCACTGCTTTTAACCTCTTCTGTCCACATGCTGAAAACTAGAGCCAGAGGAGGCACATGCTTGAGCACCTTTCTAAAAGCAGTGCATAGAAGAACAATTAGACTTTACTTCACATTCCCTGTGTCCATGAAGGCAAAATGGGTCACTCTCCTGCAACTGCCCCTGCTCTACTTCTCTCAGCATCACCCAGAAGATTAAGAACAGGACTTTTCCCTGTGTTGTTTCCCTAATAATTTGAGAGCTGTGACTGACAATTAATAGAAAAGTAGGATGAAAAAACACCCTACAGGGTAGAAAACAAGTATAAGATGATGATAAAAACTTAAATGGTATTCTACCAGAATATTTATTATAATGTGATACTGCTGATACAATCAATGTTCTCTCTTTGCATCTCTTCCCTCATGTCCCTTTTTGGCATACTGCTTTCTTGGCTTAGGAAGCAGCCTGCGTTGCACAATGAACTAGTGGTTGCTCCATGGCTAAAAGGGTTGGAATAATGTATACAATAATGTGGGAGCACTTCGTAAAATAAGCTCCAGGCTAGTCTCAGAGGCTCAGGAGGCAGTTGTTGCTTCCAACAAAATGATTAGCAGATACTGCAGTATGAACACTACAGTGCAGCAAAAGGGGTTTTTTTTCTGGAAGTCTGACACTACGAGGAAGAGGAAAGCAAGACTAGGTCTCCTTCAGTCAAAGGTACATGCGAAAATTACTTAGAGAAGTTCTTGTCCTGATGATTTCAGGAATCTGGCTACACCAGAGATAACTTTCATTTACTAAGCGTGAAATTAGAGATTAAGAAACTGGAGCGTATCTCTCGCAAGGAACAGCTGAGGGAGCTGGGCTTCAAGAAGTGACTCAAGAAGAGATGACTGAGAGGGGACCTCATCAATGTCTGTCAGTATCTGACAGGAGGGTGTCAAGATGATAGACCAGGCTCTTCTTGCTGGTGCCAAGCAATAGGACAGGAGGTAACAGACAGAAACTGATGCACGGGAAGTTCTACCTGAACATAAGGAAGAACTTCTTTACTTTGTGGGTGACTGAGCACTGGAACAGATTGCCCAGAGAGGCTGTGGAGTCTCCCTCCCTAGGGATATTCAAGAACCATCTGGACACAATCTTGTGCCATGTGCTCTGGGATGGCCCTGCTTGAGCGGGGAGGTGACCCTCTGTGGTCCTTTTCAACCTTACCTATTTTGTGGTTCTGTGATTCTTTGAAATGAAAAGTCAGACTAGGTTTTGTGGTGTGTCTGAAGACAGAGCCTCTGCACACATGCTGCTGGTCAGTCTAGCAATCTTTTTGTCCCATGCACTCTGCAGCTTCTGATAGCTCTTGTCTTCCATCACACAGACATCTGCCAAGCACAGATCTGGATTCAGGAGCTGCAGCATTTGCCACCTGAAAAGAAACAGGAAAAGCATTTTAATTACAAAACAGGTAGCACAGACAATATGCAATAAAAACATGAACTTCTCAAGAACCTTTTCGATAAGGGAGCTGGTGCCTCCAGGTAATAGGCAGGGACAGCACAGCACCTGCCCTCCTCTGCACCAATCACTCTCCTGGGGTCCCTCCTGTTCCTGAGGTCAGCTCTAATTTACATCATAACTAGGTGGGTTTTGAGACTTTTTTGGAATAAGAATTGCTTGTGACATATGCATTGAACTTGATTTTTGCCATCGATCTGTGTTTGGAACCAATGTGAATTAATAGAAAAAATTAATTCACATTGGTTCCCAAGGAAGGAAGAAATCAGTATAAAAGAAAAGTAGAGAGATTTATCCTTCTCAGCAAATATATCCCACAGATATTTCTAAACTTTGATGTGGCCTAGCATATCATAGATTCATTCAGGGTGGAAAAGTCTTCTAAGATCATCGAGTCCAACCATTAACCCAGTACTGCCAAACCTACCACTAAACCATGTCCCCAAGTGCCACATCTACATGCTTTTTAATTACCTCTGGGGATAGTGAATCAACCACTTCCCTGGGCAGCTTGTTCCAGTGCTTGACACCCTGTTCAGTAAAGAATTCTTTTACCAACAAGCTATAATACACCAGCATATTAGTATTATAGAAAAGAATTCACCATGTTTTTCTTTTCTTTTTTAACAAACACTTGCTCACATAAGACCATGCATAAATTGCAACATGTTTACATGACCTGTCACAACAATTTTGAATTGAGAATCAATCCTGTGCACAGAGTGACTTGTATGTTGGTCATAGTTTAAAATCAGGAGACAGAGTGCAATGCATACTTTATGCTACAGCACCACCTACAGTAAGGACAAAATATCTTGTGTTACAGTTTCTATTTTTCAGATGTTAAATCGTAGTGGGCTTGAATTTATATTTGTCTTCAGATTTGGCATGTTATTCCCAATCTGCAATACCAAAACTGCTTATTTTCTGATTAATGAATAATAACCTTTGCTTCCTTATCTGTTCTTTTTCTTAGGCTGCCTCACTTGTTTGTATTTTATAGGCTAACTTGGGTACTTTTTAATTTTATTTTTAGTCTGTGATAACTCTTTCTAATTCTATAAAATCTAGGAAGTATTTAGATTACATCAGTCGTTAAAAATAAAACAATCCGCAACTTAAATCCTGAATTATGTCACATGTTATGTTTCAAGCCCAGATCTCCATGTTTCCTCCTTTTGTCACGACATGTAGGTATTTGCTGCCAGACAAATTATCTGTCTCACTGAACCAGCATCCTGGTCCAGTGGGCATCTAAATATATGTCAGTTCACTCCCAAGTTCTCACTCAAAATAACTGATCAGCTTCACATGAGGACAGTCCCCAGCGACTTTTGCTTGTTCATTGTTCTAAGCAGGAGAACAGAAAAAGTAACCTTTTTCTTTCGTATCATTCAAGTTTCTGGAAATATCTTATCCGTAGAGGGCACTATCATACAAAAAATATGTTTCAGTCCAGTTGACCATATTTAGCCTCCATCTCCTCAAATCCTTGTAATTATACAGCATCAGTGCATACCTCATTGTATGCATTTAAATTTAGAATTTCTGTTAAATGTGCAGATTCTGCTGGACTTGTCTGTAGTTTATTAGGACTTTTTTATTTCTCTTTTGCTTATAATATTTCCCTTTGTTTTTCTTTTCCTGTAAGTCTTACCTAAAGTATAGCAAATAATTTCTCTAAGTGTTGGCATTTTTTTTCTTAGTGACCTATACCAATCTGCTTTTCCCTCCAAAATGCTACAAATTGCAAAATTTTATTAGGTGACCAAAGGAGGCTTACTTTAAACCTTCAATTCTTTATTGCTTAACATCTAAGTAGTAGAAAAGCTAACACTTTCACAGATCAGAGCAGACACCGGAGCTCATGAGACAAAGTCCTCTTTTTTTATTGTTCTCTGTACAATTAACCCATTACTTCTATTCTGCAAAATAAAAAAATCACAGGTGAAAAAAGGAACATAGGACAAGTAGAGGCAGGAGGTATGGAAAATGTCTTTATAAACTTCTCCCTAGTGTCCCATAGTAAAATACCTGCACAAAATTCTAAACAATTTCAGCGGATTATTTTTCTTCTGAAAATTTAGCATAATTTTAGGTGAATCACCTCATACTTTCTCCCGTGACACACTGGAGTTTGACCTAAGAAAGAAGTGGAAATAGAATAACAATCTTATTTAAGAGAAGAGCTCTATGTATGGAAAGGCTCTGTTGTAAGTTGGAATAACAGCTCCTCGCAAGCAGGATTTCACAGTTAATAACTTTACCTCCTGAGTGTCAGAAGAGTATTGGCAGAGCTAATGAGAAGCTGTAGGAGCTGTACCAGTGGCCTAATGCAGATTCATAAGTGGAATAATTCCTGAAGGTATGTGTAATGTAACACGCATGTGAAATGATTAAGCAGCTGCTCCACAGTTTGCTCCTTTTTCACAATAGGCTTAGCAGAGGGCTCATGAATTAAGAAGCCAACTATCACTTCCTGTAAACTGGGCGGGGCAACAGAGCAGCTGAAAACTCTCAAATTGTCTGTAATTTCAAGTGATTGGATGTGGCAATTATTTCACTTTTTCTATTTTTTTAACAAGTGTTGAGTGAGTTTCAATACTTTTCTTGATCATAAAGTCTTCCCAAGAGTGCTATTTCATCTTTATATCTCTTACAGATCTAAAATGGTGGCATTCTAAGAGTGAGAGGACTTTATTATACACAGCCTAGTTACTTAAAGGTTTGAGACAATTACAAAGCATTAGATTGTCTGGTCTGATTTCCCATGTCTGACACACTTTTCATTTTTGTACAGTTACCCTACCCATCTTATGAATTATGACAAACCACCAAAATTATGTTTAGACAAAGTTTGAGCAAGATTATCTGATCTTTTTTGTAGCTGAACATCAAATAAGAAAACAGCGAGGATCCTAGACATGACTGGATTTGGCCACTTGTCCATGCTAATCTCAGTATGGTACTGCCCTTTCTACGCTCTAGGATTGCTGCCACGATCTTACATATGGTGCCTCTGGTTCTTCCCCTGTCTGTAAATGGGGATGAGCTTTAAATACATTTAATGCTTCATTTGAGACATGATTGTGCCCCCTGGCTTGGGAACAAATCATGATTCTATGATAGTGGGAGAGGAAGTATCCATTACTTTTTCTCAGCCCCAGTTATTAATGGTGCCGTGTCTTGTTTTATATACAAATCTTATATATAAATTCTTTAAATAAAAATTGTTTTATATACAAATTCTTTATATACAAATTCTCTGGCTTCAGGTTTCACTTGCTACTTCTTGTTGCCTTTCTCTGCTGCATGTTTTCTCCTCCTGTGGATATCAAGGTTCTGTCAAAAAATCATAGTTTTGCCTTTTTTTTCCATTAAATAAACTGGATTTTTTAATACTCACAAAGTATTTCCTTTAGTCTTCAATTGATTTTTTTGTGGCTTATTTTGCACGTCTCCAACTTCAATTTCTTCAAATATTTTTAAGTACTGTATGTGCTTAGTATAGATGAAACTAATTTCACTTATGCTACTCATTGTTCTTTTATTAAATTTTAACCCATCACATCAGCTATTTTTGAAACAATATTATCTTGAAGGCTTCTGTTGAATTATTTTTCTTCAAGACTTCTCTGAGTGACAGTTTTCCAGAACAGAATACTTCCTTCATTAGGAACAGACTCCATATTGGGGTTTTTTAGCTTTAAAATCATGTCATAACTTAAAAAAGGAAAAAAAGTCATTGTACAAAGTTTAATTCCAGTATACCTTTCTTTCTGTTCCTCTAGCTGTAAGAAGTCTGGGCTTGTAACACCTCCAGAGAAACAGTAGACTTGTGGCTTGTACTGAATGTGGAACTCAGAGGAAACTGGCTTCTGAAAGTCAAAGCCATTGGTTCTCTCTCAATACCCTCTGGATCCTGGTCCTCTCCCAGATTCTTTCATGACATTGAAAATCTACCAGCATGCCAAGTTCTGTATCAGCTCCATAGGCTGGTGGTCCTCATGGTATGCGTACTGACCCACTTGCCCACAAAATCAGCCCAGTTCCTTTTGGTGAGCGAGAAGCTGGACTCTATGCATTGACTTCTAGGCTTTGGAATAATGACCTGTAATTTGCAGCAAAACAAACTAAATGTACCACAATATGAAAGTGCTTGCCAGTCATTTTCATCACTGTTCGTTGTTGTAATGACTAAACATTACCAGCCATAAATATGTGCACCCCATTAACCTGTCTTTGAAATTCCAAAAGGCAACTGTTTCCAGACTTTGAGCACAACATCCAAGTGGCAAAGCTATATTCTTGCTTTGGTTTAGCAAATACAGAGAGTCCATGCACACATTTGGTTGTTTACATTTTCTTCCACATTATCTGTTATAGCACCATTCATAATGCTTCTCACAGCTTCGAAGTATATTTAGTTGAGGAAGTTACTGATTTTCTCACCCTCTCCCAGCCTTTGCCAGCAGATTGTGTTCACTAGCAACCATATCACAGATTAGGCCAGCATGACAGTTTTGGACACAGATAGCCAGTTCATGATTCAAAAGGCCTTTGGATATTATATAAACATTAAGACATACACAGAAACATTTTTTTTCTAAGATTTAATTCAAAATTCAACAAGAAAAACAAATAGCCATTGCTGAGAAAGAGGGCATCAGCTTTTCTAAATGTTTCCAGTGGCTTTCATGATGAAAAATATATAGGCAGCATAGTTCCCATCTCAAAGAAGGTGATGATATGGAACAAGAAACTCTGGCAACATGGATTCTCCTTTGCCTTACATATTTTTTTCCTAATGGTATCATACTTTAGTCCAAAGATGAGTAATTACTTTTGTCACCAAAAATTCATTTCATTGATCAACATGCCAAAATAAATATATGAAGATGTTCTTCCAAAAAAGTATTTAGGCTTCTCTAACCAAGTAAGTTTTGGGGTTGGGGCATGGGGTTAAATGCACGTGTGTTTGTGTTCAGGGGTTGCACAAAGGAATTGCTTAATTTATTTCATAACCATGCACTTAGAGACAAAAATAATGCAAAACACAGCTTTTGAGTTTTTCAGCAGTCTTGTATCAGATGCAAAATAATAAATTGGGAGAACATGAAGTTACTGATGAATAAATCCTTTGATTCTTGTCTCAGGGGACAAAGGCATATTTAGTTTGTTTTCTCTCAGATATTTATGTGATCATGTTGATTGTCTGTGCATGCGTCCTTTTTTCTTTTTACTTGGTGGCTTCTTCATTATTGATAAAACAGACAGATTGATATGATAAAGAGGTTTCAAAGGAAAATAAGTAGGGATGCTGCTGATAAGCAACTTGAGCAGAAGACATGGAAGAGGTCTGTGAGAGCCATGGATGAGCACTGACACCACAGCTGCAGAGACCAGATTCAGCTGTCCTACCATTTGGGATTCAGTCTTGCTATGGTAGAAAAACTAGTGAAGGGCAGCCTGCTAAATTTTGCTGAATGTTGTGACGAGCCAGGAAAGCAGAGATGACTGACAGCTGGGGCTGTTCAGCGGAAGAGAAGGTTCCAGGGAGACCTTAGAACACCTTGTAGTTCATAAAGGGGGCTTACAAGAAAGCTGGAAACAGACTTTTCACAAGGGCCTGTAGTCATAGGACAAATGGGAATGACAAACTGAAGGAGGGGAGGTTTAGATTAGATATTAGGAAAAAGTTCTTTGCTGTGAGAGTGGTGAGCCACTGAAACAGGTTGCTCAGAGAAGCAGTGGATGCCTTATCCCTGGGAGTATTCAAGGCCTGGTAGGATGGAGTTTTGAGGGACTTGGTCTAATAGAAAGTGTCCCTGCCCATGACAGGTAGGTTGGAATTTGACGGTCTTTAAGGTCCTTTACAACCCAAGCCATTCTATGATTTCCAACCCAAGCCATTCTATGATTCTATTCTATGATTCAAAATGTACCTATGTACTTGAATTGAAAAAAGAGTAAATCATCATTTTCTATCAAGACAAGTAATAACTGTCTCACCCTAACTCCCAATAATTAATCTTCATAATAAAATATTCCTTTAATATATTTTAAGATCTATCACAGCATTTGTGCCATAATATTTTAGCTGATTAACCTGGATTCTCACAAAAAACCTTCAGTGTTTCCTGCACAGGCCCTAACTTCTTCTGAGCAGCAGAGTTGGATAGACTGCTAAGCTTGATGTGAAGTCAGGAAGAGGAGGGCTCACTTTACCTTGCAAGATGTGTAAATCTATTGCATTCCCAGTTAAGTGTTTATACTTTATTTTATTCTGAAATTGTTCAGGTTTAGCTGACAGTCCATGGACCTTTTTACGTCTTTGTTTGCAAGATTGATGGCTCATATATTCTGTTAAATGACTTTCCCATGTAGGTACATACATTGATTCAGTTACGTCCTAGGCTTAGATTAGAGATTGATATCAGCTGTCTTAGCGCTGCAGTGCATTTTAAGTTCATGTCCAGTTTGTTATCTACCACGACCAGACTAATTCCCTTTCCGAGTCAGTGACATCCAGAACATATTCCCCCATTTGTAAGTAGCATTATTAGTGTCTAGAATATAACCTCAAATTTGCTGCATTAACATATTTATTATACAAATGAGTTCAGGTGGCTGCTCCATGATGTTTTAGGGTTTTTCTGGAAAAACTTACTTCTTTTACTATTATTTTTAGCTCTGGCATTTTTTTATATTATATACAGCTACGTCAGCATGGATTTGCATTTCCAGTCATTTTGTTCAAGACAGTAAGAGGTCAATGACATATTCTTCATTAATCCTACTTGAAATGTACCAACTGGATAATGATTAACCATCAACTTATCTTTCAAGGAACTATAAGGTAACCATTTTAGTGTAGACTTGAAATATGATAGTGTCAAAATTTTAATCAAAATACTATGCAATGCTACATCAACTGACTTCTACTAGTTTAAGCGTATTTTATCAAACCCTTTGTAAATCAAATCTGTAATCGTACAATGAAGATTTGCTTCAGCTGGGATGATCTATTAGCGATAAAAAAACTGTTGAGTGGTATTAATAAGGTTACAATTTTTAATCCTTTCTGAAGCATCATGCATCAACAATTTCATAAGAACTGCATAAATATAAAGAATATAAGAAGTGGAGGCTGTGTTAAGATCTGGCAACTGTTTTAATCAATATTTTTCTACCTGCCTAATTTCATTGAAAGGCAATGTAAACAGGCATGATTTGAAGGATTACGGTTTAGAGAAACTGCAGAGACTGGTAGTGTAGAGTGGGGGTTATCCAGTCTGACTAAGTCAACATGAATTTCAGTTTTGCAAGGAGGATACATTTTCATTCCTAGAAATCTTGTCAGAGCAGAATATTTGCACAGTACTTGTCCAGGATTTCTACACATCTCTCAGCACAGCAGAAGCTCTGAACATAATGTCTGTAGATCAGATATGCTCACTATGAAACTTCAGACCATTATCACTGGATTAAAATGTCCACTCTTACAGATCTGATCCTGATCTACTGAACGTGCATCACAACAAAATGTCTGGACATACTGTAGCTACTGTAGATTAAAAAAAAAGGTAAATGCATGTAGAATATGTCTTGTGCTTTTTGAACACGTTTGACTCTTTGATACATAGTACATAGCACACCCATAACTATTCCAAGGCAGAAACTTTAGCAGAACTTCAGACTTCTTGCTGTCAGCCACATTGTCTTAATATTCCTTTGTGGGCAGGAATTGTATAAAAACATTACCAGAAGATTTTGGTTGCAAATTCCCAGAAGGCAGTTGCAATGCAGTACACTCCAATGATCCTGAACTAAAGAAAAAATCTTGGAAGTTGTCGCCTATCAATTCAAGAGAACATACCTGAAGCCTTTAATTTCCATCAGCAAATTACCAGGCTCCTCATCCCCATTGAACAGAAAGGTCACATTTTTGTTTTCACAGGAGAGACATGCTAATGAAATACAGATACAAAGGTAGAAAGTGGACCAGGGAGTTAATGTGACTGAGATACCTAATTTTGGTGCAAAAGGATCTGATTAGTGGATGCAAAGCACTATTGAAAAACACAATCTGCTCTTCTTAAAGTTTATGCTTAAATTCTTTCTGCAGTCAGCACAGAAATAACTACAACTTTGGAGGCTTATGGAGAGCTGTAAAGTAAAATTACACTAAGTACTTATATGTTCTTAACTGAAAATGCCTGCATCCACTGGCAACCTGAACAGATGGTGTCTTTCAAAAGATATAGCAAAGTGGTCAGCACAGGACCTCTGGGTGTGAATCTCTTTTCTTTCATGGTCTCAGCCCACCCTTCCAAGAAGATGCCTTAACTGCCAGCTTTCGGGAGTTTTTTTTCTTTTTTTATAGTTGTGGAGCCAAAAATGCATGAGTGGAAAATGGTGAGATGTGGAGCTAGGCAAGACAGAGCCCAGCTCTCACCCAGAGGGGAAAGACCTGGACTTTTTGTCCCTGCTCTGTTACACTACCAGAGCTCTGTAATGTCAGAATGAAAAGAAAAATGGTATTTGTGGGCAAGAAAAGAAGTATTTTTGATTACCGATATTGAATAAGTAACTTATGTATGCTGACATTGGCTAAGCTGTATAAGACATTTGTGTCTACTGAAAATAAAAGCATTGAAGTCCATGTAGCAGAGCAAAGCAGTGTTGCAGTGTTTGAAAGGCACCTGTCAGACAAACTGTCAAAGTTATTCCATTAATTTTATTCAATGTCTATTAGAAAGATGGATGACTTTATTGAGAAAGTGAGATATCTTTCAATTAATTTATACTGCTGTTAGCAAAATCTTCTGGGGATTAGTCCTGAAATTGCATTATATGAAGTGTGGCTTTGTTGAGGTGGACATAAAAGCACACACTTGTCATAATCCAAAGTCAAGAAGGATAGAAAAGTTTTTTATTTTTCTCTACTGCTATTCTTATACCTCTTTACAATGGCTGTGGCTTATTGAGATTGACTGCTTAGCAAACAATAACAAGGCTGTTTAACAAACAAAGACCATTCAGGTAATAAAACAATTAGCTATACAAGTAAAAGTATAGTTGCTACATATTATCCACAACTTCTTCCTGGTACACTCTCAATGTCCCATAACAAGGACATCCCCTCCTTGTGTCCAGAACATCTTCTGTCATTGATTATCTTCTTGGCCTTCTCTGTGGGTTTCACTGAAGCTGCAAAATTTTCACTGTAAAATCTCACGGGTAAATTCTGACCGGTTTCAGGTCTGACTCTGTGAGGCCCCCAGACCAGCTGTCAGCCTCATCATGAAGAACTTCTATAAAGAATGCATATGAAAACTCAGGTGAATTTAGCATTTAATTACTGCTTATAACAGGATGTTTTACGGAGGTGACATCTTGCTTGCTGTCATAGCACAAGGCTTTGTGCTCACTCTCACCACAGGTGTAAATTCAAAGTTATTTCTGATTAGTACAAAGAGTTGATAAAACTCTCAAGTCACAGCCACTCTTTTCTTCTCTATGTCTTTCGGAACACACTTAAGTTCCATACTTTGCACTTCTGATTCTCTTTACATAAGAAACAGGCTTGTGATATAAGCAGGAGATCTACAATGAGAACAAATCCCTAGGGAACCTTCAGTGATGCCACACAGAGCATAAATCAAGCATATTCTTGGAAAAAATACTTGAATATAACCAGCTAAGTAATTGCCTGGTTTATTCAACCTACACACAAAAGATCTACAGCCTAAAATATTTTAGATAATGCTGGTTTGCTAAAAACCATCTCAAGTTACTTTGTAAAAGCAGTGATATTACGGTCAATGTCTGGCTGAACTAAACAAAATGTCAAGCAGATTATGAGTCCTTTGGCTGAACTTCTTAACTAGAAAATGGTGATTCACTCATATTGAAACTCTGCAAAGGAATGTGCAGCTCTAGGTAGATGTTCTCCTCATGGGGAAACCGATGTCCAGAGCAGCACCTCTGTGCTGGGAAGCTTGATCCTGAAACAGCATCTGGAACACTCATTGTGTCTATGGCCACAGAAGGTGAAAGGCCTTTATTCATAGAGTAAAGCAAGGAAAACTGCTCTGTGGTATTGTATTTCTCCACTCCTCTTCTTACTAAATTGCCTGCCTTTCCCACATTGTCCCCCCCCCTTCCCCACCCCTAGCCCTAACCACTCCCTCGGGTTTCTCCCATTGATTCTGTTACCCCAACTCCGCCCATGTACCACCCCTACGCCCTGAGACCATTGGTCCGTGTGCTCTCTCCGACCCCCCTCGCCCCCGATAAACAGAGGCTCCAGGGCACCTGACAGTCTCTCTCGCTCTCTGCTCTGCCTGGGAGCCCGAGCCTCTGCCTGGGGGAACCATGCCATGTGCTGGCTCTCTACCTTTGGGAGCCAGCACATGTGCTGGCTCTAGGCTTCTGGGAGCCACCATGAAATAAAGATCCTCTGCAGTCCTCATGCGGGGAGCCTTCTTGCCTCCTTTATCGTCACTGTGTTGTGGAGCTTCAGCTGGCTGGAGCATGCGAGGAGCGGCCTGGAAGAGGCTACGGGACGTGGCATAGCTGCTCTCCCCAAGAGATCACCTCTGTGTTCTCCTGGAAAGCTGTGGCTTGCCATGCCACCGCAAGGAACCTACACACTGCAACACTGCTCCAGTACTGTGGATTGAATCGAATTTGGATCAATGCAGTTTCTTGTTTTGCTGATGTTACAGATATTACTGGTAATCAATAATTTGGGATCGTTATCATCAATACAAGAGATAGTCCACTCTACTAGACACATACAAAGTATAAATAGATGCTATTCTATAAAAAAATTCCAAAACATTCTAATTCTACCCCAACACACTCACACAGAGTAATGTGCACACCTTGTGGGCCCTCTTTGTGGCCCTCTGAAGTTACCGGTGCACCTCCTATCCTGACAATGATGGTTCCCCCTTTGCAAGCTATGTATTTATATCCCCACTGGAGATGTGTGCTCTCCAGCACTACATGTGCCCCTGCAGCTCCCTACAGCTTGCTGGGGCTGGGACTGGTGCAAAACTCCCCTCAGAGTCCCACAGGCACACCAAGGTGTGAGTCCCCATGTGTATGTCCCTCTCCTCAGACTGGACACAGATGGCTTGGGGTAGCCCTTGGGAAGGTTGCAACGTTGCAGGGCAGCTTCTGGCAGTGCCACACCAGGCTTTGCTTCACGAGATTTGCCTACACCCCTGTCTCCCAGGTAAAAAAAAATTAAAGGAGTCTTTTATACTTCTTTTTAAGCTGACTCTTTCTATGATTTAAAAGTCTCCAAGCAAATGCCTGGTTGCTGGTTATTCTGGCTGGTGGTCATCTTTCTCCCAGCAGTACCAGTCTGTTCAAGCACTTGGGCTGGTTGGCTTTTGAAAGTTTGTGTTTGGGTCTTTTTTTATCATTCCCTAGCCACAATTGATGATTTCATCTGTTTGGATCTTTTAAGAGATTGAATGGATTGGTTGCAAGCAGTAATCAAAATTTTGAAAGGGATTTGAAACTAGGTACTTAATTTTTATATTCCTGAAATGAGATATCTTACTAAAACTTGTTATCAAAGACGTCTCAAAAGGGAAGAGAGATAAAGGGATATCTGATTGCTGCCTAATACAAACTCATAGGCAATACAGAGGCAGATTCTTCTCAGACGTGCTCAACAAAGAGACAAGAAGCAACAGTTTTAAATTTCTTCAAGGGAAATTTCAAGGTTTTATTTATCTATAGAAACTTCCCATGAAAGTTGTTAAGCACGATTTGCTAGAGGATTTAGGATATTTCCATCATTGGAGATTTTTAGAAATTGACTGGACAAGGCCAGGAGTAACTAGAAGTAAGCTAGACAGAAATGTTGCTTAGAGGGGCGTGTTGGATTACCTTTCATCATCTTTTCCAACCTAAATAATGTTGTGATTCAGCACTTCCACTTTCACATACTTAGCACTGTCCTAAGGACAAATACCTGATTACTGAGAACAAGTCTTCAGTCTAGTACGACAATTAAAGAACTCCTGAAGAACATTGCATCTAAAGTAGTAAACTTCTCAGTGCATGAGCACTAAGTCAGCAGAGTCTGGACAAATAAATTTTCTTAAATTCTCTTAAACATCAAAACAGATGGATGCAATTGGTTTCAGGACCCTGAGAAGTATAGGAAGGTAAGCTTGACAGAAGAAAGAGTAAGACACTAGAAAATGCGTGTATCAGTGCTAACTGCACCACTGTTGGGAAAGAGCTGTAAATTGATAGCCTGATTGTAAAAGTTAATTTTGGTGCAACTGGCCAAAATTACTAATGATTGGCAACTCCTAATAATATTGCCAACTTCAGACTAATAATAAAGTATTGGTTCCACATACAAGGTGTGATTCTTTAGCCCACTTTATTCACAAAAGGTGCACTGGTAGCCCACCCTTGAGAACGAGTTGTGAAATTTATGTGTAATGATGTAGAATGTGGGCAATAAAGGATGTTACAGGGAATGCATCAGCTGATCAGATCAAACAGCTGATTTGAACCCAGGATTATTTGGAAAAGTCCAAGACAGCCTGGGCTATAGGCATACATAGAAAAAAAATTAACCATGGAACTCATCAAGTTTCAGTGTCCTTGCTGACTAGCAAAGGCATGTTCCCCTCTGTTCTATGGACATTCAAACCTACATTCTCCACTTCTTTTGTCAAAGCCTTAGACAGTGACTGACAGAATAAGTAAAACTTTAGCTCTGTTGAAAATTGTTAGGAAGCCATAAATGTCAGAGCCATGAAACCAGACTGAGATAAAATACAGAGTGTAATACCTTGTGATTTGGACACTTAATTTGATGAGTGAGGACAGACTTGTGTGTGCCTTCCACAGACCAATATGCATTCTTCATGGTGTCTCAAAGTGAGTAAACACTCACTTTGAGATGAAAATAAAAACCAGAAACAATCTGAAGAACAAACACCCCGCTTAAGTACCTCCAGTCACCTCTCCCGAGGGAGTGCCCTAGCTTTTAATCTGCTCAGCAGAGTGGTTCACTACTCCCCTTTTTCAGATGATAGATACCATCTGTGGCTGCTTTGCTGTCTGCTGAACTCTGTGCTTACTCTGTGGTAAGTGGTGCAAAGATCACACCTAATAGACCCTGCTTTCCCCAGAGTTTTAGTCAGCTCTTTGTCTCAGCTCTGAATCACAACACAGATGAGGCAGGAACTAAAAAGGCTCCTTTGTACATTTGCATGCCAGGGCAACTTTGCAATGCCAAATGCAGACACTAATTACAAGTATGTTCTGGAGTTTAGGTTTTTCAAATCGCTTTTCTTGATTGTGGATTTGAAACTGAGAGGATTTTTTAGAAGAACTTTATGTCCAAAAGTTAGACATGAAACAAATTACATGACGAAAAAAAAAATCTGGTGATAGTGTTCAGGCTCTCAGAAGGTCTACATAGCCAGAAAAGAAAAAAAAAAAAAAAAAGGGGGGAAAAAAAAGAGGAAAAAGAGAAGGAATCTGTTGCCTAAGCAGCATTTCTTGAGGAAATGAATCTATAGGAAACAGAGGATGCTTGAGCATTTAAAAGCCATCAGCAACAACCAAAACCAGGAGCAGAAAAATTAGCAACCTCTCTCAGTAAAATCCCCTTCTCATAAGAGTTTAGTTAATTTTCTTGCTTTGTTTGCACTCTGTGCTGTAAAAAGTTCAGCAGAAAAAGCTCCAAAAAGAATTAGCCCTGACTTTTCTGCCATTTTTTTGGCTACAGAGTAGTAGAAATTGTGGAACAAACATCCTCAAGCTAATGTAAACCTAGAGCCTTTCCCTGATTTCTTGGCAACTGCACCACTGTGTGAAGTAAGCCTTTTCCTTTGTATCTCCTTGTACATTAAGTGCCTGCTCCCAAAAGAGCATTAACCCATAGCGATTGAGACACAGACCCAGATCAGCAGGAAACCTGAATCGTTTATTCAAAGAAATGAGCTGGTTTTATGCACTTTTTCAAGGCACGGTATTTCCTTAGATGGCAATTCTCACTACGTGACCTATCCCATGTTGCCACTTCAGCAACACGCTTTCTGAATGTCCTTCTGTGGGGTGATCACACGCTGCTCACCCGTCTGTCAGCTTCCGGCAGGCTCCTCTCCTTAGGGGTCTGCCGTGTGGCATCTCCTCCCCTCAGGGTCAGGCAGAGACAAGCCTCTTTGTGCTGGCATGTGCTTCTGCAGGAGAGTCCCACAGCCTGCAGCTCAACTCCATCACATCTCTTCCCACATTAACCCTTCTGGGACTATTTAAGAATCTCTGAAATCACAGTCTAGAGACCTTTATGGTCAGGTAGGAAGACTAGGACCAGGTTAGGTTGCCTAAATTAGTTTATGAAAGCTTGCAGTCTGCTTTTTAAGCTCTGAAGGATCCAATTTGAATGTATTAAGTGGGCAGTGTGAATGACAGGTCTGTCTTACCTTGGAGCAGTGCTGGATTTCTACAATGTTTTGTTCCAGTGCAGAACAGGAAAAATAATTATTTCACCTACCTAAAGTCCTAATGTCCTCTTCAAGGACCAAATTTAGTTCTGCTAGAGCGTATTTTGAGTGTATTTTATTCTGATAGCATTCTGCTATATACAGACTCCTTTATTGCTACATGGATACCAGGATGGGGGAAAAAAGTCACTTTTAGTAGTGAAACAGAATTTCCTTGTTCAACAGTACAAACTGCCTTCACTAGTATATATTTTAGCAGGTGTTTCATACTTTCGAATAAAGGAAACTTCATTTTACTTTTTTAAGACCTAGAGTTACTTCAGTGGTGTAATAGTAATGGATAAGAGAATATCTTTTCACTCTTTTCTTTAAAATGGTGTCTGTGGAAATAAACATGGAAACTTTTGTATTGGCTGTTACTAACACTGAAAATTATTCAAAAGGAAATTCTAGAGTTAAATTTCCACTGCTTGAGCTAAATCTTAAGTATCATTTTTATACTACAGCCTTTAACAACATAAGCATATAATATTTTTTCCACAGGATACTACGTCATTCAGTGCACAGGACAGACTGTTAGGCTTCTGGTGAATGAAACCGTTGTCTGTACAAACCCTGCCTTATGTTTGATAGAGTTTGGAACTTAAATAGAAAACAAAACAAAAAAAAAATTTGGGCACTTTAAGAGGAGAAAGGATGGTCTTGTTCATCAGTTGATTGAGTACAGGCTGGGTATATTTCAGCCTCTGCCAGATGTCCAGTTTGTCAGAAGAGCCTAATTTCAATGTTTTCTATGAAAGTGAGAGTTGGATAAAGCAGAATTGCAGGAAATGGTGTGCAAAGTAGCACTCAAATATATTTATTCATTAGTCTTTTATATAAAAATGCATTTTTTTATAATACCTTTACAAACACTTTAAACATTTATAAATTTTAAATATCTTAGTGAATCAGGGGCATTAATCATGTCTGTAGTTAGCTGTGCAAGTTGTGCCAAGTTTACAGAGCTGTCATATTAAGCCTCAGAAGGTAAATCTATCCAAAGTAAAAATACTTAAGTTATTTTTAATACAAATTACCTTCTATTAGAATAATTTTTTCATTTTTAATTTCAGCAGTATTAACTATGTATTGGTTTTGGCTCTGCCTGTGGAGGAATATTTGGGACATATGTTGGGACATATTTCTTCCCCACAAGGTGGTGGTATTACTATGTTATATTGTTATTACTATGTTATATTGTATCTTTTCCTCAGAATGAACTGCAGCAGTTTTATTTCCAAAAGGCATAGAATGTCATGCCATTTTGAGCCATGAGCAGAACCATTTAAGCTCACATTTATCTAGTTAAAAGGTTAAATAACTCCACCCACCTCAGCTTCTAAGATTAAAATATCTTTTTGTAGATATCTTTACCTAGATTTGCCTAGAGAGCAATTCTGTCGTAAGAACCCAAGAACTGAGGAATCAGTCTCTCTGTGTGGTGAGAGGTGTAGGATCACTTCCGTCACTTCAGTCAGACAGTCTGACATTTCTGAGGGTGGTCGGCAGCTCACATCTCAGGAGTCTCTGGGGAGCTGCTGACATCATGCCAAGGTGTGTGGCACAGAGGGTTGATTAAACTGAGCTGTGGCATGACAAATCCCTTTCTTTTATGTAATTGCTTAAAACCCCACGTTCATCACTGAAGACTGAAAATTGCTAAACACCTAGATAAATTAACAATTAAGTAAGTCTCAAAGTGGTATCTCCAGTTTCTTCCTTGCTGAAGGGACTTAGAAATATCATCTGGTTCAACATTTTAAGGGAAAGGGATCCTTGATGAGATTATCTAGCATCCTGTTCAATCCTATCTTGAAAACCTCCAGTGGTGGGGACTCTACCACATCCCCAGGGAGGGAATTCCAGCACTCAAAACACTGTCAGTAATATGAACAAGTCTTTGCTAAGAGAAAGGTGTTATATGGATGTAAAGATTGACAGCTTTAGATCTCTTCTCTATTTCCTGAAATATAAGAACACTAAATCTGCTAAAAATTCATTGAAATATTTGATTGTTCTGAAGCATCATATTCCTTCTCTAATCAGCAATTTCTAAAGTAAGAGAATACAGTAAGATTTTAAGGTTTTCACTTCAGGGAAAATAATGGGAACAAACAGTATTAGATTATCTATAGTAAAATTTCTTTCAAAATCTTTAATACAGCCCAAACCAGTTCTAATAAACAATAAATAAGTGCAACTTCTTGGGAAACAAATTTTTGAAAAGCCAATGGTAAACCAGCCAAAATCTGCCTTCAGGATCACACACATAATTCACAGTGGGGAACTGATGTTCTTAATTACTCTTTTACAACCTGCTTCTTTGGCCACTGGCACATAAAATAGCAGAATTTAACATCCACATAAATGGAAGCAGACTTTGGCACTGAGTGCTTTCTTCAGGAAGCTCGGTGGTCTGGGAACATTACTGATGGATCTGCATTTATGTGAGAGAAATACATTTAAACTCAGCTCAGAGAGAGTATTTTTACTCCAAGCTATGAAACAGAATGATCATGAATAGCATTTCTTCAGAAAACAACCTACCAATGTAGGAAATCAACAAAAACTTCAGCAATAATTTGACTGCAGGCAGCTCAGAGGAGACTCCTGTAAAAATTGCGGGTTCTACCTTAATCTAAGAAGTGACAAATGGAGACATTCTTTATAAATAGGTTGTTTTATATCAAAATACTTAGCAACCAAATTATTTTCACTTTTCCCTTGAACCATATTAAGGAGAAGTTAGATGAGAAAATAATTACATGCTCAGGGTATGTTTTACTAAAGCTCTTTGAGATCACCACAGAATTACTTTTTAAAGCACTTTCTCTGCAGATCTTTTTTTTCAACAGTCTTGCTAAGAGATTTTATTTTGTAAATTGAGGGGCAGAGAAGGAATAAGAAATCTCCTATTTGAAAAAATAAGTGAATTAATGATATGCCATTGAATATTGCTCCATTCTACTACAATCAGTATGTGATCATATTCACAGGTGGGAGAAAAGTAAATAGGAAAAATAATTTGGCTAAATGGTAGCTAAACCAGCTATTTTTATGGTCTTTGCTTTTGTGTTTGGAAGATCATAGACTGCTGACTGTATTTCTTACTTTGCCCTCTGAATCTGTGAATCTTTTGATTCATCTTTCCCTGTGTTTTCTACTTTTTAATAATGTGTGAAAGGTGGTTACTCACATTGCCTGCCACATACTCATGCCAAGTGAACTTTCACATTAAGATGATGATAACATGTAAATCTCAGCTTCACAATTTCTGTCAGCTGTCTGAGGATTTTTTTTGACACCTTTTTGGCCTTAAGTAGTGTGAAGAGTTGCACACCAAGAACTGTCTGTGTTACTTATTTCTTATTCCATATACGCAGCTTTGGATATCATGGTGCAGGAATTCACCCGCAGGAACTCAGGTTCCTCTTCATGAGGATTTTAGACCATCTAAATTGTTGAGATAGACTGCCTATTTCTGGCTCCTTCTTTCAATTTTCTACGTCTGGCTACCTCAACTGAAGCAATGGCAAGACCTCCCATGCTACCTCAGGCTCACATCTGAGCTGTTCTTTGACAAGGAAAGAATTTGATGCTTATATTCCTCCTTTTGCTGAGGCAGTAAATAAACCTAAGTGACCCTAATGTTATCCTTTCCCAGGTAAGCGTTTTAATGACAGTTATAGTTATACAAAAGATGGGCATTTTATTCTACCTATATAATTCAGTTCCAAGGTCTTCCTTTAAAAGCATTATACTTCTACTGACAAGCATAAGCACAGAACATATAATCACTTACGTCTGGCACAAATTCCTAAACATACTAATGCCTGGAGTTTTCACAGAACCAGCTGCAATTTTTGACATCAGCGCTTGAGCATCATGAGAATCTGGTTCATAACATGACCTACAAAGAGGCCTTAATTATTCTTAGATAATTAATGTAACTCTAAAACATTTTTTCATTAGGCAATATGCCTTCCTGGAGCCTTAACTCTGCACTTAGACTTGAGGGAGCAGAAAAAATTCTGTCATAATCCATCTTTGGCAGTTTCTGTTGGCTAGTCTTCCCCTCTTGGTAGGCAGGAGTTTGTGACTACCATTTTGAATTATAGAACCCTTCTCATGCCCTGAGGACTGTAACTCTTCATTCTGGATTGCATTTCAGGGAAAAGGGCTTAAAATATAGCTGCTACACTGCCTGTTTTCAAGTTTCATAAATCCTCTTTTGGCTCTAACCTAAATTCCCATTGAAGATCTATCCTTTAATGTCTAGGAAGTCTATGAAACTGAGCATTTCAGACTGCTGAAAATGCGACACTCAGAATAAAGGTGAACAAATACTTAAGCCTGAATACACTGAAAAAAATTTTATGTTTTTTCTTCCAGCTGGAGATTAATTAAATTAATGCAAAATTTCTGCAGTAAAACCTGACACTGGGAACCAGAACAGATAATTGTATGTACAGAGTTGAAGTCATGCCTGTTTAAAGATTGCCTAAACTTCATGAGCCTTTGCATATTTACCCAGACCACTTTGAGGTTTTACTCTGAAATTATGTTTAACTTGGGGTTTTGACATGACACCAAGTGAAATTCTGTTTCAATTTTCAGTTCCATTCAAAGTCCAAAGAAAAAAACGAAAGGGGGGACTGTATCCTTATTTGCTGTAAACCAGCATCTCTACACTACTTTCAATAAGGCTGTATAAGCTCACAACGACTGAAGAGCTAATCCCAGTGAAGTAAAGCCGTGTGGTGAACTGAACCAAAGAAAATGTTCAAATGAGTAAGGCCAGCTGTACAGCACAGGCAGACTGCAGATGGGCACTGGGCCAGGTTTCCCCATTAATTGCCTCCCCATGCTTCATTGAAGGAAGTTTGAAGCCATTCCAAATCTCCTAAACTCCGCAGCACCACCCCTCTGTTTTTACTCCAGCTGAAACTTCCAGACATTGCTCTCACTGGCAACAAAAATGGGAATACACATGAAAAAGTTTTCTAAACAGTACTTTGCGTGAGCTGCACAAACCAGGCTTAGTCATGAATAACTCTAGTTCCTGGAGCAGCATTGTTGTAGAGGCTGGTGATGAGGATCCAAGTAGAGGAAATGAGGTGGGAGGAGAGGCTGGGGCTGGAAAAACAAGGGAGGGAAGTCACATGGGAAAGTTAGAGCTTGTCTGAGCTGGTTGCAAAGGAAGGGAGAAGAAGCAGCTCTGAAAGCATAAAGACTTCTGGAAAAGCAGGAAAGTAAAGTCCAAAAGGAAGTATATGGGATAAAGTTTGTGAGTTAGGAGATGTCCACAAGGCAGATCCTTGTCTGGAAAGGAACCTAAGCAGGGCGGTGTGGTAAAGAATTTAAGAGCTCTTTTAGGACAAATCATCAAGGAAGGTTGGATGGACCAGGGGAATGTAGTGGGAGTCTGTGGGAGCCAGTGAAAGAGACAGACCCCAAGAGAGCTCCCCAGGTTAAAGTGACTAAAAAAGCCTCCCCCAGGATGCCCTGTTCTGTTATGGAAATGTATCCCAGTTCTGCTTCCCCAGTTCTCGCCTCTCCGCCCCCTTGTACCTTGCCTGCTCCTTTGGAAAGTTCTCCCTTCCCCACTCTCCCATTGGACCTTGTTCCCTGCCACTCACCCGGATTTTCCCATTGGCTCCTGTACCCTAATCCCACCTATGTACTACCCCTGCCGCTTTCCCTGCCCCCAGATATGGGCTGGGATTTTCCATCCCCCTTGGTCTTTGATGCTTGGTCCCTTCATGCATGGGGCTCAAATCAACCTGTGCTGTGGAATTCCACACAAAGACCCTTCCTGCCTCCTTGCCGTCGGCTTGTCGAAGAAGCTATCCGGTGCGTGTGTGTGTGTCTGTGTGAATGCAGTGGCTGCCGAAGCGACTTTCTGTTAAAGTCGGATCCGGAGGTCGCAGCACCCCACCAGAACACCCCCCGGATCACGACAGGAGTCAGCAAAGAGACACTGGGGTTAGGGAGGTGAGAGCTGGAGTGGAAAGAAATTAGATTGGATAAAACAGGATGAGGGTGGACACCTGGCCGAGGAGCTGGGAGAGCAGAGAGGCTTGACATAAACATGGTGGTGGAGACATCAGAAAAAAAGGTTTTCCCCTCTGGAAGAAATGGCCTAACCACATCAGTATCCAGTAAAGCAGTCTCCCTTAAAACTAAAACATGGTTCCTCATTCTTGAGCATCAAAGTTTCCAGTGGCAGCACATAACTGTGAAACCCAGAGTTATTTTTATGCTGAAATAATCAAAAATAGCATGTATTGGAATGGTTCTGCCCATCAGCTGTGCTGTCCAGTATTAGTGTTCTGACAAGTCACATATTCCAAAATAGCTCTACTGAATCCTATTGGCAAACAGTCTCAATTCCCTCTCACAGCCATTGGAGAGATGACAGCAATTTATTGCTGCTATCAATTAATCCCTGAGTTGAAGTGGGGCTTGAAGAGGAAATGAGAACAGAATGAAAGCCATGTTGTGGAATTGATGAATGAATGAACGTGTACAAGCCAGAAGAGCTGTTTTGGAAAGATTAAATTTTTTTCTTTACTCCGAAGTAAAAAAAAAGAAACAAAACAGAAAAAATACTTTGAGGCTTTGAAAAAGGTTCACAAAGCAAATTTCATAGTTTTGCTGCCAGGAGGTCTTCTGCCTTATGTCTTTCAGAACAGAGAAGACCTACAATGAATAAGACAGGGATGCAGAGAAACGACAATTTCTGAAAAGATTCAGTATTATCCAGCACATGGGCTGTTACCAAGTCCCTGTGCCATGCTGGGTTATCAACCCTGTCAGTCAGGGCATGAAGTCCATATTTCCCTTGTGCCTAGTTTAGAGGACTGAAACAAAGAATATTTGCTGCTGCCTTCTCACCTCAGTTGTACTCTCCATGAAAAGTGTTCATCTTCAGTACTTGAGCCTTTTATAAAAATTTTCAGCTTGGAGGGGCTGATGCCTTTAGCCAGCAGTCTCTCTGCTTCCTGTGGTTATGACACTAGTTCTGTTGCAAAACTGTGCATACTAATCATGATAAATATAGAGAAGATAGTTTACTAAATGCTTTACCAAGTGCTTTACATAATCAATAGCTGGCAAGCTAGACTTCGTTTTTCCTTTCTTAGTCTCCAGAGCCTGTATATAATGCAATGCGTGGTGTCGATGGACTGATGCCGCATTTTTAGCACAGTGTCCCTCCTGGAGATGCTTTGGCGGCGCCCTGCTGGCACCCACGCGTGCACACGATCTCACTCTTGCAGGTGGGCTCGTGCAGCCACTCACACACAAAGTCTCTGCGCATTCCGGAGATGAAGAGGCAGGAGGGATTCTTTGCATGCAGTTCCAAGGCGTTTATTGAGTCCACACCACGGACTGAGAACAAACGCACTCGAAAGGGAACAGAGGCAAAGAACGCAAACAGTCGTCCGCACATGGTTTTATTCCGAGGGGTCCCAAGGGCGGGCAGAGCATCAGTAACCAGTAGTCTGAGGACTAGGGGGTAGAAGCGAGGTCGAGTGACATAACAGGGGCCAATGGAAGGGGGGAGTGGAGGGGGGAGAGGACCAGGGGCCAGTGGGGTACTGACGAAGGGAGAACTTTCTGGCACAGTGGTCTAGGGAGAGACCACTTCGTAGCAACACGATGGGTGTAATGTGGACTTAGCCACCACGGCATGTATGAATCCTCATGCCCCTCAGCCTGGTGTGTGGGAGCTGACAGAACATCCCCTGGGAAGTACCAGCTGACAGCTGTGAGAGAACAGCACAGGCTGGGCTCATTCCCTCCCGCTCCTCCTGGCCAAGTCCAAGTTGTCCTCCAAGCATGCAGCCTATAACTCTCTGTAAGTGGGAAATCCTCAGCTGGTAGGACAGTCAGTTTTAGTTCTTCCTACAATGCCAAAGGCAAGTCTTGAAGCATGAATGGAGTTTTTCATGTTCTCCAAGATATTCACTGGCACAGCAAACTGCAAACTTTGCTTCTTTGCCTTCTGTTCTGATTAAGTCAGACTTTGGGCAAAACACTAGAGTCAGTTGCAGTGATTCTATTTCACTTCACGGTACAATAGTGTAAGCACTATGACTCTGTATTTATAATAGCCTAAATTCCCACTTCTGCACCTTTCTGTGCAACTGCACTCTGCCTTGGTTACTTTTAATTGGGCCTTTCCTTAGCTTCTTTTTATGTCTGACGGTAGCAAATACAGCTTTGTGTCATCTACAGTCTTCAGCTTCTATAGCATTTAGGCTGTTCTGGTGAACTACCCTCCCTCCTCTCAATGTCCTGTTTTAAAGTTGGGATTTGGGGGAGACAGGGAGAATGGGGGACACTGGATGACATAGTGATTTTCCTTCTTTTAAACAATTGTATTTAGCAGACTCCATGCTCTTTATCCTAGAACAAAAAAAAACAGGTTGTATGAAGAGGTTTGAAAAGCATATGGTTGGCATGTACTGGATTTATTACCACTTCATAAATTCCCAACAAAGGTTTGATTTCCTTTGTTTTTAATTGCCAGCAATGAAACAGTTCACAGTACACAGCAAACACAGCCCCAGCTTTCTGTTAGAGACAGTTGGAGGGGAGGGGGGAAGAGAGGGGAAAGGCTCATGAGAAACATGAATGAGTAAGCTTTGCTGACTCTTCTAACTACGGGGCCTGACAAAGTGCCTATAAATACATTCCCCATGATGTTAATAGCTGAGCAGGACTTTTGTTGTATGATAAGTGGGAATCTGCTCTTGTCAGACAAGTGGGAGTAAATTGTAATTAACACCTCTAATAGAAAAAAACTTATTAAAGAATTGATCTGTATTTTAAAACATAACTTTGACATATATATCATAGACACTGCATTTGCTTTCTTGACTGTGTTTTCAAGTTACCTCTTTAGTATTTATTGATATTTTACTGCATAGAATCTCATAGCCTATCTAATTCGAATCACAAATATCAATCACAAATACTATTTTTGGTTGAGTATAACTGTCCATTCATAGTATATCACACAAACAGACTTACTGATCGTGTAGGGTTACATAATTGCAAATAATGACAAAAAAAGAGAAAATGTATGGTTGTCACAAGGTGTATCTGAAAGGAGTGAATTTTTCCTTTATTATCTTTCGCCTTCCTCTAGCGACATTTATTTCCCGAAAACCTGTTTCAGACAAAAATTGAAAAGAACTATTGTAGTAACATCTTAGAAAAAGTTTTAATGGGCATAAGCATAAATCAGTTTCCTTTCCACTAGGAAAAACAAAAAGCTAAACAAAGAGGTTAAAAATACGATAAAAAAGTATTTCAACATGTTAAAATTTCAGGAGAGACAGAATTTCAATCTCATGGATTTATGTCTTGCAGAAATAGTTGTCTTTAGCCACTGAATTTTTTAAAATGACCTGAGATTCAAAGTTCAGATGGGTGTACTTCTGGCATCCCTATAATGAAGAAGCTATACTTCTTCAATTTCCTTCAGAAAAGGCCATAAAGTTTTGCTCACTTCGGGTGCTCATTGTGATTTACTGTGCCAACTCTATTGTACTAAGTATTTTACAACTCTTTTTGGTTGTACTTAACTAAATCAACTGTGAGATTTTGAGCTCAAGAAATTAATGTACTATTTTATTAGGAAGAGAAGATGCTACCTGTAGTGCATCCCAATCATACGAATATCTTCTGAAAATTACTCAGTGAAATCATGATGCATTTCCTATTGTAACCTGATAATTTCTGAACTGAGTTTTTGCTCCATATTTGCATAAGATCTAAGAGATGTTTCTTTGCTGTTTTTAATGGAACAAAATTACAGACACGTACTAATGTAATCTGATGTTCATAGTTTGAAACCAGATGATCTTCAAAACAGGATGAGCTATCAGTGCAGGTCTATAATATATCCTTCATACTTGCACTCTGGAGTTCCCATAGTATTTTCCCTGCAAAAGAGCCACAAAAAAGCATTATGCATTTGCTCGGTGACATTTTCCGTGTGTGTCAGTGGGTATTTTTCTCTTCACTCCCCCATTCCCTTCATTATATGTCATCTGCCATGGTACCTTCATGATATGCATTAATTATACTCCTATGCACAAATGCAGTCAAATATTGCCTGCTGAGATACACATGTTTTATAAATTGTTTGCTTCATACATCAAAGCTTCAGTGCAGTGCCACCTCCTCCAAGCCTTCAAAGCTCACTCTTATGAATCTAGTGAGTAAAATTTCTTCCTGTCTTCATCCACTTCCTCACCCTAGTTGCTTTGCAAACAATCTCTTTACATGCTTAAATACTTATTTATACACACACATTCTTTCACCTAAAAGGTCTCAGCCCTTCATTTTTTTTCCATATGAGACAATTTTTGGGGTGACAGAAAATAGCAAAGTGCAAGCTTCAGGAGGCAATCACCATCCAAGCTACTGCTCATTACCATTGTCTTTGAGGTAATACCTTACTGCAAACTACAGCAACTTCTTCCAAGTGCTCATGGCCTCCGTCATGCCTTCTCTTGTTCATAAAAATAGCTCTCCATATGAGATTTTTGACCGGTAAAGGAACAGTCACCTGGGTCTTTTTACACTAGCCAAAGAAAAGGATGTATAGAGAGTCACAAATCTATCACTTGAGCGTTTAGGAGCAGTATTGAGAGTGGTGCCTGGCCAGATGTTCAGACGTAAGGAAAAGAGTGAGGGTAGCGAGGTTACTGGAAAAAAACAAGTGGAAAAAGGAAAGTAGAAGACTGTACATAAGAGTGGATAAGAACTTGAGAAGCCAGATATTGTCAGTGCATTATTGAGAACTTCACTGCCCTTAAGTTCAACATCCTCACCCTGGGATAGCTTCTGGTGCTACTTCCTTCTGCTGGCTCTGGCAGCCAGCACACTGGCAACAGGGTATGAGAGGGGGAGCATGAGGTACAGCTCAGGAAGGAGAACTGTGTTCTTCTTGGAGTGCAGGTAAATATATTTGGCTTATATTCAAATAGTGATTCTGGAGGCTTCAATTACATGCATAGAAGCAGCATGCTAGTCTGAAAACACACACAGCAGAAAGTTTGGGGGTATGTTGAAATGAGAAAAGAAGTGGATGAAAAGATTGGTACTGGTTTTGGCTAGGATAGAGTTAATTTTCTTTGTCATAGTTTACACGGTGCTATGTTTTGGATTTGTGCTGTAAACAGTGCTGAGGCATTTTTTTAGCTATTTCTGGGCAGTGCTTGTGCAGTGTCAAGGTCTTATCTGCTCTCACCCCACCAGTGAGGAGCCTGGGGGTGCACAAGAAGCTGGGAGGGGACACAGACTGGACAGCTGACTCCTGTTGTGACCTACTTCTGAGTCAGGACAACTGGATTCTTCACTAAAGGATCCCTTGGAGGAGATTACAGCAAAAAAATGTTCAATAACTGATTATAGCAACAACAGCAGCTTTTATTTTTAATAGCTTTGGAATTGTAAATACAAAAACCATAACTGGAAAAAACATAACTGGAAAAAGTGGTCTATAGGCATTCCGGGATCTAAGATTACTCTAAGAGAGGAGAGATAGAAGGAGAAAGATAGAAAAGGAGATAGAGAAATAAGAAACAAGATAGAAAGATATCACCAGCTGTGGCTCCAGCGGCGCACGAATGGTTGTGGTCAGTCACAGCACACAGTCCCTGTCCATCAGGAGTCAGGGCCCCCGCACACAGCAAAATTAGAGTTTTTATGCCCTTGGTCTCTTTCAAAAGATGGCCCAGTATCTCCTCCAGGTGGAGTTCTGGTGGCCATGTGTCATCTTTCCTTGGAAAGGTCTGGAATGGTTGAGAGAGGGGATCTGTGTATAGGCTGAAAGTCTGGGAGTTTCGGTTACGCAGTGATGACTTTCTGCACAGGAAGGAGACTGGCAGTCTCAATAACAGTAACAATGCTATCCTGCCTCCACAGGATCTGCTGCTTAATGGCTGCTGGTAGTCTAAAACCTGCCCAAAATATGTGAAGCCTGGACACTAAGTGATTAGCACCAACTCACTCCCTTCAAAGCTGCTCCTAACACATAACATGTCACATTGCTAAAATACTCATAGGCACAGCTTCTAGCTACTTCTTATGCTGAAGTCATGCATTTTGAGTTCAGAAGACGAGATCTCTGTTTTTCTCAAAACACAGCAAACGCTGTGTCATTCAGTCCTTGGACTGCAATTAGAAACCCAATCTCCAGACCCAGTCATACATGATTGGGGATGTGCTCACGTGACGTGTCTGGGCTGGGTAGGTTGTTGCACTGACTGTGGGAGTCCCACTGCCAGCTGTCAGACATGGGATTAATAGTTGGGCATTCCAGAAGCTCAGAATAGCAATCAGCTCAGCAATAGAATCAGCAATCCAGAGACTAGTGGAGCTTACAAGGGCATGAAACCCTGAGACTGCATCCAGTGAAAACAAGCAGTATTTTTTTCAGAGTGGTGAGTCAGAAAGTTGTAGAAGATATCTAGCAAAGCTATCTGAAGATGCTCTATCTTTCTCATTTTCTCACTTCTCCCTATTTCTTTGGAGCCACACCATGGAGAAGCTGGAAAGAGAAATCTTTCAAAAACATCATTAAACCCACATGTTCAGAAAAAATGCAACATTTACATTAAATACATAATGCAGGAAACTGCTCTGTCAGACAAGATATTCTTCACTTGATTATGATTGGAAAGCAATAAATAGAAAGAGGTAATAAAACAAATGGCAACTGAAAACACATGCATCTAGGTCTTTGGCTCCAGGATGAATTAAGTGCAAATGTAGATTTTCTATATATCTGCCAGAATTTAGGTAACTGTTGTTATTTTAGCCTGTTTAACAGGTTGCTTGTATGAAAAGTTTTTTCTAACAATGAAATATTCATTGTGAAAGAGCTTTAAACATTTTGTTACTGACAAAGTTAGAATTAAAGTGGTTTTTTCCTGCTTTTCTGTGCCTGTACAGCTACAGTAAATGCCAGTTGAGATAACAAATAGTTGCTGATGGCAAACACAGACCCTAAGGTCTATTACATCATTAGGTCAGTTTACCTCTCTAGACTTTAACTGCTCATAAAGTCTGGTCTTCGTGGCTTACATGACAGATGTATTTATTTAATTACTCTAAATTCTTTTAAAAGCCCCCAAATACTACCATTTAATGGTCCATGTTCAAGAATAAATAGCTGATTCTATTCTTGGGTAATACAAAGTGACTGCCAACATTTAAAGAAATATTCTGGATTCAGCCTTCAAGCAAATTTGATAACAACCTTGAACTCCACAAGCTAAAGTTCAGATCATTCTGCTGTAACACAGTTCCCTTGAGATTAGGTCGGATGCCTTTACATTACGTATTTTCAAATGTACTTAGCCACTGAAATCAGCTAAATCAGTTTCAGTGAAAGCTGGGTGCTCTGTCAGTGTAGAATTTGGTCTCCTTGTTTTTCAGTTTCTGATTTGTAAAGAGAAAATTTCCAAACATCACCAGCTGTAATTTTCAACAATAAATTTTCACGGGGCAAAAGGAGTCAGAAGTCTGCAGAACACAGGCAGACATATATATTCAGTAGTTTGTATTCTGCAGTTATTCCAAATTGTCATAATTTTATTTGCAGAACAGCTCTAGATTATCTCAAGACCCTGAAGAACCAGAAAACATTGATATTTGCAGCTCTCTGTCATTCCACAGGACATGTCACCTTACATCAAAACTGCCATTTATCTCCTCTACATACAACTCCTTTTTTACTGTTTAATTCTACCTCCATTATGAAAACACCAATTACCATAAATGGCTTAAGACTGCACAGCCAAGTGTAACCCTGTGACTGTGACTCTCTGCATCTTCATAAGTTTTGACTATTTTTTTATTAGGATTAGGATGGTATTCAGAAATCTCAGTCATGTTATATGAAACCTCACAGCAGTAGTCAATCCCTGCTCTGAAGACCTTAGGCCCTCAATAGGTACAAGAGACAAAAAAAAATACTGTTTTCCTAATATTAGAGATCGCCCAGTTCCCAGTAACACAACTTGATGCTTCTGCTCTGAGCAATTATCAGACACTGGAAGGCAGAAAGTGCATGGTAATTGCTCAGAGCAGCTCTGTCCTCTTCAGGTAGTAAGTGGCAGCATTGCAATAGCCTTTGCTTCCCTATCTTCTTTGTTGTTGCCTTCCAAGGCAGTCCTGCTTTTCTGCTCAAGCTCACAAAAGTCCTTCTGCCATTTTTATATCCTGAAAATATTATATTGGAAATCAATATATTATATTTAATATAAATAATTGCATGTAAAGTTAAATTAAAAAGAAAATTTGCAGATGTGGGGTCTTGAGAATGAAGACTGTGCATGTGAAAAGCAACCCCTCCATTTCTATGCTCTCGGTCAGGGAGTATTTTTTATCCTTATCAAAATTTCTAAAAACTGAACAAATTAAAACAAAGGGAAGCTAGAATGTTTTCTTTCTGTTTCTGAAGCAGAGCACATAAATGAGATTCTATCTACAGACAGACATTATAGTGTATATGCTTATTCTTGAATATTTTATAGCCACTAAAAAATAAGCTTGCAAAATCAGCATCAGATCATTTCATGTTAATTGACTTGCCAGTTATACTGGATTGGATTTACCCTGTTCTAAAAGGACTTTTTGGAACAACAGCTGTGATTTTTTCCTGGCTCATTATCATCATCAGCCATAAGGAAACTGCAATCAGAAGGGAGGAGACAGATCTGCTGATGAAGCACAAGCCTGCTTCATATCTAACTCCCTCTCAAGCTTTGTTGGCTCTGCAGTGCTAAAAGAAACAACATACATCAGGAATTCGGTTTTGTCACTTGCATAAACATATAGTCCTAAATATGAATTACACCCTTTTCAGCGTCTGCTGAAGTGAGTGGCAATTTTCGGTTGGGTAGGACTAAAAAGTGGATTTTTCCACTTCAGGAACAACTTCCACTTTCCATTTCAGGAACAAACGGATTCTCAGGATAATTGATTTTCTGGTTAGACCTGTCTGTGGTGATTAGCTTGCGTAGTCATTAGTTCCTGGGCTATTTTCACACTATCTGGCTGTGATGCTGGATGTTCCTGTCAGAGGTTGTCGTTTTCTCTGGTATGGCATTTATGTTACTGGCCTTTGCAGAGGAATGAAAACTGGATGCTCTGTCTCTTGTGGAAAATTGTCTTTATAAAGATCCAGTTTTCCCATAAGAACATGGCAAACTGTGTAAGGCAGCTTTTCATTAAAAACCTTGCTTATTAGCTGTCAAGGTTAAGAGGTGAATGAGAAGACTCCTTTATTCTTCAGGGCAAAGTGGAGCACTTCCAGTGAAGAATCCTGGAAACACTTGCAAGAAAAGGAAAAGGAAAATGGCTTCATAATAATTTGCACCATGCCTATGTCAAAAAATCACTATTTTATGACATTTCTGCGTCCCCATTTTGAGTAATGTTATATTAACTGAGGCCTGATTTGGTGCCTGGGCATTTTTGAACATGTTTAGGAGAATCAATCATAATAATATTTTAGTGGAAATTTAAAGAGGATTAATTAAAAGGATAATACACTGCATATAGTCTGGCAATTATTCAAAATTCTCTTTCAGTGATATTTATATTTACCTGCAACACCAAGTACAAACACTTTTATTCAGCATGTTTTTAATATACTTCGGAATACTGAGAATAAAATTGCTTTAGAAATTTAAACCATTACTATTAGTTATTACTACAGAATTTTTCCTTAATCATCTTTCTGATCTTTAAAGAACATTAATGACAAAGTTTATGCATTCTGAGTATGAGCTGGTTTTAATGAATGTCTTTCCCTGAGACTATATGACTGCTAAGATGAAAGCTCTCAAATGTTAATGCACTTGAGGTTTATAATGTCTAATGTTAATGTCACAGGACATAGGTCAGCAAAGTGAACTGGGAGTGATTGCTCATGGTAAACCATCTGTATGTTATTTTGCAGCAACAAAACAGGGTAAACTAAATCCCAGGAGTTATGTCTACTGAGTTATGACATTATTGCAGGACTTCATCTAGCACTAATGAGGCATCATTTGAACAAATGGGAAATTCTTGAAATAGGATATCACAGAACTAATTTCTGAGGAGCTCAAGGGAATAAATGTTGAGAAAAGGCTAACTGGATCTGGCCTTTAATGATGCATAGGGAAAAAGAGGAGAGAACTTCTCACATTTCATATTCCAGTGTTAGGCTATAGAAACTGCCCTGTGTCCCCTTGAGAAATAAAGGACTTTTTGCAGAATTTCTTTTTTTTGCCTTTGTTTCCTTCTCATCTCTTCTGTGTTATTCTGGAGGTCAAGATTTGAGATTACATGTTCACACACAGAACATCTTTAACTGAGAGAAATCTTTAAGCTGGCTGTGTACATTCACAGCTATAAAGCATAAAACTCTTTTCATGTCACTGTGCCTACTGCACTCTAAACTACATTTTGCCCACTGGTATCCAGCTACAAATGATAGGTTTCAGGCTGAGTTGCTACGTCAGCTAGACAGCGATTCACATGTGCTTTTATTTTATGGTCTGGTTTACATTCTTCTTAGCTTTGTACTATTATGTGATAGGGACGAAAACTGTACATACAGCAGAGCAGGACTAGAGAAATGAAATAGCTCTTTTAAATTTTATCTTCAAAAATGAATTTAATTTTGACTACATTATTTGGAACTGCCTAAGTCTGTAAATGTTTTGAGACCACTAGTTTCAAATGTTAAACTGCTTTTTATTGCTACGAGTTACAGCTTCAGAATATATAAAGGAAGCTGCCCTTATAATGGTAATGGTGGAATGTGCAAAACTTATATTATCCAATTAAAGGCCTGTTCAGCCTGCTAGCTTTTAAGGAAGTAAACACACAACTAGTTCTCTTAGAAGAGATGCATTTATTTGTCCCATGCTCTCAGATTCGAAGAAGCAAGGGCTATGTCTGTTTTCCACCCAGCATCCTATAGTCTTCCATGATGGATAACTAAATCCTTACACTACAAAGTGACAAACTCACTTGTTCTCAAATTTGTTCCTACAGGATTCTCTGGAGGAGAGTTGATGGGAGTGAATGGGGTTAATACCAGCAGAGAATTTCAACTATTTGTTGTTAAGTGGGAAAACAGCATAAACTACCATTGTCATAAGTCTCTTTTGTAAGCTTTATAAGAAATTAGAGATATGTAAATAAGGTACAGGAAATTATTTTTCTTTCCAGGGAATTAGACTGTTTGATTACAGCATGCTTTGGTTATTTAATAACATCTGGAGAGGCTATTTCAACTGCCTTCAAGACAAAAATTAGATAAAAATCTTGGAACATACTATTTTGTGTAAGTGGAAATAATGCTGTGTATGAAGGAGGAAAATACATAAAAACTCATGTATTCAGGTAATTAGTCAGTGCTCAACACATATTTTTATATGAAATTATTAAATTCTTTATTTTATATCTTATGTCAGTCATTCCTGACAAGTAATTTCTATATTGTTGCCTGTTGCAACGGGAGAGGAACGTTTAAAATAATGCAGGTATTTTTGGGAACCACCAAAAGCTCTATCATCTAGCAGTAGAAATGTTAAGTTAAAAACTTTCAAGGTACAATAGACCTCCAGATCTTTCTACTGGGCACATGGTTCCTTGGACAGACATTCTTCTTGATTCAGGTCAGCAAAGATACGAAGGGTATTTAAAACAACACACTAACATCATTAGTGTTTAAATATAGACAGATTGCACCCAAGTCTCTCCCTAACAGCTGAAGAGATTGTCAGTGGAGAGACAGGAGAATATAAAGGCACATTCCTGACTTATGGATATCTATTCCAGGATGAGTTGAATTACACCCAATATGAAAGGCACCTCAATGACTAGTATGAACATTTACCTTGTAGACATTCTCATTATGGACAGTGAATCCAACCCACAGAGTTTTATTTTCTCAGAAGCAAAGTGGAACTGAGAGAAGGGATTCTAGGGTTTATTGATCAGCTTAGGTCCATCTTCAGAGAGCTGGACAGCTTGGCATCTGCAGCCAGGCACTTGTCCATAAGCAGCAGGCATTTGCCCTTATAGGCTATGTATGCAACCAGCTGTCAAACAATAAGCCTAATCAATCTTTTTGCTTGATATGGCACAGTGAGGAAAAATCTAAAGAAGACTAAAAGGTGAAATGAGATGAGAAATCATTTCTTCTCAGCTTTTGTAATACTCATATAGAAGGGTAGATGGGAGATCCTAAAAATAAGGCCAGAAGCATTGCCCCATATTGGAGAAAATGAAACCCTTTTTAGTGGAGGAGCCTGCTAGCTGGCATGTGAGCTCAAAGGAGCCCAGGAAGACTGACAAGCCTGCCTCTAAGTTTGGCTTTTGTCTTGTAATCAGCAGGATGATTCCAGGACACTTCAGTTTGCTCAGACCAGCAACAACAGTGAAAATGAAGTTGTCATCATTCAAGTCACGTATGGGTTTTACTCTTGAGCTTTTTATATTCTATCTATAATAAAATAATTCAGTGTAACTGTTGGTCTTAAGGACCTGGGCACAAGTGAGTTATTTTAATTATTCTTATGGGACCTACTGCCAGTGAACTACTACATTTCTCCTCTGAATTTCGTTTTCTTGAAACTGAGCAACCATATTAATATCTGTTTACTCCTTAGTATTTACTATAAACTATGAATATTCAAGCTATATATATTTCAAGCTATATATCAATAAAGTAGTGAAATGGTAGATAAAGTAGCTAGATAANCGAGGGGAGGGGAGGGGAGGGGAGGAGAGGAGAGGAGAGAAGCTGAGGATTTTACAGCTCTCATTTACATGCCAGATGAGCAGCAGTTAGAAACAGTACCTGAGCTGAACGGTCTGGAATGACTATATCCTTTAGCCAGCTGTGACTAAATACACACACAGGAGAGTGAATCACAGTCATTTAATTTACACAGGAACAACAACAATTTTCTGTATGCTGATGTTGTAATTTCCTCTGCATCAGGTCACTCTTACTTATCTGATTATTTAGCTGATCAGCAACCTAAACCATCTGCACTCAATTAACAATGTCATTCCTGCTGAAAACTGAGCTTGTGTCATTTGTAGGGATACTCATAAGCTTCTTGTTAGTTTGAAGAAATGCTGTGCTGACTTAACTAACTGTTCATGGGAAAGGAAGACTTGGCACTCACTGTAGGTACTATGGCTGCTATCACATACCCTCCATTGCTACTATGAAAAGCATTTTGAAGCAGACATTATTAAACACCCCTTAGCTGCTAACCCTTCACTGGGACACTGCAAAACAAAATGGCACAAAACCTTTATGAGTTATCTGTTGCAGTGTGCTATGGCCGATTCCCCGGCCAGCAATACCATAGCAGTTGCACTGGTTTAATACCCACGCAGCCCAGGAGCCCTGTGAGTGCCCAGAGGGCTGTGTGAGGTCTACAGCTCACCCCCCCATAACTGGCCGCTGTCATCTCCCCCCTTTTCCCCTGTATTTGGTTTCTCCCTCTGGAAAGTTCTGTATCACTCAGTCCCCCATTGGCCCCCGGTATTCCTCTCCTCCCACGGTACTTCCCATTGGTTCTGTACCCCTTGCCCACGAGAATTCAAACCCCGCGTCTCTGCCTCATTGGTTATCTTGTATTCTCTCCTCCCACTCTGGAAATGATAAAGTGTCTGTGTAACAGTCTCCCTCGGGGCTTCCGTGCGGGACTTCCAAGTTGATTAAACCCACTCCTGCTCTCCCATGCAGAAGCTCCCTCCACCTTGTTCTTACCTCCTCAGCGCGCCTGGACCATCGGTGGGTTAGGCGAGTCCAGGCTGGAACCTCTCCAAACCTCCCGTGCGCCCGCGAGCAGCCTCCGCCACCCTCTCCCGCGTGGGTGGGTGCCCGGCACTAGTGGTCCTCGAGCTAGCCGAACTCTATTAGTGCCGCGGCAGTTATCTGCTAACAGTGGGCAACCTCAGCAAGGGTCATTTCATTTAACTTTGGATACCTGCAATGTACAGGTTTACATCCAAGTTCATCACCCTTGGTTCCTTCTACCATCGTTGAAGGGAATGAGTCATGTCTATGGAAGGATTCACCACAGCATAGACATTCACAGGGTGAATCCCATGAAATTGTGAAAAAGTGTTCATTTTCTTCATTTGATGATGAAATGAGCCTGACTAGTCTGAGCACAGATGTTCACATTAGAGTTTTCTAAAGTGAAGTAGAAGGAATCCAGGCAAGTTTTGCTGCTCTTTGAAATGTCTGTCACCTGTCATTTTTGTTTTGCCATAATTCTAGTGTTTTAAATTCGGATTACAGCAGAGATTTTCAGAAAGTCAGCATACTCCTGGAAAATACGCAAAAAGATTAAATATCTTAATGGGCAACAGGAAGGGAAAGGAGCAGTGAAAGAGGGAGACATAACAAATTGTAATATAGACATTAGGTTATATATTGCACTTCTGGCTGACAAATGGCATCCTGGCACTTTTGACACACTGCCTGCCCTGTGTCCATCATCCTCAGCATTACCAGAGCACAGCAGAACACTCCCTCCTGTCTGCCTCTTGACTGCTGGCAGTGAGTGCTCTGTGTGACAGGTGCAAAGCTGCACCTCACAAAATGTAAAGGAATTTGTGTCCCTATTTTTGCTCAGTTACTCTTTAGGGACTCAAATTTGCCTGTGGCTATATGTGTGGGGCAGATGTATCTGTCTTACAAGCTAGTTATTTTTATATTTCCTTCTCTGTCTCATTGATTTTTCAAAACTCATGCTAAGTAAAAAATTCCAGCATTTCCTTTCCAACAGTAGTTACTATATATACCAGAAACACTCAGGAGTGAAATTTCAATGTTTATTTCTAGTTAGGTACAGTAAAGATTTCACATGCTGAAATGCATGTGAACATAATGATTCTTTTTCAATTAATCCTTTTTTTCTCCTTAAAATCCATTTTTCTTCAATTTTCTTATTCCCATTATCAAAGACTGATGATATTATTTCCTTTCCTTTTCCAGATATTCTGGTCTTTTTCATTTTGTTCTGACACTTGGCATTTTCCAGGGAAATATGTCAGTGTGTAAGGACTCTGTTCCAGAGCATTTCCTTAGGGAAGTTTAACAAATTTCCTCTTCCCACAGGCAGTGATGTACACACTGCTCTGAGGAACGAACCTTGTTCCTGAAACAACTTGGCCCAAGAGGTGTGTCAGTAGTGTTCTAGCAATGTCTCGTTTTCTAACTGCTAATTGTTATTCTGTTCCTCAGAGTCTATCCTATTCATAAAGGCCAAACTTTGTAGGTGCCGTTCTGAGCACTGATGAGCCAGCATCCAGCCTAAAGTAATCTACATTATTTTGTCATGCAACTGTGCCCAGTGCAAGGCCTTCTATTTGTGGACCTTTCCTTCTGTTACAACTGAAATCTTGAACCCTCTTTTTTTCCTGTGTAGGAATTCTGTTTAGGTATGGCAGCTTTCCAAAACACCACTTATATGTAACAGTATCAAGATTACTTCATATTTTGTGTGTATATCACATTAAGTGAATTGAAGTTAAATATTCAAATAGATTAAAGTTTGACATGTATTCCTGTGCTGCCATAATCACACAGTCTAAATCAAATATTTCTGTCACAAAACAAGATACAATGATTGAGTAAATTCAGATATATACTTTACATAATTACCTTAATAAAGACTGCGTCAGTGCCATGTTTGCAAAGATGCTACATTGGTTATAACCAGCCAGATTTAAATATAAGCAGTGCAAGAGAAATGTACCATTCAACAGGCCAGTAATTCACCAGGTAAGTTATTCTGCATTTCTTAGTGATTTTTTATGCTGAAAAACTCAAGTCATGCTGAGACACATGAGCTGACGATTATCTTATAACAGCCTGTACAGGAGCTCCTTCCAGTAGCTCAGAGCTACTGCTCAAGGAATGAACATGGTTAAAGGACTTCAATGCAGTAACTTCCAGGCAGGGTGATTAGTTATTTCCCTGTTTCTCCAGAAGAATGTAAGGAGAAAAAGTGGGAGAACAGCTGTTGGTTCCTGTATTTGATAAATAATTGAAAGCTTTGCTTTGCCTATATTATCACTCTACTCACGCAATGACTATTGCGGTCTAAGGATCTCCTGAATTCAAACAGGAATCTTAAAGAAAAGACAGCACAGATAAGCAAATAAGCCAGCCCTTTAGCCCTTTCTTTGGAAGGCATATAATTTTCCATTAAAAATCAGAATATAATATTTGCTGGTGTTGAGTCTCCCTGGAGAACATATTTCTGCCCAACATGCTCATTTTGTCATTTTGAAAGTCTAAGCACAATGTCAGTTTTTATAAAAATGTTTTATTTTTTAATGCCGGTTTGAAATTATAAAAGAGAAGAGTTTCAAAAGTGTTAAATAGCTTTTGAATAGCTAAGGGGGAAATGTAAGAACTAGCTGTGATAATTGCAGAGTCTTCAAACGTCACATCCATTTACCAAACATGTGCACATGCCTGTGTAGATTTTGGCTACCAGTGGACTATGAGGTTTCATGCCCAGTTATGCCAAGATATAAAGGAAGATCTTAGCAGTGGCATGTGGCCACCACACTCACAGAGCCCAGACTCCCACTGCAACCTGTTGGTATCTATGGCACGTCCCTGCAGGCTCTGTCCTCGCCCTTTCAGGCAGAGCTTTGGTCACCGTGCAGAAACACTCCTGCTCACATTTTTGTATTATGTTACTGTCACCATGCTGCTCATACGTGTTCATGTAGTGCTTCTACATACTATTTTACACTGGCACAGGGAAGGTTTGATTCACAAGTATCAGCCCTCAGCAAATCTTCATTTGAAGAACTGAAGTTTGAGCATCAGGCTTTGAGCCTTTATGTCTCACCTTAAATGGGGTCATAATCTCTTAAATGGGGTCTAAAATAGGATAAAAAATCTCAATATCTGGACTCCCTTTATTTGCAGAAAGCACACCTGGATACAGTATTGCCCAAACAAAGTTTCTAGACCCACTGCCTACACTTGCTCTCAAGCTGTTAGCCTGTGAAAAAGTTTTGTGACTAAATATAAACTGAAATTGATTTCTTTACAAAACTAATTCATGTCCAGGGAAACTTTTGTGTATGTTTATTTCTCTTACACTGTCTTTTTTTTATTTACCAATCATCACATGTCCCAAACTAGAATTTTCATTAAAATTCCTTTGAAATGTGACTACAAATATGTAAGCAAATTGAATATAAATAAAATTGAGGATGTTTTTTTGTGACTTTGTTGGGTGTTATAGCTAGAACCTTTTAAATTCTTTACCTATATTTCAGCTCTAAATACTGCGATTCTTTTTTTTCCTCTTAGTATTTTGGACTTGACTTGAAAAATTTAGAGTCTGCTTTTCAGAAGGTGGAAGTTCTCTGCTTTAAAAAATGAATATTATTACAGTTGGGAAGCTTTTGAAGACATTCCTTTTATTGTTTATATATTTTATCTCACTTATCAATGAGGCCAATTAAATCTAATTTTGTATCTTACCCTATTTACTATAAATACATTTGCTTGCTGAGAAACATCCTGTGAGAACAAAGAAAATTCCCTGCTTGAGAGCTCAAAGGATTAGGCCAATTGCAAACTTTCCTTTCCTGAAAGAAAGTTTAGCCCAGGAAAACATAGCAGTTTGCCCCAGGCTTAACTAACTAGAAGAACTGAATCTCCTGCCAGACATCCTAAACGTGAGTTAAAGTTGTTTTGCCAGAAATCTCAGACATCTACATTTACTAGCTCAAACGATACACTAAGATTCTTGCAAGGAGGTCAGTGTTACATAGGTGAAACCCACACTGGGTATAATGGGAGAGAGAGAGAGAGAAAGATTTTGTCTAACTATGTTGGAGATTTGCAAAGTTACCAAACGTGTTGTGTTATGGGGTGGAGAATGCCCCTGAGAAAATTCAGTAGTTTCCATACACTTCTCTGGTTTTGTTACTCATCCTCCCACATTTCTCTTTCCTTCCTCATTTCCGTCACAGCTGCACTTTAAATAATCAGGGCCTAATTTCTCTTTCCCTTGCCTCAGTTTCACTGCAGTCTAATGGAGTTAGGTTTTGTTTTATTTCTTTACTTCAGGTAATGGTAATATTATACACAGGGTCATGAAGACAGAACTTGTGAGAGTGACACAGAGTTTGGGAAAGCTGTTCTGAGAGCAAAAGGAGAACGAAGACTATTTATTCACACATGTCAAGTGGCTAAACTATGGAGGAAGATTTTGTCCAGTTCCATGTCTGAAGACCAAAGCCTCTGTATATAGAAGTTTTTTCCAGTGCACTAGCTGCAAATGAAATACCATGTAGAAAAGAGTGCTTACTGATTTGCAAGAATTTTGTTCCAGATATTACATGTACTGTAGGTAGAAATAATGTGAATTACAGTAATTTCAATACAAAAGCCCCCAAAACATTGTATGTATGGTGTACTGGATCATATTTAAGACATTTTCTTTCTATTTTGAGTGAATAATGTCCTAAATTATCTCTAAGAAAGAGAATGGATTAGTGTTTGGAACATGTTTAGGTCTGTGGTTATCAATGCTTAGTCTACACTTCTAACTGCACACATGTAAGCAAAACTAATGCAATTTATGTAGATGAAAGTTGGCAAATAACCTGTATAGGTGGAGGTTTCTTCTCCTTGAGAAGAATCTGTACCTGAAGAAGGAACCCTTATTTCTCCTTACATTCCTGCAGTGCTACTTACCAGTGACTTTTAAAAGTACATACTGCAGACGTTTTGGAGTCAGCATTCAGGTCTTATTCTATCAGTGAGAAGAGCTCTCGATTATTCGGATCTCTTCATGTGCAAGATCTATCCAGTCAGGAGACCCGGAGTCCCCATCCAGATGTAGCTCTGGATAAAACATAATATGTAGATTAAACCAGCAGATTTCCTGCTGGTCACCACAAGATGGGAGCAGAGAGCTCCTCCCTCTGCAAAGCACTAAGACACAGTGTTTACATAACATCCTTAATCATTTTTTTCAAATGTGTCACACAGAAGTTTTACAGTGCTGCTCATCCCAAAGCTTCTTCCTTTCACGGTAAGAAAAGGGGCTACTCTTGAGTCCAATCCATGTTATTGTTCCAACTAAAGACAGACTGTGTTGCTGCATTTAGCTGAGCCCTGTTTATAAAACAGTTTTTTAGTATTTTTTGTAACAGTAGATACAGTCCCATGTCTTCAAGCCTTCAAAAAGACCAAGAGAATTTATTTAATTAAAAGAAAAGCTTAGATAATTTTTGTTACATATGGGGTACCTTGAGATTGCATAATATGTCCAGAGTTTGTATACTGTATACGTACTATATATAAAGTGCATGCTCAGTCAAGATTAAAAGGGCATTGAATGAAATGCACATTGTAAAATGTTGCTAAATTATGACAAACAACTTGATTTTGAGTAGCATATGAAGTATATCAAGGAACTCATTCCTAAACTAAATCAACAAGACCTTTAAAAAGTTTTCTATTTGACCCTCACTTTCTCAGGTTATTCAAAGAGAATACACATAAATGAAGTGTCACTGATTCAATGCACAAAGCATAAAAAGCCAAAAATAATGTTAGAGGGAAAACCTACTTCACACACAACATTTTATACTGTCAGGCTACTCTGTTTCCTTTTATATCCTAGAGATTTTAGCATAAATTATTGTTTTAAAATTGACAGCTGTTAGCATTCATACCAATCAGTTCACTCAAATGAACTTCATTTGAGATTGAATTATATGAAATCATTCCCCAACTGGCAAGCTATCCATTAGCAGTGACTTCTGATAATTCTTTATAAAGGCAGGACACAGTGCATATACTCTTCACTATATCTACAAATCACATGCTAGAGTCAAACCACCTTAGGATTGAAGAGAAACCATGGAATTATGGCAGTTGCACAATGTCAATAAAAATACTCCTTCCAATTCAGGCCTGAAAGGGTTGTTTAGCATGGACAGAACAGCACATCAAGCAAGGATAGACAATACTCTAAGTCTGCAAATGTTTGTCCACCATTAAGCCTCAGCTAGAAATAAACTGAAAGAAGATAGTTCCTAGGCATTAGGTTTGAAAGCAAGCATTTATTAAGTTATTTATTTTTAATTACATAAGAAGCGTCACTTTGGCAAGTCAAAAGCAGTAATAATAATTTCAAAACTACGTAACTTCAGTGAAAGGGAATAATGATGCACATCATAGCTCCTACAAAGCTGCCCCACTTTAGCACTTCTATCATGTCTGCACTTTAGACTCCTTTACAGATTAACTTCTATTCAGACAGAGGCTGCTACTCATAAATCTCTGTTCATTTTATAAGGGTATGACAGAATGGTTAAAGATACTGTAGGAAGGGAAGGATATTCACAACAGTCAGTTTTATACACACAGTGAGGCTGACTGAGTTGAAAAGCCATTCTGCCTTGAGCTGTGTGTGAAACCAGTTCCTTTGAGGGGGACTGAGACCAAGACTACTTCCTGTGCTCTCTGGCTGAAACAGCACAAGCTGGGGACAACCAGCTGGATAGCAGAGAAAGTTCTGGGGGTCTGTCCTAGGTTACAATGTAAGATGTGCCCAAAATTCTATCACCATCTTCATAAGCTGTTAAAAACTCTTGAGGCAATGTTCCCCATCTCCTTCATGACTCATCCCTGATAAACTGTGGGGATATCTTCTGTTAGTGGGCCAGCTGTTGAAACCAGGTGGGGCAGTGATCTCATCTCTCCCACAACCCATCCTCCCTCCAGGGGGGTATCTTCTGTTAATGGGCCACCTAGTCTCACCACATGACTGATAAAATTACATCATCGCATTGTGAGATGCTCCGCCCAGAGGGAGGAACCAAGCATTCCATCCTGGATATAATTGATATTTCAAACACCACAAGCAGCCTTTTTCCACTGGATTCTCAGAGGATGACCAGACCCTTCTACAGGATCACTGCTTCAACAGAACCATCACTCCAGGAAGACTGCAGCCACCATTTAATCGGACTGCTACCAACACCCTGACCGACAGGGGGTCGGGTTGTATTCTGACTCTGTCAGTGGGGGTTTTTTTGTACTATTGCATTTTTTTATTATCCTATTAAATTGTATTTTTGACTTGGAGTCTCTCACTGGATTGCTTTCAAACTAGTACAGGGTCCTGGTGATATGAAGTTGACCGTGAGCTAGCAAAGGGACATCACAGCAAAGGCAAATAGCCTCCTGAGCTGTACTAGGCAGAGTGCTGCCAGCAGGATGAGGAAAGTGATCCTTCCCCTCTTTTCAGCACTGGTGGGACCCATCTGGACTGTTGGGTACATTTCTGAGCCACTCAGAACCAGAGAGACATTGACATACTGGAGCAAATTCAGCCAAGGGCTATGAAGAGGATAAGCATATGACATTTGAGGAAAGCCTGAGAAAGCTGGGACTGTTCAACCTAAAGAAAAGAAGGCTCAGGACAACCTTATAAATGTATGAAAAAGCCTTCTTATTCCTATCTGATTTTTTTTTGTTTCTTGGAATGTAGGTTATATCACTGCTGTAGTTTTCACATCAATAAATTGCCTCTAAGAGATCCTAATAGCATTACTTAGTGGCAGTAGTTTTGAAGGAACTAAGGGTTCACATCACCCTCATGGTTTTTGCCAAAGGATGTGAGTATTTAATCTGTTCACATACCACCCCTCCATTTCTGATTAAGCAAGGTAACGCAGTTCTAAGTACACATTCACAGACAGAAAGGCCAACAAGATAGAGCCACATCTCTGTTCAGAGCTTTGTATTATGTTGCCCATATACATAAGTTGCTAATTCCACTCTGTACATCTAATTTCTACACTTAATGAGTTTTACTTTTCAGAAATTACCTTGCTATCAAGAAATAAAGTAAGTATAAGGCCTGAAAATAACCAGTACTACCAACTGAAATTAAAAAATCCTTGAGCCATAAAACAGTTCATAAATAGAGAACATATTTCAGGAAGCATCTTGACATACGGAACAGTTTATCTTGAGTGCAATCATATGGCACATACAGGACAACCAAGGGATCAGGCCCAGCCAGGATGGGTTTCGGAAAGGCAGGTCCTGCATGATCAACCTGATCTCTTTTGAGGACAGGGTGACCCATCTAGTGGATGAGGGAAACACTGTGGCTGTTGTGTGTCTGGACTTCAGTAAAGCCTTTGTTACTGCCTCCACAGCATTCTCCTGGAAAAGCTGGCAGCCCATGGCTTGGACATGTGCACCCTTTGCTGGATTGAAGCTGGCTGGATGGCCAGGCACAGAGAGTGCTGGTGATTGGTGCCATATCCAGTTGGTGGCCGGTCACTAGTGGGGTCAGTGTTGGGCCAGTCTTGTTTAATACCTTTATCAATGATCTGGATGAGAAAATCAAGTGCACCCTAAACACATTCACAGATGACATCAAGCTGGACAAGAGTGTTGATCTGCTGGAGGGCAGGAAGGCTCTGCAGAGGGATCTGGACCAGCTGGATCAAGGGGCTGAGACCATTTGTATGAGGTTCAACAAGGCCAAGTGCTGGATCCTGCACCTGTGTCACAACAACCTCCTGCAGTGCTACAGGCTTGGGGCAGAATGGCTGGAAAGCTGCCAGGTGGAAAAAAACCTGGTGTGTTGGTGAGCCAGAGTGTGCCCAGCTGGCCAAGAAGGCAAATGGCATCCTGGGCTGTATCAGCAATAGTGTGGCAGTGGGACCAGGGCAGTGATTGTTCCCCTGCGCTTGGCACTGGTGAGGCCACACCTTAAATCCTGTGTTCAGTTCTGGGCCTCTCACTACAAGAAGGACCTTGAAGGGCTGGAGTGAGTTCAGAGAAGGGCAACAGAGCTGGGGAAGGGTCTGGAGAGTTAATTCATATAAGGAGCAATGGAGGGAGCTGGGGTTGTTTAGTCTGGAGAAAAGGAAGCTCAGGGGAGACCTGACCACTCTCTACAACTGCCTGAAAGGAGGTTGTAGCTAGGTGGGGGGTCAGTCTCTTCTCCTAGGTAACATGCAACAGAACAAGAGGCAATGACCTCAAGCTGTGTCAGGGGAGATTCAGGTTGGAAATCAAGAAGAGTTTCTTCACTGAAAAGGTGGGTAAGTATTTGAAAGGGCTGTCCAGGGAAGTTGTGGAATCACCATGCCTAGAAGTATTCAAGAAATTACTGGATGTGGCATTCACTACTATAGTTTACTTGGCATGGTAGTGCTTAGTCAGAGGTTGGACTTGACGATCTTGGAGGTCTTTTCCAACCTTAATGATTCTATTCTATTCAAATAATGTTACAATTGCTCAGAAGAATCACACATCAGGTTCCTTTTGCAATTGTCCATCATACCAATTTTACTGTCTCTACCCCAGACAGCACAGGCTAAGTATAGGTATCACAAACATATACAAAACCAGACAGCAGCCAGTATTCTGGCAAAGCTTCCAGCTCAGCTGTCATCCCGGTTGATTCTCAGTGAGCTCAAATATAATCCAGTGAAGATGTCATTCCCACAGGAAGCTGAGGATCAGTTCACACAGGACTTCATGTTTGTTTGCATATGCGTATTCACTGTAGTTAATGTCATTTTACTGACTGCACTTAAAAATTGCCCTCCCCCCGAACCGTGTGAAATGAGATTATCCCTCAAACCATGAGACTGTTTCTGACAAAATATACATGAATCAAGCCCCAGCAAGTCAGTCTCCCACGTTCATGAGAACTACTGGTTTCAGAAAAGAAGCATTTAAAAAATAAATCTTCACATCCTATTTTATCTTCATTATTCCTAATAGAAACAATGGATTGGCAAACTTTTTAGTCTTATGGTCCAGAATGACTGCAAAGTGATTATAAGCAAATCTTTTATGAAATCAACTTTTTCCTTTAGGATGCTGTGTCGTATCAAGTTTCTAGGATAAATATGAAACTGTTTTGACTGAAACAAAATTACTGTAAGGATAAATGTGCAAATTAAAACAGCAAAAAAAAAGACTCAATAATGCTATTATCTTCTATGTAATCCTAAACCATCCAAGTGCAAATGAGGATTTGTGGTATATCTATTACCACCTTCTGACTGGCTGTGAAAAGATTAGATCTATTTTCAAGAAAGATCCTACTGCAACACCTTTTAGCCAGCTGAATATATTGAAGTAAATGGAGTCACATCAATTATTGAGAGAAAGATTGCAAGAGAATGAGGAAAAAACATCTTTTAACAAAGAGCTTTCTAATAGGAAGTAGCTCCACAGCACAAAATGCAAGAATTACCTTTATTTGATACCCAGAGCAAAAGGAGAAAAAAAATACTAGACAAAGTGGCAAAATTCTATTCTAGAAACAAGCATCTGTCCATAAAGAATAGGTAATAATCGTTGTGTGATAAATATGTGAGGTCCCAACACTGACTAGAAATGCATGGCTGTAAGAATATGTGGATAATAAACATGCATTCCTTGAAGCTGAATAACTCTTACAACTAAGAAAGAGAAAAACAGAAAACCAAATGTTGTCTCTAGGATAATAAACAAGCAAAAATCCCCATCTTGGGTATATTCTTAACCATAAGACATCTGGTATCTTTCTGTTTCATAGTGTATCAGTCATATTTTAGTGTTTTATATACCCTAGAATAAAAGTAGAGCATCTTATGTGGCACAGCTTCCAACCTCAGCAAAGGCAGCCAACACTCACTCACCAGTTACAATGTGTTAAATCTTTACACTGGTGGGACTGACCACCAGCTTACACTGTCTGGATGCCTGAGTATCCAGTACTGGTATTACAGGACAAATCTTTCCAAATCCTTTAGCAACACTGCTAATACAAATATTATCTTGTGCCAGCACACTGTCAGGAACTGTGATGCTGCCCACAGCAGTCTCAGAGAAGAAATAAAAAATGAGGAAAGTGAGGTGTAAATATGAGATTATGAAAGATAAGTTGGAAAAGGGAAGTAAGGATCTTAGTACTTCTGCTTAAATAGGGAGTGTGGGAACCTCTCTTCTTTTCCTCTTAAACTTTCCCTGTCCCAGTCTTCAGTCTTTGAAAAGATGTCTGGGGCACTCTTCTGGGAATTCCCTTAGTTTCTTGACCAATGTTCTACCCAACTTCTTCTGAAAACAGCAAAATAGTTTTATACTTTAAGAGACATGGATTTTGTGGCACCCAGCTTTTGAGATCTAAATTCTGGGACTTACCCAAATTTCCTTTCAACTAACAAGGCCAATGATGATGTATTTCAGTATACTTAATTCTCCTGAGGAATACCTTCAAAGTTGGTGGTAAAAAGCTTTGAAAGATCATATCCAAATTTCATAATGCTTTCTATTTCATTTCTGTTACTTGGGTTTTTTACAGTTAGTAAATACAAACAAAATTTTAACATGTACTGGAAAAACATACAAATATTCAAGCACAGTCTGGAGTAACAAATGTTTCCAGGGAAATTCACAAGGTAGTGGAAATGGAAACAAAAATCCTATCTGGGAAAAAGCCAGCTAATTTTCTGCAATAGAAAAGCGTACTAATTCCAGAACATAACATGAAAAAACCTCTGATAAACATCCTGAATGCTTCATCCCCAGAAAAATTCCCTTCCACATAATGACTGCTGTTGCTGTGTGATCATCTCCTTCTGCATATCCCTCTGAAGAACTAGTACTCCAGGGATTTTTTTGCCTTTGATGACTGATCTGTCTCAGCGGCTGGTGGGAGTTTGCCCTTGCCTTCTGCAGAAGCTGGGTAAAGATCCAGAACAAACAATGACAGACTGCTATCTGAATTTGTATGATCTTGGTGAAAAAAACTCCACCAAGTATAAGAGAAGGGGCAATTAAATGAATGTAGGGTACCGTAGATTCTTTACCTGCAACATCAAACAATACATTTTTGATCGATATTATAGGCCAACTTTCCTCATATCAAAGCAGAAGCATTCAAATTAAGCTAGTATGTCCAACTTGGCAAACTTATCTGTTGTTTTAGTGAACATGCCAAGGATTGACTAGACACTGGATCAGAGCTGGCAAAAATCCTCGTGGTTCTATTAGACTGATTTATGCTGACTGAGGATCTAATAATATATCATCCTCTAATAAAGTAAGGTATACAAGACACAAGGTGATAAAACTTTTGATGGTTTTCTCTGCACTGAATCTATATTACTAACAGAAGACTTCAGAATTAATTCTGGCAACACCTAAAAACATCCATTTGCAAAACTTTTGGAACCAAGCTATTCTGGCCATGAATATTCAGAATAGATTTGAAAAGTATTCTCTATGGAAATCTTTTACTGAAAAAAAAGTCCACAAAATTATTACTCTGTAGACCAGAAGAAATGTAAGCCCATTTCAATAGGTGTAAACTCTATTTTAGCAATTAGACATTAAAAGAAAAGACTTTTCAGACTAGCACAACCATAAATTCAAGGGATTGATACTAATTACATCTATGTATCATTTCAGTGAGATTCTTTCTGATTTGAATTTAACACATCTAAAGCTGATCCCAAAATATTTTAGCTTTTCATCCATTATAAAAACAATGTATAATGCCAGAGGAAGTAGGTGCTTCACACAGTTTCTCTTCTGATATTTCTTAAGACATTTAAGAAGGAACGTGTTGTTATTGCAAATAACACCAGTGTAATTTTGTTAATGTAAATAGTGTGCCCCCTTCATCTCTAGAATTTGTTAATTTTAAAATCCCAGTTGCAGTGATTCAACTAAAACTTTTGGAAATCAAACAGGTAAGAAGAAAAATGGTCAAGAATCTGAAAATATGCAGATATCTTTGTTTCACAGTCCTTTAGGTCATTACATTATCAGCAAATCTCTGTTGCTAGTTTTACAGCTTCCCCAGTTCTTAATTTGACTTCATATACTACACTTATAAATTATTTTTATATAGATTCTCCTCACTGATTTTATGAGACAACTGTTCTTAAATGCTGTTTCTTCAGTATGAGGGGGAAGAAATAAAACTATTCTGTTCACAGATTACAGGTTTTTTTCTAATTAACTATTCATTGTATTCACATGTTGATTTATAGCTAATGTAACAGAAATGCAACTATGCAAAAATCCCAAGGGTAGGAATAGTCAAAATTGTCCAGTTAGTACTGGCCGACTGTCAGGCTGATTTCTGCTTTTCTCCTGAACCAAACCTGTGATTCTCTGCCAAGACTGAAAGTCTGTCTTGGGAAGCAATTCTTACAAGTAATATAGCCCTTTATCCTTCATAGTTCCTTAATGTTATCTCTGCTAGACCTGCATATAGAGAATGCATTTTAAAACCTAAAGTCACAAAAAGTAGCAGAAACCCAATATTTGAAATATATGGTTTGGACTTCCAGCTGGTTCAAACTTTACCTCACTGCAAATAGTGATGTAAGAACCCGGTTACAATGCTCTTTGGTTCTCCAGTCCTCATGTCCAAGAACACAGAAATGTATTTTTTAACTTATTCTCCTGTCGTTGGATGTGGTACATCACAGAGATGGGAAAGCCACCACTTCACACAAGTAGAACATTCCTAACTACAGCTGTTTGCACAAGCAAAACCACATGGCATCCAATGAGGGTTATGCTAAGGTTCACATTAGACAGAATTATGGAGCCTTACCTGGGGATTCTCCAAGTGTTATTCCTACTTATGTTGCTACTGTGCACAGAGCTGACACAGCTGCTACTCTTCACAGAATAGCATTTTACCTACACAAGGTGTAGAGACCTCTACTTGACTTGGGATGGAGTATTCCTGGAGAACTGTTTCCTTGGTGACAAATGTTTGTGAATGCAACAGCATTTGTGGCTGGACAACATCATGATAGCACCACAGTAAGCTTGTCTGTATAAAGTTCCTGAGCAAATGATGGAAAAAGAAGTGACTTACTAAATGAAATGGAAAAAAAAAGTTAGGACATTAAAATTCCTGATATGAAAGAACTTTAAAAGTCATTTCACATTGATTTCTGTGTGATTATCATTGGGTGACTCCTCTTGCATATTTATGATATTAAACAGCTTATTGCCACACACTATAATTCTCCCAGCTTTGAGACTGGTTTGTATGTTCTTAAAAAATTTTCAAAAATATTTCTTGAAAACACTATATTTACCAGAAGGTGTCTGATTTTCAGCCTATTGTGGAATGGAAATTCTCCCAATAACATCGGTGTACATCAGTTTGTAAAGTTTTTGCAAATCATTCCAAATTATACCAGGAATCATCATGAAATCATACTGTTACATTATATGATTTAGAATTTTGAGAAAAATAATGAATAAGAAAAAGTGCCTGATATGCATTAATAGCCGTACAGTGTAATTATTCAATGAATGCAAACGAGTACAATAGGTTTTTGACAACTAAAATATTGCAAAATAGTCATAGGAACAGATAAACTCTCCAACATACATCCTCTCAGGGAGGTATACTGGGAAATGCCCCTCAACATTCAGGCTCCTTTTGGTTTAAGGCATTCACATGGACCATTAAAGCTTCCATACTCTCAGACTGAGGCCAAGCAAGGCTTTGCTGGAATCCTTTAGCTGCCGGATGAACAGAGCCCCAGAACCTTCAGAAATTTTTCTTGCATCCTCTTGAAATAAAATGACTGCCAAGGTTAACTGTCAGATACTTGTAAGGAGCAGTAAATCTCACAGCGAGAAAGGTATTTCACATTGTTCAGTATAAAAAAAAAAATCTTGTTGGAATATATGTGAGACGGAAAGACAAACTGTGCTTTGAAGCCTGAGCCTTTTTCAAGACTGAACGTCCTGAGTCTTTGCACCAAAAAACATTTGCAAAGAATTAATATGTGAATGGGACCTAGCAATTCAGCAGCCATTAGGGAGAGAATTACAGACCGCAGTTTGAGGCTTTCCAGGGCACAGCCAGCTTTATATACTAAAAGAACAAATCTATTAGCTTAATTTCTCCTAATTTGGCTATGAATATAGCTCAATATTAGTTTATAGTTTCATTTGGGTGGTTTCTCTGATTTTTCTAAATATCTAAATAAAATTCATCGAGCAGTGTTTTCTGGCACATACCACTCCTGTTCCTGTATATGGAACACTTCCAAATTGGATTGCTTCTCTTCCTGCAAGCTATATTTCATCAGAAACACCTGTGACTTTTAAGTTCTTTCAGCATCTTGGTATTCAGAGAGTAGCATCTGATATTTACACTTTACAAGCAGCATTCCTGCTGGTCCTCTAGGAAAAGAATTTTAAAAGGCAACCAAAACTATGGACAGTACCATTTTTAATCAAGATAAAAATGCAATTAAAAGAGAAAGAGTCTTGAGGATTGAGCTTACAGAAACAATAGTACCTATTTCTTTTTTTCTACACAACCTTTGTTTCCTCATCCAAGGAATGACATGCAATTTTTTCTCTTTTAGCTTGAGTGATGGAGCTTTCTGACTTGCCCTCATTTGGCAGAGAAATTCTCCAGATAAGGTTTCAATTTCTTTCTTAGAAGTAGTTTCAAATGTCATATAGCCTGTGATCGCTACCCTAGATCAGAGAACATCCATTTTATCCATTTTATGTAATAATTATTATGGTGATGGACAATGCATGTGTTAACACTCATCTTATTGCTTACTGCAACATCCTGTCAAAAAAATTGTAAATATCAGATTGCACATGAGCTTTCATTCAGATTCCTCTGTGTTGTCAGCTGTAACTTATAGGTAAAAAAATAGCTCTCTTCATCTCTGTTTTCACATATCTTGTAGAATATAGATGACAGAACAGAAAAAATATATGTGGATATTTTCGTATCAATAGCACTTAAAAACAGTGCTTATAAATAAAAGATTGGGAAGTAGGAAAATTAAAAAGGCAAATGAAATATTATAGAAGCATAGCTGACCTCTACACCATAAAATAAGGAAGCCCAAATAATTCAACAGACTTATTCAACTTCTCTAAATATACAACCTCGAAATAAGAAATTCTCTTTCCAAATTCATTCTTATGGCAAGTAGAACATCAGCTGTGATCTAGATCCTATTTTCTTCCCTACCTGAAGTTGGAATAAATATCTTTGAGATGAAATTAAATCATTCATTCAATGAAATTAATCTAATCAATTATCAGAATCTTAAGGTCAGTATTATATAATCGATATGGAAATCATTGTCTGGGAAACTATTTATTTAGACCAAAAATAATCTTAAAGTTTTAAGGATCAATGCTGTAGAAGATAGACTACAAGACAGAATGTTGATTGTTGTGTTTTTGAAAATCTTTGATTCATTCTATAGAACAGAATGAGCAGCCAGGTAAACATCAGCCCAGTGATTAAGGAAATCTCTTATAGGGTGAAAGCAATATGAATGGAGTACAAGAATGTGATACTGACAGTAATACTTAAACATCCTTGAAATTTCAGCATGCATTACACAGTAATTCTCTTATTCTATATGAATGTATATGCAAGAAATTGAAATCCCATTGTGAGAGATAAAGATATTTGTTGTATAAGCAAAAATTAATGACAGTGTAAGTACAAAAACACAGTTTGATCACTCTTGCTACATTAAGCACAATAAAGTCCAAAGCAGTAATATACATAATTAGTGCTTTGAAAGGAGATATTTCCTAGAACTGAGAAGAATTCTGAGCCAAGTCAGCTAGCAGAAAGAATTTAAGCAGAAAAACCATATGTCAATTAGAAATTAACTATGGATATTTTACTTCATGTCCAGAAGGTAATCAGCCTGTAACCAACCAACCAACCAAAAAACAGTAAACAAAATAACAAAACAGCTATAAAACTAGAGCGATATCTTGAAAATTCAGAAAACTAATACTAAAAAGATATAAATTAGAAGTTGGAAATTGGGAAGAAAAAATATAAAACATTAAAACACAAGAAGAATAAGGACAATGAGAAATAATACTTCAGTACATAAGGATTAAAGTTGCATAGGCCTATTATTCTATGGAAATTGTACATCCATAAAATGATAGAGAAGATGCAAAAGAAGATGGTCAATATTGATTGTACGTGGAAGGAATCACAGTAATGCTTCAGAATGGACAGGTATAATGCCATCAGAATGATAGTTCTAAAAATATAGTGCCATTGTTTGTCTTGGAATTTTAAAAACAAGTAAGATTAATCAGTATTGATTTTTTCAGTGATTTATCCAATAAAAATTATATTTTTAACTGCATCTTTCATATTGCCTCATCTATCCCTTTGTGTTATTTTCTCACATTCTCAATCCCTTTGTGTTACTTTTCTCCTGCGAGTACTTTAATTTTCTATAGATATTGTCTTTTGCTAGTGGTGTCTCAAGTGTCATTTTAAGTGTCTAAACCAAAAGGCTTTTGGCTACTTCTGTGTTAACAAATCAAGCACTGCCAGGGAACATTCCTGGGCACTGGAACTTGAGTATGTTAAGCCCTTAGAACATTCCCTGGCACCATTTTTCCTGGGCCAGCAAGTGCCCTATCAAACAATTTCCAGGTATTGCCTGAATGTTAATGCAGTCCAGGAACTGATCTCAAAGGATGTACAACCAGCTTTAGTGTCTAAGATGATAAGGGATTCTCTTCTCTGCCCCTTGGCCTCAGTGCCAGAGAATAGTCCCAGGTGCATAGTTGCCTTGTAAATATGTAGCCTTTTGTGTCAGATCAAATAAAGACAGATTCAAAATTAATGTCTCAGATTCTGAGCCAATGAATGTCCTTTCACATTTTTGGCCACGAGTGTTAACTGTTCCCAGAGCAAAGTCACTTTATATGATTATTTTCAAGCTGCATTTTGGGTTTAATTACACTTGTAGTATAAACCCCAGTTTTCTGTCCATTTTTCATATTGTGATCCTGATAATATAAGTTTCCTGTAGACAGTTTTATTAGGTATAACATGCCCTGTGTAAAAATAAATGTTTCGTTCAGAGTAGGTCTTGAATCTTTCTCAGTCTTTTTAATGTCTGCTTTTTTTTTCACGTGGCTTTATAAGATCCCAGCATTGCAAAACAAATCTAGCAGCTTTTTAAAGGACAGAATGAAAAAAACTTGAAACCTGTAGTTTTGTATATTGTCTTTCAAGCTTAGAATGGCCTAGGCAGCACTTTTTCCAGATGAAGTCTCACATTTCATATGTATGAAATAATCATTTAATGAACTCATGGCAGCTTACCTGAATAACGTTTAAAGTATAATCTTTGTGAACATGAACTATGACTGTCTAAAATTAGTGCCTGATTTCCCTGTTTAGAGGATGGAGACACCTCTGTAAACCAGAAAAGGGACAGCCATTCTGCCCAGCAGAAGCACCTTCTGCAGCTCCAGTGGCATAAATCAAGCCCACTTCCCTCTTCAGGCTCTGGGTAATTTAGAAGTCTACATTTGTCCCTGAAAGTTCACAGAACAAGGATGCAACCTATCCTTGGCTTTTTCTTGATAAGACCATGTATTCACTGGGCTTATTTTTCTTTGGCCTAACAGATTAATGATTAGAGAATTCCAGCAGCAAAGAAGAAATTTTAATTCTTGGCTTAATTTTGTTCAAAAGAGAAATCTTTAAGCACACAAATATGGAGTAGCTGGATGGAAGCTCCTTGCCTTCTTTCTCTTTTGAAGGCAAAATGCTGAGCACAGAAGTAAGCCAGAAGTAAGAACAGCCCCTCTGCAGATGAATGGAATGAAAAATATCTGTAAAAGGGTCTTGGAAACCCCCAAGCTATGTTAGAATATGCCTAGTTAATACTGATGCCCAGAATTTTAGGACATCTTGAAGTTAAGACTGTTAAGATTCCTGTCTGAAACACAGATGAATTTTAGGCATTCAGAGTCTTACTTGGGAAGGAAGGGACTTTAGGACTACAGCTATAGTACTAAATTAAAAATGCCCAGGAACTACTTTCAGCACTGAGGCAACCAGTTTGTGTCATTAATAATAAATGGTTTTACCCCACTAAAGCAGGATGGCTTAATCCAAACTGTAAACTGGATTTTTTATAGCACTATTTAATTTATTGCTATAGATGTTTTAGGTGACATGGATCTCATCCAAAATTAGCACAGTTCCATATCTGATACAAGTCTTCAGCAAGGTACTGTGTTTTGTCAGCTGTTTTTCTTTTCTGTTTTCCTCCACAAATGCCTTGATTTTTCTATGTGTGATTAGTGGAGTCTGCGCTCATTAACTGGTTCTGTGGTTATATGATCACTGTTGTTAGAACAGATAAGATTTACGTTATCCACAGTGCATGTTTTTTCCAGTTTTCCAAGAAGCAGTCATCTTAATACACCTAAAACCTTCTATTACCCTGGAACATCATTTGCAGCTATTATTGACATAAGATGAAGTTGGATATGAGGGTTAAAACAAGTTATTTCCTTTAGAGACTGATGTTGCTGCTTCTGTTTAACAACATTGTTTGCTCCAATGCTATTCATTTACTGTCTGCTAAACTGAAAATTCTAGATCTTCCTTCCATTCAAGCTCACAATTTTAGCAGAATTTCTATCTTCTCTAAACACTGTGTTTTGTTCTGTTTCATTTCTGCAGGAAAATTGTTAAGAGATATTCCCATATGTTTTATGGGTTGTGAAGTGAACACATTTTACAAGATTCAAACATGACATTACTGAAGACAAATAGCTTAGCTGTTTTCCAGTGTATTGGACCTTTTTATGAATAGTAAAATTATCCAGAGGATAGAAAATATTCACAGAATTTTCCTTTGATAGATAAGTCCTCAGGTTTTAGATATGAACCAGCTTCCAACTGCTGAAGGAGAAAGAGCTTCCCCATAGGCAGCAGCCTGTTACACCAAGCTGAAACATCTGCTTCCAACCACTGCTGGACAGAAATACAGACATAATTCTCTGACAATAATTAACATCTTTAATTGCTTTCACCATTAGTAGCATTCTTCACAAACATTTCCCACAATTACTTACAGTCCTAATACAGTGAATTTGTCAGTGTCATGCCCATGGTTTATTATCATTTTTTGTCAGGTATGCCTGTACAAATGAATGCATATAGAAAAAAGGTGAGAAACAAATTGGTTTATGCATCTGAGTCAGAAACTCAATTATAAGAAATCCATTCAGCCAACAGGGGAAAAAATAAATCCAGATAAATTGCACAAACTTTGCAAGTAAAACAATAGTGCCTGACTTTTGGGTTTCTCTGTCTGACTGCCAAATGAAAAAGTAGAGTCAAAGAATAAGATATCCTGTCCTGTCAAAACTTACTGAGAATACACCAAAGCTCAAACAGTAAAACTTTCCAGGAAAACTGGAATCTCACTGTATGTTTTCCTCAGAGAGGCAAAGCAGATTGGACTCATGCATGTGATTAATTACAATGACCTGCCAGGAGTCCACACCACCATGACCCAAAAATGAATGCATAAAGGATATAGCAATGTTATAAAACAGGCAGTGAAAAAGTCTGAAGGAAGGCAGAATTTAATAGGGAGCCAGTAAATTAGCTGTCAGGCTGGAGAAAACAAGACAGGAAAAGGAGTAGCTCAACAGGAGACAGAACATTCAGGGGCTCAAGCTGTCATAATAGAACAGCTGGAACAGAAGAGCTTTTTCCTACGGTGGCTATTTCTTCCCATTTCTATTTTATGCTGGGATCTTGGGAGAAAAAACAGACTCCATGTATGACTTCCCTTTACTTTGTTCAGGAATTCACTGGAACATGAGGACTCAGATTACATTAATGTCATTTAAGACAAATAAATTAGAAGTTACATCAGCAGAGATCCTTGCTGGTGAAGTGCTCTCTAACATGACCTAGCAAGCTGGCCATGTTTTGTCCATGTGAACATGCACAGCAGTCACTTAGTTTTAATATCCATTAAAACAGCAGCTTAAAATAGAGCTCTCCCAACAGGAAACAGGCAAAATTGTCTAAAGCTTTGAACACTGGAAGAGCACATTTTGTTTCCGGTTCTGCCAGTGAACTGTTGTTCTTTCTCCATCTGTCAAGTTTCTCAGGTCATGGCTGACAGTAATGAAGTGTCATGTGAGAAATAAATACACCATAAACTTGATAAAGAGGTTTGATAAAAAAATGCTATTAATTTTACTTAAGGGTGCTGAATTAACTAAACTGCACTTGCTGCCATGGACTTTCGGTTTTTTGTCACTTAAAGAAATTAAATAGCCTCAATTCTTTCCTACCCTTTTCTTCTTTTCTTCTTTCTCTTTTTTGCCTAATTAAATGTGGTGTGATGCAATAGTAAAGAAATTGCAGTAACATTGCATGCTGTTTAGAATAAAAAAAGTTTGTTTGGTAGCTGTCTCTGGAGGCTGTCTAGTCCAACCCCTGTCTCAGGGCCAGCTACCTAGCCAGGTCAGGGTGTTCAGGGCCTTGTCAAGTTGAGTTTCTACTGTTCCAAGGATGACGATCCCATAGCCTTTCTTCTCCAGTGCTTAACCAATGTCACAATTGAATTTTTATCCCCATATCCAGCTGGAATTGCTCTTGTTATAACTTGTGGCTGTTGCCTCCTTTCACTGACTATCACAAAGTCACAGAATACTCAGAGTTGGAAGTGACCTCTGGAGATTAACCTATATTAATTGTGTAGGGGTTAATTCTGCCTATCAGAGGGATCTAGCCATTCAGGTCCTTTTGAAAGGATCTCCTTTTTGACACCCTGCTGCCATCCAGTAGGGCCCAGGTGTCCCCAAGTTCCTCTATGACATCTGTCATTCTGCTGCAGATGTCTGAGCCAGGCTGGGGCATTTCAAATGACCCCCAGGAGTCACTGTACTGATGGCTGATTAAGTAAATAATCCTCAAATATTCATAAGTCACACTGAACCATATTTTCATTGCCTGCAGTGGAAGTTTCAGTGCTTCAAATGCCTGTAGATGCTTAACCCCAAGCATCTAAGTGGAGGTGTCTTTCATGCCATCAGTGTCTGGGCTACTCTAAAGTGGAGTGACAGAACTGGCACTGCAAACATTACCTGTGATAATCTGGCATCAGTGACAGTGGCTTTAACCACCTTCTCCTAACAAAAGTGGTTCTAAAAATAGGCTTTCAACAGAATCACTAAGCAATATTAGAGATATTGTCTGGGAAAGAATATAATGCAATTCATCAGGAATGAATGTCAAGTTCTGTACATAAGAGCAATTAGCTGTATAATGACAGGCTGAATAATTATGATCTTTGGTACTGTAGAAAGGGGTCCCTAAAATACAGTGAGTCATGAAAATGATTCAGTGTTAGGCTGCTACAAAAAAACAGAACATACCATACTCGGATAGATAAGCAATAATTTTGTTCGCAAAACACGTGAAGGAACTTGTCAGTAGCATGACCTCAGGGGGAGCACCGTGTCCATTTTTGGGCAGTGCAGACCAAGAAGAATGTGGGTCAGTCCAGACAAGCAACAGAAATGACTGAAGGTCTTAAAAATATGGCCCATAAATGTTGAAGGAATTAGGACTGGGTAATCCAGATAGGGCTGAGAGAAGAAAACTTGGCGTGACTTAATCTTTTCTGACTTTAAAAGTGACAAAGAGAACAAAGAGGACATAAAGACACAAGGCCATTTCTGGTGCTGATTGGTACTAAAGATGTTTGGCCACTATGATTTATTTCTCCTATGCGTGTGTTTCAGGAGCAGGGTCCATGCAGCCAGTTCATCCATCACTACTGCTTAGCTCACCCTTGTGAGCTAGGCTTTTGGCAGCAGAAGGCTCTCAGGAAATATGGAGGTACAGCCAAACACTGAGGACTGTCCAATCTTGTAGCCCTTTTTTCCTTATACTGTGCGTCAGCTTGTATTTGTACAAAGAATGTTTACACCACATAAAGAGCTGAGTCAGAAACAGAGGCAAGCTACACAAATCATTTCATTATGAAGTTTGACCATATTTCTGTTTCCTTAAAGGCAGAATCCAAGCGTAACTATCAGCTGAGAGTTAATTAGTGCTGTGGAGTTGTGCACAAAAATGTACTTGTGTTTGAAAAAAAAAAAGAAGAGAAAAGAAATCCATTTATTAAAATCTGATGCCAGGGATTAGCAAGGGCCAGCTGCTGCCTAAGGGCAATGAAGGTGAAGGTGATCCAGCGCAAGTCATGCCCTCATCAAGCAGGCACAGTCCTACAGGGCTGAGCAAGGTGGGCAGAACCATGGGGTGGTAACAGGGTCCATCAACAGCCCCAGATCCAGGTCCAGAACTAATGCCAAGGATCCCATCAGATGCAAAAGAAGATGGAAATAACAACAGACGCAAAACAGTTTGGACAGGGACAGAGAGGCTGTGGCCAAGCTTAAGTGGTGTCCTGGCCCTACAGGCAGGGGTGTGGAAGGCCAGGCAGGATTAGCAAGGTCTATCAGTTATTTCATGGCTCTGTAAGGTTTCAAAGGAACAAAAAAGGACATATTCTTTATTTAACACACATTGGACTGATTTTAAGGGTAGCTGTACTTAAAAACAATTGATGCTACACAGCACTTTAAAGTCCAAAGGACGATGGATAAAATTCAATAAATATTTGTTCAATAATGATTTGTTCACTACTATTGAATTCAAATATAGACATTTCTACCAACAGAAAAAAGTATGATATATTTTCTAGTAAATATGGGCTTGTCTTGGGGTGACTCTATCATGTGTATCCCCTATCATGCTCTATGCCCAAAAAGTAATATTGTGCCTTTTCTGTGCCTTTAAACTGAGCTTGAGGGAAAAAAAACCAAAAACAAACGAACTGTCCAAAGCAGCTTCTCAAGGACACAGAGATTACACTCCTCAGTGTTGTCTGGCTGCGGAGGGTACGAAGGGAGCACCCTGCTTGCTTTTCCTTCAGCCAGCTGGGTTTTTTCCCTCTTGGCGTTGAGACGGAGAGCTGAATTTTGTTTCCTGGGACTTTGGTTTTTTCTCTTCTTCTCTTCTGAACTGTTTCAACAACATCAGAACACATCAGGAGAATTTTCTCCCCGAGGCCCGGGGGTGGGCCCACGCCCTCACCGACCAGCTCCGAGGAGGAGAGAGACCACACCTACAGAAGGACTCTGAAATCTTCCCAGGTTTCTCTCTATAGCAAGAGATTTCATTTCATTATTTGGCATCCTTATCCTTTTCCTGTGTGTTTGTTAAAATAAACAGTTTTTATCTCTTTCACTTTCCTTTGAGGAAAAATTTCCTTTTTTCCCGAACCCTGTGGGGGGAAGGGTGGTTGCAACCTGGTTTTCTCTCAGGGGCTATATTACTAGATTTTGGCCAAACCGGCACAAATACTTATTGGCGCAGCGAGCAGGGTCTGAAGGAAAGTGAAAGAGATAAAAACTATTTATTTTAACAAACACACAGGAAAAGGATGAGGATGCCAAATAATGAAATGAAATCTCTTGCTATAGAGAGAAACCTGGGAAGATTTCAGAGTCCTTCTGTAGGTGTGGTCTCTCTCCTCCTCGGAGCTGGTCGGTGAGGGCGTGGGCCTACCCCCGGGCCTCGGGGAGAAAATTCTCCTGATGTGTTCTGATGTTGTTGAAACAGTTCAGAAGAGAAGAAGGGAAAAAACCAAAGTCCCAGGAAAAAAAATTCAGCTCTCCGTCTCACGCCAAGAGGGAAAAAAACCCAGCTGGCTGAAGGAAAAGCAAGCAGGGTGCTCCCTTCGTACCCTCCGCAGCCAGACAACACTGAGGAGTGTAATCTCTGTGTCCTTGAGAAGCTGCTTTGGACAGTTCGTTTGTTTTTGGTTTTTTTTCCCTCAAGCTCAGTTTAAAGGCACAGAAAAGGCACAATATTACTTTTTGGGCATAGAGCATGATAGGGGATACACATGATAGAGTCACCCCAAGACAGGGCTGAAAGAAAGATTTTTGGTCTTGACTTATGCTTGGAGTTTAAGTTTACCAAAATTACATCTTGGGTTGATGGCAGAACCAACCGTGCCAAAATCTTTTCTAATACTTATGTGGTTTCGGAAAAAAATCTTATGAAATCTCCTGAGAATTGTTGTTTTTGAGAATCTTGGCTGCATCTCAAATGGGGAACAGGCTCTTCCAGCTTTGGGATATTACTGGAAACCATAAGCAAAGGAATGATGAAGCTGGGAATTCAAATGATTCCCCGCCCTTCTTGGCCAGAGATTAGATGAGCTGGATGTGACAGAATGTTTCAATCCATCTGTTCTTTCAGGCACTATCAGATACATTGCTCATTTCACTGACAGCAAATGCTCTGAATAATTTGTATTACTTGCATTCTGCAATATCCTTGGTGATCTGTTCTCCTTCCCCACTTCCCCCACAGACACAGACTTCGCTATTCATCATGTGCTCCTCACCTCGTTGTACTATGAGACAGCTGTGCTCTCATGGATTGCTTTAGACCATTTGGCTGCAAAAGCTGGCTGGCAATCCTGTACAGCTGTAACCTTGGCCCACTAACTTTCTAATGAAAGCCATGCCACAGTGGGTACCAAGGGGAAAACAAATACCCTTTTGTCCATGGAAAATCTGGCAGGAAAGCAGATCCACTTTTGTTTCAATAACAAATTTCCTTTGACTGCACCCCTCCCTTTGATTTTTTTTCACAGTTAGTCAAATTGACAGAATAGCCAAGGGCAGGAGGAGACCTACAGTACTTTGGGCTACAGCTGCCAACTATTTGAAACAAAGAATCTATGGACAATTAGCAAAGAAACTGCTAAATCAATTCTTAGAGTGCTGCCTTAATGGGAGGTGGTTTCATTCCTCAGACTGGTTTCTTTTTCGTATGCACACGCATTCAGTAGAAAAGCCTGGAGCAGCAAGGAATGTCTGGCATTTCTGCTGTCAGTGTGCATGTACATTGGAGTTCGTTATTTTTAGAAGCCCATCACATCCAAGTATGCATGAATTCTCACGTAACCTCATAGCATCAACAGCGCACAGGAGTCAGGGATGTGAGGCTTTATCAGATTAAACACACAACTTGGCTGCTGCGGAGTGCTTTTCACACAAACACTTGCTGCATATTCCAATCCAGGGGCAAATGGTACTGTAAGATTAAAATGGAGAAGAGAAGCAGGAAAGACTATGGTAGCTGGGGTATAGCATAGCTTTGCGGGGCAGAGCTAAAATTAATTAACCTGGAGATGGCATGGGGAAAGCTGGATGTCCAGTGCATTTTAGATAGCCATATGTCTTTTGCATGTGGCTCCAAGAAAATGCTTTTCTTTTAGGGGAAATTTTCTGTAAATATGAGATTTCTGCTGGGTCTGCTGTAGTATTCTGACCCATGCCCAGAAATGAAGCCTTATTTCTTCTCTCTTGGTCAGATCATCTGATAAGCAGCCTTTAAGTGCCTTCACAGAAGTAAAACAGGGTCAGCTTTACAAAGAAAGCCCATGGAAGATCATATTTTGAGAATGTGTGGTTTGAGACAAAGTTATTCATGTAAGAGAAAGGGGCAAATTTGAACTGGAACTTTCCAGAGCTTTTTCAACTTCATTTTATTTCCAGAAAGAATAAGGATACTATTTCTTACAATGCCAAAGCCCAGCAAATGTAAGGAAAACATTTAAGAAAATATCCCAGTGTTAGGGATAGACGTTTTACAGGTTCAGCCACAGGACAATTTTACAAGTCTCTACTTAAAGGGGGCACTGTTTTAAAGATAGGGCAAGGATCTCTAAACTGCTGAGTGGTTCTAGATCCCTGAAATTTTGGCCAAGCAGAGGACAGTTTAATGTGCCGTGCATCTCTGCTCTAGCCCCAAACATCCAAAATGACTTGACATGTGATTAGGTGCACTGAAAAAATAAACAGGACAATATTCCACCAGGGTACTTCTGAAAAAACTACTTTTTTTTCTGTAAAATAGGGCAGAAATAAATGTGAACCATGGGTCAAGTATATTAAAATTTTTTTCATTTAAGTGCTTAATCAGACTTTCAGTATTTAATTTAATCACCAAAGCTTGGGCCTAAAGCCCTTTGCTGAGGGAAACCCAAGTTTAGAACATAAATATAACATTCCTGCATAATGCAGCTTTGATCTAATGAATAACATAGAAGGATTCTTGTTCTATTACTCCCAGAACACAAAAGAAATGGCCTTTGTGTTAACTTTCTCTAGTCTTGATTACATCTGTATGTCATTTAGGTCTAAGAGAGTAAGACAAAAGTAATTATAATTCTGTTGGCTTAAGGGCAATCTCTGCTTTTGGACACAGAGGTTTTAAAAGGGGCTGAATTGACTTTTCCCCCCCCTGTTTTTATTTTTAGTTTCTTTTAAAAAACAGAATGAAGAAATGAAAAAAAAATGAGCTAATGAGATGACTAGTGCTACTTGTTGCTTCTTGTGAGCTTGTCCAGAGTTCATAATGCACATTTCCTTAAGAGAGGAGATAAAGTCTTACATAAATAAAGATAGCATGGTGTCGTGCTACTGGAATTGTGTAGGCTTAAGGCAGCCTGTAAAAATACTGTGTATGAATATGCTGAATGTCTTTTTAGTCCCTATGGTAACCAAAGGAACAATCAGTTGCTCTGAGGACAAGTGAGAAAGAAATGCTATGAGAAAAACAGACCCTTTCTGACTAGAGCAGGGAAAAGGCATGATCTCTGCAGCCTCCCAGAAATAATGTACACTGTCATTATAACTTTAAGTATGCAAAGATCCAAGTATCACAAAGGGGATGAAAAATAAAGAGCTGGCACAAGGCTCTGTGGTTTTATGATCAGACTTAAGGTACAGAGGTAATTTTCAGCCTGTAATTATTATTTCCCTGCTACTGCCAAAGCTTCCATAGATTAATCTCTCCTCTTTCAGGGTTTCTAATTGAATATCCTCTGAACAAAGTCCCGCAGCTCATTTTGCTCAGCACCCAACATCAGTCATCTTTAGAAGTGCATCCAAGCCACTGCCAGGCAAAAGTAGGATTTCCTTACTCCAGGGCAGAAGTACATATTACCACCAGCATAAGGTATCTGTAGCATTCACACCAGAACTCACTAAGCTGAGTTTCTTGTCACAGCATAATCTTATGTGAATTTTCATAGAGAAAAATATTAATTGTTCATAATGTTGAATGTATAAGAGAGCAGCTTGGTATACTGAAGATACGTGATCTTGTGTTTTTTGCTATAGAGATCTCAGAGAGCAGGAAGGAAACATTCCTAAGAAACACATGTTCCTGAGGAACATGAGTGAAAGGAAGAGCATCTGGAGCATGAATTTGCAGCAGAGAATTGGAGGAACTAGCTGGGGAAGATGAACACCTGGCATAGTAATTGAACTTCATAACATGATTTTACATTTGAACATCAAGTCTGTACCAAACATTTAAAACCACGTATATTAAATACACTTTCTAAAAACATATCTATGCTCCAAAACATATAAAAATGTCACTTGAATACAACTATATTAATAACTGTAACAGTGAACAGCTCATAGCCATAACTGATTTTACTCATTGTCTTAATCACTAACTGAACATCCCACAATGCTCAAAGTAGCAAAACAGTGTTTTCTACCAAATGATTGCTTAAAAGTATTTTCTTGCATCTCACTCAAAAGCTTGAAGAGTTCTTTTGGGCAGCACACCAGAGAAATGACTGCCACTGGAAGGGACCCTTTATGTTGTGTCTCTGATCTAGGAAACAATGGCTCTAAATGCAAATTTAGAAATTCTTCGCCTCATCATTCTCAGCAGGCATTGTGTTTTGAAATCTCTCTCTCCCATTATTTGAAAAGGCAGAAGAAAAAATTCAACACATTTAGTGTACTACATAGAGAAAAATGTATTTTTCGTTCCTGCATATTGCTTCCGGAATTTTAGCAACAGATGTAACTGGACTACTAAAGCTTCTGAGACCAGAGGGGATCTCTTCCTCTTGCCCTAGGTAAGGGAAACTGTTTACTTCGTAGTTTTTGAGTGGCATCCCCTAGGCAGAAATATGTGGACATTTTCTCGGTTTTGGAATTCCATACAGTTAAATTGGAATTCCACCATATGTGGAATGATCTGGACAGAGTTCCAGGACACATGAAGCCCACTGGATGTGATGCACAGACTGACCTCTCAGAGCTGAAGTGTACATTTGCACTAGGTCTGGTCCATCCAAAACATGATCCATCCGTGAAATATAAGCGCAATACAGTTAGTACAGCAGTCTCAATATACATCATGCATTACTGGCCTCCACTGTAGTAATTATCATTAGTGGCTAATGAAAGACAAATCATCCTCAGAGGACCCTGTCATCCTCAAATTCATACATGTCCATCTGGTAAAGAAATCTACTTTTAGGATGTATTGATAGCATGTACCAATTTACTTTCCAAATCTAGAAATTAAATTTTTCATCTCTTATACCTTATGAGGCAGAAATTTTTACCATTTTTGTTGTCCGTCTTCTCTTGAGGCAGGGACCCCAAATCCCTCATGCTTTTTTACTGCATTTATTTACTTTTCAACATCCCTTCTCTCTCACTGGAGAACACAAGTATCAGAAAAGTGATGGCCATGAGAGGATGGTGTTAGCAGCAGCAGGAAGAAGATGGATGCAAGATCCATGTTGGACAAAAGTGCAAAGCAAGAACATTTGTACTCATCCTCTTATCTCCTGTCCTCTTTATCAAGACACATCTCTTGCTGCTCTTAGGCATATGCTTCAAACACCCCTAACAGTATGAGGTCTGTCAGTGTACCTTAAATCAATGAAAGTGCCTAGGTCAGCAGAGTCCTGGGGAAAAGAATAGTGCCACTTCAATCACATGAATGCATCTATAATCAAACAGTAAAAAAGTGCTGGGTTTACAAAGTTGCACTTTTTGTCCAGTCGCACTGGATTTTATCATCCAACAAACTGTTGGTAAAGCATGACAAAAGAAGAGAAAGAACAAGATCTTTGGATTAGCAGAGCTCACTGTCAGTCAATGTGAGGACTGCAAATATTGATAAAATCCTGGGCTGGGCATCCATTTCAGGTGAATTCACCAATCCAAGTGAAGAGCTGTTTTTTAGTCCTGCATGTACTGAGGGAGAGTCTTAAGGAAGTTGTACAAAGGCAGACTGAAGATCATTGCTCTTCCCTGCCACACACTTCTTGGCCAAAAACTGGAGGGGAACTAATGAACGCTATAAATAAGGGAAAATAAATACAAAAAGACGGAAAGAGGTTACAATAAAGCAGAAACTGGAAACATGCATAAGTTAAAAAACAAGCAACAGTCTAAATAGAGACAGGCTGGCATCAGTTCAAGCTATGAGACTTAAAATTATTTAAGGCAGTCACCTTTAAAAAGAAGTCATAAAAATGCCTTGGTTGTATCAACAACTTATGCCTTTCTATAGATTGAAATCTCTGTCTTTCTTTCCCCTCTTTCCTCTGGTTTTTCATGTATCTTGCATTTCCCTCAGGTCCTATCCCTCACAGCTAAATTTTCCTCATGCTCAGAAAGGTATTATTTAGACTACTTAAAACCAGATTTTTTAAAATTATACTGATAAGCAATGGTATTTTTCCGGGTCTTTGACAAGGGGTGACATTTTTAAATAATACTAAGATAATGCAACAAAAATTTTTGCACAATTTTTTTTACTGTACCATGGCTCAAAATAACAGCAAGTCAGTTAGAAGTATAAACACTTCTGAAGAGATAAAAATGCTTTAACTTCGCCGTCTTCGCCATATAAAGATGAACAATTAAGAAAAACTAACTTACGAATCTGATGTTACCATAAAATAGCCCAGAATAGTTATGGTGAACATTTTTTGTTGTTTAAATGGGGATAAAATATTGCTGAAAAGTATTTTTAAAAAGCCCAAAACTTTATAAAATGCCCTGTCACAGAAAATATAAATGATATTGGCTATGTCCCGGGTAGAAACAAGCTAAAATATCCATGGGATCATAAAGATTTCCCAGAAACTCCTTGAAACTGTAAAGTGTGTCACAAGGAGGATTTTCCTGATGAAACTATGTGTAAATAGCTTCAATAAAGTAAGCAAAGGAGTTAATTCTGGCAGAAGGGATCTGCTTTAAGTTATTGAGAAGTTGCTCTCTCCTCATGTATCACTGTCAATTTAAATCAATGGATACTACGGCTCAAACCACCAGAGAAGAGTAAAACCTGGGACTGGTAACTTATTACCTCATTCCCTGTCATAGACCTTGGGCTGCCAGGAATGTCCTCTGCCCCTTTTTGGCTCAGTACAGGACACTGTTCAACCCATCTGTCTACCTCACTGCCTTCTTACCCCTTTGCACACACTGAGGAAAATGTAGGTGCAGCTAGCTAGTTTAGAAAGATAATTCGTTCCAAGCTGTTACGTTTCTCAAGTGAACGTCAAATGAATCCATAACTGTGGGACCTCTTGAAACATTTCCAGCCTTACATAACATGTTTGTTTTAGGGCTCCAGTAATGTCTGTAATGTGTGGGTCTGCTGAGATTTGGAACAGATGCATTATTTTCCTCAGCCACCTGGAAGAAAGTAAAATATTGAAAAAACCTGGTTTATAAGGACTCCCTGGTGTCCACAAACTGGTTTGGTTAATAAAAGAGAAAATATTTCTGGTTTTTTTTAGCTGCAAAACAAATAGTAAACATATAATTGCTGCTTTCTGTCAAGGACATAAAAATGTCAGGAGGCTTGCAAGACTTAAAATCAACACCCAGTAGTTTGCCTAGTGTCCTGGTTTGGGGGTGCATTAAGGATTTGTGAAGGTACTTTTCAGAACTGTCCTGTAAACCTGAAACCAAAGAGAGAAGATCTCAAACCTGCGTGCAATTCAGTGTAAACTAGACAGTTTTAGCAAGAGTTAGAAGAAATTCATAAGGCTGTTTTAAGTTCTTAAATTCTTTTACTGGGCAAAAGACACACTTCAAGTTTACACTTTTGAGAGCAAAAGATCTTTGGGAAAAGAAAAGTGGCCATGGTCAAATGGCAGCCCAAAGAATGGACTTTTCTCCAGACTGAGGGATGTTCAGCTTGTTGCAAATGCCCCTGAAATTAATTGGCAAACTATTTCATATATACAAATATCACCAGCCATAACATTTGCTGAAATCCTGCTTTGCTTCCCCTCAATATAATGAAATGTGACAAAATCCTTTGTAATCCCCATTCCCTTCTTTGAGAGATACGTGCCTGTCTGTCTTCAGGCTGAAAATTTTTGGGTGCACAGCCCTGGGCCTGGGACCAGACTGAATGAATGGACATCATCTACCAACAGTGACTTTGTAGCTGGAGCAAAGCCTCAGGCAGGGATCAGGAACATGTGAGGAGACTCTGCTAAGCTGCAAAGCTTCATCTGCTGTTCTGCTCATACATGGTCTCATGGCCTCAGAGGTGGTGGCATGCTTAACAAGAAATTCCCAAGTTGGCTCAAGATGGAGCTTCTCTTATGTAGCTATTAGTTTTTAAAGACAGTGCATAAAGAAATTTCCTGTATGCAGAGGCCATGCGCTGTTACAGATCAATATACAGAACCTGGATATTGACAGGAGAGATAAGCCTTTAATGCAACTCTATAAGCTTTAATACCCAGGATTTATCAGGTGGTCAAGGAGAAACTTTTTACTTTTAAAAAAGTGTTTTAAAATGTCCTCACAGGCTGACCAGTTTTCCCACATTCAGATATACAAGGCTTTGCCTGAATTATTTTTGCAAATTGTCCTGAAATGTCATCAGTGTTAGGTAAATGAGGTAAGGTGTTTTTTAGCTACTGCTGGGAATAGGGAGGACATAGTATACACAGCAAAAAACACTTGCTGGAGACAAGAGGTTTTGTCCAAGATAAACACATTTCAGCAGCACATGTAAAGACCAGTTGCCTAACCAGACATCCTAAGCTGCTGGCCTAAAAATTATGTTTGGGTAGATAGAATTCTAAAAGAGAGAACTCTCTGGACAGCTGTGTTTGCAGGCTTTACAACCCTGAATATACTTCTTTACAGGCTACAACTCAGCTGCAAGACATATACACTGGAATTTCCAAACTAGGTTTTAGATCTATATATTTCATTAAAATTATTTTTTTCATTTCACTGGAACTCTAAAATTTCAACAAAAACAATCTGCATCTATTGCCAAGAGAATATCAAGTTTAACTGAAGTTATCTTTTGTCTGCATTTCAGAGATTGAATGGCAATTATTAAAATATGATTTTGTAACAAATATTTATGCATCACTAACAAAATTCCTGCATTTTTCTTGTGTGCTGGCCATTGTGTAAGACCAACTCTTTACCACAGTCAGTTCATCTCATCTTTGAAATACAAATTATGACATTTACATGGAAAAGTGCTGTATAAAGGGATCAGTGTGAGAGAAGTTGGCACTTCTTAAAAAAAAATAAACCAAATAAAATGTTTATTTTCATGCCTCTCCTCTGCTAAGTGAGCTAGAATATAAGGACATTTAGTTATAATACTAAGAAAATGAAATATGGAATATATTCCTCTCCCTTCATCCCCCCTCAATCTAAATCTTCATTATCTAACAATTTACAATGAGCTACATCTGCAAAACTGCATAGCTGCATTTGAAAATCCCAAAGGCCTAGTGCAATTCCTAACAGATGTATCACTGCTTTTACACAAAGGGGAATAACGTGGCCCTTCAACCACAAGGAATATATCAAGTTATATCTCTGATGATGGCTATAGCGTCTGGTGATGATATCATGTGCCAACTGGTTTTTTCAGCATCTTACACGGACCTAGAATTAGGTCTGTCTGTGAAGCTCAGCAGAGGATGGCACTACAGTTCACTTCTTATTGACTTTTCAGAAACGCTATGGAACTTTTCATTGAAATGATAATGCATTTATGAAGTCTATTATTTAATAAGCCATTTGTCATCCTTACATCATGGATATAATCCAGATATCAGGTTTACAGGCAATGTCTACTTATGTTATACTCAAAATCGCTCTGCTGGGCCTTGATGATATGCTTAATTTTTCCAACTAAGCCCAGTCTGGATGCAAAGTGGGAGTGAGATGAGCAAACTTGGATGAAAATCTAATGGGAGTAGAAGGATTAAGATGAGCAGTTAAGGATACAAGGAGGGCAAAAAGAGCAAGCAACCAAGGTGGCAATGCAGTAGAGAAGGCAAACTGAAGGATGCATCAGAGACGTGACAGCAGGGATAGATCCAAATAGGGATTGTCGCTAACGTAGAAATTACATAGAGCTGTAGTCTTCAAGCAGCTCACATAATTGCCGGTTATCCCAGGCATCGTCTAGTCCACTGGTTTTTAGATAGCTAAAAATTGCCACTCTTTAAAACTGCTTGGCCTGTTTGTGCTAACTTTTTGGAAAGTGCTAGTTGGAATGAGATGGAAATGTGCAGGTTCTTTCTAACAAAAACTCTTGTTCACAGGTATGAAGCCTGGCATTGTTTCATTTACTGTCCTACAGAGCTTCATTAGTCTGACCCCTTGGAGTCAGCTGCATGTCTGCATCACTGCCCTGGCCTACAGTCAGCTGTTTTTGCATGCAGAACAGCCTAGCCTTTGGATAAAGTTGTTCTCAAGTCTGTGAATTTTCTCTGTCTTCATTCCATGAACATTTAATATTAAACACCACCTAGTTCTCAGCCTCTCAAGCATAATGAGCTACATCTACAAAACTGCATTGCTGCATTGCTCCTCTGCCACTTTACAAGCCATCAAATTACTATCAAAGCACTAAAAAAAATTAAAAGTCTCAGTAGACTTTTAAATTAAGTATAATCAAGTAGCTGAAATCTAGCACTAGCATGCCTTTTCCCAGTTACATAAAGAAAAATGTCCCTTCAGGTTAGCATAGGTTGCTCACTGTTAAGCATATTCTTTTATCATATATCCCATTTTAGTTTCTTAACTCTCACTGTGCATTATATTAAGTTTAATATCCAACATCACATCTTTCTCTGATCATAATTTTAGTGGTATTTCTCATAATGTAGTTATCTTCAGACAGATATCTACTCACTGGAGAACTACTATATTGATTGTGTGTCTACCACTGTAGACAGTAACTTCTGTCAACAGCATCTAGATGACTACAAAAGGTTGTTCTTCCTGCTCGGAGTATATATAAGTACAAATTTACTTTTTGTGTTACGACATCAAGCAGTTAATGGTCATTCAGATAATTTGCCACAGGGTAACAAGATCCCTGCTGATTATCATAGAAATCTTTTATTAAAAACATCCACGCAAACTAGATAAGGAATTCAAAGACCAACAGAGAGTAAGGGTATATCTAAGAAATACTTTGCTTAATTCTACCTATGCTCAACTTTTTACACGGAAATCTCTAATTGAACTTCTTAAATGGAATTAAAGCGTCCTCCTTTTGGAGGAAGGGAATGAAAATATAATTCATGCTATAAAGATATACCTACCTTCAGTCAGAAGAATTTGAGTTCAGCTGTGAAATTAGCCCACCTCTCATCCTTCATCAGGCGCATTTATGAAAGCGGCATCTCTACAACTTTATCAAGAAGTCTTGATGAAGAACTTGGAAGAAACAAACTTGTTATTGAGGATGATTGAACACTGCATGGCTGCAGAAGCTTTACTGTTTTGAGAAACTAGAAGCATGTCTTGTCTGAGTCCATGCTTGCCTGGGAAAATTTAAGGAAGAGAAAGATGCCAACAGGATGTGAGGACAACATTTTCCAGATGAATTTAGGATGAAGATTGTCTGAGAGAATCAGAAATTCTGGCGGAAGATGGAATTTAAGACTCATCCAATATCTCAGAAAATTAAACTGATGAAAACTTATTTCTATCTGCTACCAGAGACAGTATGTTTGTTTATGCCTTGTCTGATGATGATTTCTAGTTCACTGGGGTTCAGTGAAATTCTGGGATGTTCTATAATTGTTTTCAAACTATATTAACTGGTATTTTTCCTTCAGTTTAGTTTCAGATGGGTAATCTGATGTTCAAGTGATTTGAGGATTTATTTTTAAGGGCATAGGCTATCTGACAGGAATTAGATATGCACAAGTAAAGTCTCACTAATTCTTCACATGCCTAACTCCATCTACATGAGAGGAAGGAAGAAAGGACAGGGAACTCTAAATCTCCACTACAGAGCAGCTGTCAGGAAGTGACAGGCACTGCAAGGCCATTACCAGCCACTCCCAGACCTGGAAAACCTTTGTCATAATCAGATCATCTAAGACTCAGCTTCCCCCTTCTGGTTAAAAGTTCATGGAGGTGTTGTACATGGTAGACTTGTCTTCCTTTGATCGACCAAACTCCTATTCAAAATAAAGGCAAAGATCACCAAAATGAAAAACAAACAGGGAAAGGAAATAACACATAAGAAGGAACAACAGTAAGCTTTCTCTGAGACACAACAGGCCACCAGTGAGCTTCAGAGATTTTAAAAGACTTTAAGAGGCCTGCATTATTATGTCTTTCTTACAGATGGGGGACTTAAATATTGAGAACTTAATTAATTGCCTGCGTATGCCAAAAGATAACAGAAGAACAAAACCATCCTGTTTCTTATCTTCAAGGCTATCCTGCCTTCAATTAATTGTTCCAAATCTAGCCAAACAATAGTAAGATGTTTTTCCCTCTGTCTGCCTTGATCCAGACTATTTTTTATGATCAAGATGTCAAATAGTATCAATGTAGAATCCAACAACTCTGGAGACAGGAGGGTGAGCAGCTCCATTAGCCAAGTGTCCTTTCGAATGTGTTTAAGAGAAAAACCTCCTCCTAAATTCCATTTAACTGCGTAGGCTAACTCACAGTTAGACTGGTAGAGTTTAAAACCATTTTCTTGCTTTCGTATTCTAGTTTGGGCAACTAATTCTACGTCTGACATTTACTTTTTAAAAAACATTAGATTTTAGTTCAATCATGTACATAAAACACATTAAAAAATGGATATATTGTGCAGAGTGTACAGTACTCCCAAGCAGTTAATTTCCACTTCTCAGTACACAGGTTTCTGTTGCCTTCAGGTCAGAGAAACAGAATTGTAATAGAAAATAAAAACTCCAGTTACTAAAAAGCAACTAATATATGGATAAATACCTAAGAAATAACTATTAATATCAGATACTAGGAACAAGACTCCAAATCCGGATAATACTATGTTCTGGTTTTGGCTGGAGTAGAGTTAATTTTCTTCCAAGTGGATGGTATAGGGCTGTGTTTTGGATTTGTGCTGAACACGGGGTTGATAATATAGAGATGTTTTTGTTATTGCTGAGCAGGGCTTACACAGAGCCAAGGCCTTTTGTACTTCTGCTTTTTATACTGCCATGCTGGTGAGGAGGCTGGGGGTGCATGGGAGGCTCGGAGGAGACACAGCCAGGACAGGTGATCCAGACTGACCAGAGGGAGATTCCAGACCATATGACATCATGCTCAGATATAAAGTAAGGGGAGGAAGAAAGAAGAGGGAGCGTTTATCTTCCCAAGTCATTGTTGCGTGTGATGGGGCCCTGCTCTCCTGGAGATGGCTGAACACCTGCCTGACCTGGGGAACCAGTGAACTAATTCCTAGTTTTGCTTTGCTTTCCCTATTAATTCGTCTTTATCTCAACCCATATGTTTTCTAGATTTTTTTTTCTAGCTCTTACCCTTCTGACTATCTCCCTGAAGCCCCTGGAGGGGGAGTGAGTAAAAGGCTGTGTTGGGCTTGGTTGGTGGATGGGGTGAAACCATGACACCCTGTCATGTTAAATCATTAGCAAAGGAGTATACAATTTATTAACACAGTAATTGCAACTTATCACCCAAAACCCCTCATTTTAAATACTGCAGATAGTTCTTACACAGTCGTATTCCTTTCACAAAGAACAGAACTTTCTAGATAATGAGGAGTGAATCAGCATATAAGTAAAAGCAGATATGATGTATTTAGATATGCTGCAAATTTTGAAAATGAACAATTTAATATATATTTATTCTTGTGCATCCTGCACTCACTTTTGGGTAAATTTTACCATGGACTGAACAAATTAATGTCCTCAGTTTACTTCAGGGATTATTCCACACTTTGAGGAATTGAATAGGATAGCTCAGTGTTCAATGGCCATTTTTCTCCCCTCAAAATTGCATTCTACTTAAACCACCTCAAAAAACCCCTTCCTTCTATTTTTCCAAACATTTCCTTCAAAATAATTGTGAATTGTTGCCATGTTCCGACACTTCACGATGGTTGTTCGGCAAAAGGTCTGTTAACTCCCTTGGGAAACCAGTCCCCACGGGACCATAAATGCTGGTTTTCTCTTACATCCACCCCCTGTGACAGAACAGTTTAGTGAGGATTTTGGATCACTTGTTTAGGTACAGGGTCACCAGTGTCATGCAACAGAGAGTCATGTGGACCATAGAGGTTACTAGATAGGCATAAGAAATATATGCATCTTAGAAATAAATACACATAATCACTAGAGTCACAGAAGGCTTTAACTCATATTAATATATTTCATAAGTAAAAGAAAATACATGTAATAAAGGAGTACCCTTTTCAGTGGAAGTTTCCTTCCTGCCTACAGCTGGAAATTCATGTATTCTATAGAGATATTTTAACTAATTGGCTCTTAAGTTTACAATACAAAAGGGAAGTATGGATTTTCTGCCTGATTGCCAGAGATTTTATTCAGGGCCCAAGAGAAATGTATTCATGTAAGTCATGATCCTGTGCATGCTTCCTCGGTGTGCTGTGCCAAGACTGATGTAACAAGCTTTGGGAATCTTCACTGAAGACCCAAATGTGCTAACTGAGATCTGAGATAGCAGCCATCATCCTGACAGTCTGGCACACTGTCTAGAAGAATTCTCTGAATCTGCTGGGACAATTAAAGATATCCTCTAAAGAGTGGAAGATTTCCTGATATCTGGCCCAAACCACAAAAGTTAATTTTCACATGGGGTCCAATCTCATTTGTAGCTGACACTCACAAGGATGGACCTTGTGTAATAAAAACTACCTAGAAAAAAAAAATTAAAATATTTTCTAGGATAATATCACCAAGGTTTTTACTGCTGTCCTGTAAAAGGACCACATTTAGTGAAATTCTGTCCTTAAATTGTAGTCACATATTTTCCCTGGCAATCTTATTAGAGATGATTTCTAAGTAAATTGGTTAGGAGTGTTCCTTGGGCTCCTTGAAAACAGCACTTCTGTTTTCAGGTGCTGCAACTCTACCTTCTCTATTTATTCGGTTTACTTGCACTGGGCACTTGTGTAAACAAACAAAAACAGGACAGAGGCCTGGGACATTACAGAGAATAGGATTTCTTTACCTAATGAAAATATACTGTTCAGTGTGACAGCACTGAACAGTAGTAAGATGACATTACTGAAACTGATCTTGTATCTTAGAACCAAATTCCTTCTCCCTCTTAACACACAAAATCCAGAACTATAGGAATATTATTTGATTATCTGGGAGGAAATCCTGGCCCGACAAGAGTCTTTCCCAGGACTGACCATGAAGTGCCAACGACATCACCACATTGACTTAGCAGAGACAAGATTCCAGCCCTGTCTTATCTCTTATTAACAGATTTTTATGGGCTTTCAGAATGAAAAAAAGGCCACCTGTTTGGATGGACATAGGAAGCAAAACAGAAAAATAATGGTCCACTTGGAAAAGTGTTCTAGAAACTGCTTCCCTAAGATCATACCTGATTAAGAACTTAAATTGTAAGTACTTAAATTTTCTATAATCTCATAGGAAAATTAAGGTGATGATTTTAAAACAGCTGAAATGAGCTGGCACAGTCACCGCCATCAGCTTTTTTCAGACCAGACTTAGTACTAGTATCTTGTTTACTTTGCAAGCATCTGTGAAGGTAAAACTGTAACATTTTCTGTGAAAATCTGGGATTAACACTCTAGTTTGTATTTAGTAATAAGCAGTCAACTACTCAAGATTTGCTTCACAAAAAAAATGTGTAATTGTTGTGGCATTTCCATTTTCTGTTCCATCCCTTTTGTATTTACTATTTAAACTAGTAATTAATTTAAAAAATACTATTTAAGCAACTTTTCTATGCATAAATATTCTAATAGTCCAAATAATAAATATTATGGATTTAAAGATGGCCATGGTTAAATACTGCTAATGTGAATGTTTCTACAAGACGGGTAAGATGGTTTACAGTGTTTCTAGTGGATAAGCAAAGTCATAACAAGTAATTCAGCACAGAACAGAGACACACTCCTTTCTAATAGCTTGTAAACGAGTGATGCCACAAAACCCACCAAGACTGGTACTTACTTGCAGTGTTAGTCTCAACAGAGACACCGAGGCTTGAATGAACTCAGGTCTTCATCTGTGTCTTGAGTAATTTTCCAGAGCTGTGGTGGAGTTCAGAGGCGCTGGGAAGTTCTCACATCTGCCAACCACGGCTGTTCTGCAGGCCAAGGCATTTTATTTTCCAGTGGTGCAAATCCAGCACTAAAATATGCAAAATTCCTGACCACAGCTATAGCTTCATGTAGCCCAAACTCTTTAAACTTCTAATATAAACAGTTTCCCCAGCCATATTTTTCTGCTCTTTCATAAGTGTGGGCTATTCTTGTTTTTATCTAATTTAAATTAGAGCCAGAACTAAGGGCTGCAATACAGGAAAGATGAAAGGGAAAGGAGAGACAAGATTATCACTAGGAACACACAACCTGCACCATGTGTTACTACAGTGTAAATCCTGACTTTCTATCAAAGCCTCTCTCTAAGCTCTTGTACCTTTAAATAGTGCATCAAGAGTGAAGCAACAGTGGCAGATGTAGGGAATAAAAGACCCAGAGACCATCACCAGTTTTTTTTCATTTGTGAACATCTTCTCACTACAGAAGGGAAGCAGCACCTCAGCCTTCACTTGTTTTTCCTTTAGTTTCTTATTCTCTCAAGTGTGGTCAGTCATACTTGGTTAATTATTGCTACAAAGGATCTACAAGATGGATTCACCTGTAGCTGCATCAGAACATCTACACCAGATTAAATACCCTGAAACCTTAAGTAAATTACTTTCTATAAAGAAAATTAAAACAATTACTGATAAATCTGGCTTACTTTCTAGACTGTTTATCTGATTAGAGTACTATAACTAAATACAAAATCATTCATGGGGGAATAAAGAATGTGACTCTTACTAAAAAAATTCAGGCCTATAAAATAGCTAAAAGCAGCTCTAAGATCTGGCTGAACATGAATACTTGGTGTCATTTAGTGAACAAGAGTCACCTTAAACTGCAGATGGCACCCATCTAAACCTTGTAGTATTCAAATTTAAAAAAAAGAAGGCTGATCTATTTTAGAAGTGAAACTGCAGGTTAGGATGAGCAGCTCAGTAGCAGAATATGAAACTATTGCAGGCTGAATTTTTTTTTGAGAGTAAGTAACCCCCTATTACACTTTAAATTATGGTGATGCGGAAGTAGCATTTTAAAATTTTTCATCAAGACTGGAAGTCTTTTTAAGACACTATTCAAACACAAGATAGTGTTTTAATGAAAGACGCTCTGGACAAATTGAGTTTGCTAGAAAAGACTAAAGTGACTTCTTGGGGCTTTAAAAGTCTGTTAATCTAAAGCAATAGGTAGGAGCTATACCCTCAATGTGCAAAATCCTGGAACTCAAAAAAGTAAGGTGACGTTTTCTGATATATATCTGCAGATCAAATAAAAAATACTAGCTCTTGTGAGGTAGGATTTGGGGTAACAGTAACATTCCACCACAGAAAAAAAAAAGGAAAGAACATAAGATGAAGGTTTTAAAATCCACATTAACGTTTGCCTGTAGCAGAAACAAGCTATCCTTTTCTGACTGCAAGGCACCTATTGTTTGTTATTGCCTGAATTGATTGTTGATATAAGAGAAAACCAAAATAATCCCACAGCAATATTTAAATACTCTCAATATAAGAGAATAGCCTGGCAACATGTAAGGCTGTATGCAATCATGCCACGACATTTCAGATGAAAGAAAACAATTCAACAATGTCTCCAGTCTGCTGCACTGCATTCAAGAAAGCTACTTCCACAAAGCCTAATTAAAAAAAAATCCTTTTCCATTACAGCATTTGAGTTTTTAAATAAAAATGTAGGTTGCTAAACAACTGATTTTCACCCAGAGGTAGAGAAAATCATTAAAACAGCTTGAGTATTCCTTCAGCAACTGGAATTGCTCTATATATATGAAAGCTGTCACAGTTACCTCTCAAGCGTAGCAAGAAGATGGCTTTCTACAAAGAGTGACCTAGGAAAGTGCAAGCCCTCAGCTTGGTGTCTCCTAGCAGAGTTCCATGGAAGTGTGAAATCTGTGTTATTGAAATCCCTAACTAACAGTGCCAAATCTGTCACCCAAGCACAGGAACCCCAGTATTACCCCAGTACCCCTTTGGGCAATGTTTTTAACTGGCTGACTGAATCCTCCTCTGAAGCATCTCATTCAGGCCTCTCTTGCCCTTGTTCACCAGCCAGGACCTGCCATTCTGGGGCAGGCTGATGATTTGCTCCAACAAACACCTTGACTTTCAGTCCTGAGTCCATATTTAAGTCCCTTAGCTGTGAAAGCAGGTAGGACAGAAAAAAAAATCTTCATTGCAAGAGAGGCAATGCCTCGGAGTGGAGGTAAGGGAATAAAAGCCTGCCTTACTACCACTAGTACCTGGTTCTATAAATGGTGAAATTGCTTCCCAGTGCCTCAGGACTCTCTGTTGCAGTCTAGTATATGTGTTGCTTTGGTATAATTAATCTGTTCCTATATTCCTAATGAATTTTTACATCTGCCTGAAAAAAATCAGAGGCCTTGATGAAATCTTTCATTTTTTCTCCCTGCCAAAACAAAACAATAGTTTATTTCCTTTTCTCTGGACAATTCCTAATTACTTCCCCCCCCCCTCCTCTGGACACCTTTTTCATGCTTATCTCTACGAAGAGACATGAAGCACTCTGCCATTTCAATCCTTGGAATGGCTGCACACCAGATTAACCACTTACAGCATCTCATAAAGATATAAGTAGATAATGAGATTTGTTTTCGCAACTCAGCAACAGCACATGACTTGTGGGAATGTAAAATTGTATCACTGAGGGAGGAATCAAAAAGACACAAACATCTTTACTGAATGAAACAATTAAGTTTATTCCTTTATTGCAGGAATTGCTGTTCTGTTCCATTTCTGAATCTAAACAGATATTCAATTCATAGCTTTTCAGCTAAACACAGCTAGCCAGACCTTCTTGTAACTTAGACATATCTGATCTGTACTGTGCTCCATCTGTTAGCAGGCTGTAATGCTTAAGCCCCATGAAAGGACCATTCATAACACTGCCAGCTGGACGGCAAATACATCGGGCCCAAAAGAAAAGAAGTATGCTGGAGGTGCACAGGTTTCCTTGCCATGTCACAGCAGGCTAAGTAAGGAAAAAAGGGAAAGTAAAGGAACTATGCCATGAAAGACAGGACTCGAGGAAATGGCATGAAGCTGAGTCAGGGAGGTTTAGGTTGGATATGAGAAAAAGGTTCTTCACCCAGAGGGTGGTTGGGCACTGGAACAGGTTCCCCAGGGCAGTGGGCACAGCACCAAGCCTGACAGAGCTCAAGAAGCGTTTGGACCATGCCCTTGGGCACATGGTGTGACTCTCAGAAATGCAGGGCCAGGAGTTGGACTCAGCGATCTTTGCGGGTGCCTTCTAACTCAGCTGATTCTGTGGTTCTATGAACTAAGCAGCCAAGACAATTGCAAAACTAGAGTCTGGTATTCTTAGTATGTCTGCTTTAAAATATGCTATTAATTGACAATGCTGCCTTTTCATGACTCAGTACAATCGCCTGATTAGGTACATCATAATGCAACAGCTGGTCAGGACAGTATTGGTATCTAGCAATTTATCAAAGCCTACACATTGAAACTTCAGCAAATAATCTAAAAAATACACATACAAGAAGAAATCACCTGACATTTACTTGGAAAGGTGGCCCATTTTATTTTAACTGAAAAGCATTCATTATACAGTGCAAACTGTTCTTTGGTAAATTTACTGATTAAAATAACAACGACAACTTTGTTTAAGGTAACATTAAAAAAAGAAAATAAATATGTAAAATTTGCATCATATTACAGCAATATTCTCACAGTGGATACTGAGGAAATGGTCATCTAGCCATTGGCCACTGTTTCAATGTTTATTCTAGAGACACTGCAATAAAACTGAACTAGTACAATCCATGACTGATTACATTTTAGACTGTGGATAAAGACTTGTTTTTCCTGGTTTATAAACAGATGCATGGTGGAAAACAACTCAGTATTACACTTGTTACACTTGTTTAAGCATATCCAGACTCTGAAGCCCATTTTATATACCATATGAATAAACAGTGAACAACGAAGAAAACCTCCCACTTTATTCTGGAGGCTGGAGAAAAGGAACAATCAGATACAAGGTACTATTTTATAATGTATAAATGGAAACTCTCTTCTCCTATAAGCAGAAAACTTGAGAAAGTTTATTTAATACAAAATTGAAAAGAAAGAATGCAAGTAGTAACCAGCTGGATGTATTACTGCCTTATTTAACTGTTTGGACAGTTAAATTCTATTTGGTTTACCTCTGCAACCCTTCCTCTTTGAGGAATTTCTGCTATAGGTCAATGGGAGTTCCATCTGAGTTGGAATTACAGGCCGAGACATGTGGTTTGGACTCTCAACAAAAGTCAACAAAATACCAGAGTATCAAAGAAATACAGGAATGACAATTTTTAGGAACCATATGATACTCACACATGCTCGCCACATACAATTTCTAGAAGTATTAACAAAGAATATTATATAAATCAAAACATTGTATATAAAATCAATTAAAATATTCTTAAAAATATAAATTGCAATTCCATGTGTACCACACACCTTTAACACAGCACTCACATGTACATATTGCTTCTACCATAGTATGAAACAAAGTTTCTGTAGTAAGCATTAAAGTTACCACAAAGTTTCAATGCGTGTCATGGTAATAGTTTATTGAACTTGAAATTATTAATGTTAGTAATCAGAGAAATTATGTGCCAAAATATGATAGTGGATTTCTTATTGCTGTGCTAGGTTAGTTATTAGACAGGTATTTGTTCTACCATGCAGTAATTAAGTACTCAGTCTGTTTGCATAATCTGAAATGTTTAACATATGAAGATTTAATTTTGTGCAGATTTATTTGATAGTCCAGTCTCTGTCCCTTGAATTTGAATGCTTAAACTCAGAAGTCAGTGAATTATGTAACTAGCTCTGGTTCCAGCTAGTCCTGATTTAGGATTAAAGGACAGAGCAATAACCTCTAGCAAATTAAGTATTCAGGGAAAGAATCAATTCTGAATAAACACCAAAAAAAGCTGTAGAATGAGGTATGATAGTTGTCCTTCACTCAATATAATTCCTGGTCAAAAATACATAGTTTGCATTCTAAAAAGTACATAACTTTGAAATGCTAGTGTAGACATATACTCTACAATGTTAAACATTTAAATGGGAGATGAAGTCCATTGGCAGACCATTTCTAACACGAATGATAAAAATATTGAGGTAAAAATATATATTCATTAGATGAAACTGGAAAACAAAAAAATAAAAATCATATATCTTGTCAGAAAAAGTAGTCAATCCACAATTAATCATGTTGCTTGATTTTGATTTTTCTTTTTTTCAACAGTGCCACAATATAATCAGGAACATATGTCTATTGACAATATGTACAATGAATCAGTAGGAATCTTTGTATACAAAATGGCATGTGACATCTTTTCACATTTTCAAAACAGGGCCATATAATTACACGAGCTGATCTGAGATCAAGAGAAGCATGCTTTAAAACTGACCTGGATGGTTATTTTACAAAGATTTAAAATCAATGAAACAAACAAACAAAAAAATGTTGTCAAGCAATTACATATGTTTTGACAAAAAGGATTATGTTAATTTTTAAGATCAAATGCTACTCTGTCATACATGTTTCCTTAGAATGAGGAACACTGTCAATTACATCTATAATATACATTCAGTTGCTTTTTCTTTCTTCCAATTACATTTATTTATATTTCCTTACTAATTCTAGCTTTTTTTGCTTTGAAAATTTTGATTAATTTTGCTTCTTGAACTAAGGAAAGGATATTGACAGGTGTCAAGTAGCTTTCTTTATTTTCTTGCTGGTCCAGACCCAGCAGTGATAATGTGATTTAAAAGAATTTCCATGCATTGATGTTTGCAGAAACTGGCCTGCTATGGCATTGCTACAGGCACAGTGATCTCGTGTTTTCCTTTTCCTGACATTTTACTAAATAACAGCAAAGAGCCAAGTATCAACACAGACTGGTACTAGAAAGGGACAGTAAACTTTTAATGTTGCTACGTAAAGACAGGAAACAAAGTGTTATTTTAGAGTAAATCCTAAGCCCAGTCATTTTGGGTACCTAAAACTACCTGACAGTGTTCTTTTAAAGTAGCACCAGTTTGAGTTTGTCTAACCTGAGAAGTATAACACACAATTAACTTTGACCTGTTTGCTAATTTCCCTTTCATTAATTTTTGCATCGTTATTTATCTTCATGGGCAGAAAATAAAATGATACATTATGTTATACTGTTACAGCACCATTAGAATATTGTAAATCTTGATTTCTTGCTGTTGTTAGGACTGCAGTTACCTGATTTTGCCATCAGCAGGCACTGATATGATTTGGGAAGTATGCACCCTAAATTCTTAAAAAGTACACTTATGGCTTCTTTTTATTAGTATTTTGTTGTAAGCAGACTGGACAGCAATCTCCTTTTCCCTTCACAGGTGCTTCACAGTCAGCTGGCAGGCATGATTCTACAAAACAAGTAATCTGACCAACCTGTGCCAGGAGAAAAATAACAGAATGAAAATATACTTAGATACATATTCCAAACAAGAAATACATTTTTCATGTTACAGCAGAACATATTCTCATTTATTCTCTCTAAGAACCTGACTAATACGGTAACTCCACATAGTTTGTTTCAATATCAACTTACACTGACAAGGTTAAGGCACTCTCTGTATTACTACATCTTTTTGATAAAGCAGCATATATCCTTTTGTCTAATATTCAGGTTAGAGTCGGGTACCAAGCACTAACATATTTTTTTTAATTACCTTTTAAAAAATTTCTCTCTGATAGAAGAAAATTACAATCTACCACTAAGTCAGATGAGCTTTTATTGATTTTTATGCATTTTGTTGGACTTTTTCAGTAACCGTCTCACTTTGCAGTTAATTTTACCCATATAACCATACGTAAATGAAAATAGAAATATAATAATGGCTGGATTGAAAAACATAGATAATGGCTGGATTGAAAAACAATGTCCAGGGCAGGGATATCTCAATAATATAATTTTCTGTACAAAATAACTGAAGATCTATAAAAAAAATTTGCAGTATTACCCAGAAATTAGCAGGCACAAAACTGATTTAGAAGCAGAATTATGATTTCTATCTCAAAGTTAATTTCCACATACTTACTTTGCATTCACACACAGTACAAGGGTCCCTCTTCCAGGTTTCATTGCTGGAATACGATTTACCCTCTTCATCAGTGCAATCAGAATTACTGAGGCGTGATTCAAGTTTTTTTATCTGAAAACATTAAAAAAAGTTAGTAACTGAGTCAAAGAAAGGTTTTTATTTGTGTAAAGTATTCTGTCTTTTCTCTTATACTACATGCTATATAATCCTTGTTATACTTGTCTGGGTTTTTCTTCTCACTACTTATTTTTTATAATGCTAAAAGACTAGAAACAGGTAATACATATGGAGATAGTCTTTCAAAAGAAGGCTAACAGAAAATACATCTTTTCTACTATTGGAATATTCACCTAGAGCATACAAAGAGAAAAAAACTACATGTTTCATATACAGAAAGACAAATTTAAACTGTCAAAAATGTTTTGGAAAGGATGTGAATTTTTAAATTTTTTTTTTTAAACACATTAATTTAAAATGTTTACTTGAATTTTTTACTAACTTCTGTGTGGTGTACATTTTAAAAATGGGATTCCACTATGGCTGAATAGAGTTCACCTGCAAACATTGTAAAGCCTTTTCGAAGTGATCTAGATCTTAACTATGTTTACAGAAGTAGTCTGGCATATTACTTCTTATGAAGTCTACATTTTAATCATTGCTTTACGCAGACTGTATACATTTCAAACGGTAAAAAAGATTTTATTAACACTACACACAAATTTTTAGAGAAAGATTAATTCTGTGTTTAGTATACAACGTTTACACGAGGTTTCAGGTTCAAAAGTCAAGAAGGTCCAGCTGTAGAATATTTCAGTATGATTTCAAAAGAACACAGAAATAAAGAAAATTAACACACAATTTTCTGTGTTGGTTTTTGTTTGAGATACTACGTGGTGGGTTTTGTCTGCAGGGGATGTTTAAATATTAAAAACGTAAGACAGATGTAAGAAAAATATTATGAATTAAATCTACAATTAGACCTGATAGACTACAATTAGTTCATGATAGCATCTTACCTGATTTCTGAGGCTTGAAATAGTTTTTTGCATTTCCAAAACAAATTCTTTGAAGTCATTCACTGCAGGTACATTTCTATTTTCATTAGATGTTGATGTGGCATTACGAAAATATTTACTCTGTTTCACAGAACTGCAACAAATGAATGCCAAGTCAGGATATTCATGTAACTCATTTTTATTTGGCTAGATATTTTAGGCCACTTAACAAAAATGTAAAAGAAGAGCAACCAACAAATGTATGAATGATACGAACCGTAACAGCACACACGACCAGCTGTTGCTGAAGACTGAGGACAGGCGAGCTCTAGGTTACCGTCAATATCACTAGCAACAGGGAATTTCTTATGCTCAGAAAATTATATATTTCATGCAGTGTGGGAGCCAGTGAAAGGGACAAACCCCAAGAGAGCTCCCCAGGTTAGAGTGACTAAAAAGGCCTCCCCCAGAATGCCCTGTTCTGTTATGGAAATGTATCCCACTTCTGCTTCCCCAGTTGGCCTCCCTGCCCCCTCGTACCTTGTCTGCTCCTTCTTTGGCAAGTTCTCCCTTCCCCACTCTCCCATTGGACCTTGTTCCCTGCCACTCACTCAGATTTTCCCATTGGCTCCTGTACCCTAATCCTGCCTATGTACTGCCCCTGCCCCTGATACTTTCCCCGCCCCCGTATATAAATTGAAAATCTCCATCCCCCAAGGTCTTTGGTTCCTGGTCCTCTTCATGCATGGGGCTCAAATAAACCTGTGCTGTGGAATTCCACACAAAGACCCTTCCTGCCTCCTTGCTGTCGACCTGTCAAAGAAGTTATCCGGAGCTTGTGTGTGTGTCTTTGTGAATGCAGCGGCTGCCCCCAGATCATGACAATGCAGGGCTAATGCACAAAGTTGTCATCTGTGACACTACAGAGCATCACCTTAAATTTACCCCTGAGCCTCCAATATGAAAGCAGACTAAAAGGGAAAGAGTCTTAAAAAGTGTTCCTTCTGATATGACATTCACATTTCACATTCTGAACAATATTCTTCCTCCACAGGCTTGTTAGCAGAACATGTATTTTAAGAAATATGAATTTTAAAAGGAGAGAGTTGGGTTTCATAAATAAATGAGAAGTACTTCTAGATATGAACATATTTTTTACTAACATTTGACATCAATACTGCTTATAGTACACAAAATCTAAAGTCTTTTGTCTGTAGTACTTTCCAGCTGATATCTCATAACAGAAATGTAACACTAAATTCTGTTAATCGATTCAATCTGTTGATGAGAAAGAGTAACAAAAGGAACTGTCCATAACTAACAATATATTATGTGGCACCACTTGAAAAAACATGCATTCAAAAGCATGGATAACACTAATTTTTAAGTCACTTATTACATTAAGATCCTTGAATCCATTACTATTTTGCAGATCCTTGAATGCATTAATAATTACAGGCATTACTATTTTGTTAACATGTCATCTCCAGTGCTAAGGGATACCCAAAGAATGAACTGGCAAAGAAATTCTTGTATATCAGGGCTCAGGATTTATAATCTTTCTGCATAAATTAAAACAGCACTTACTGGCAGGGGTTCAAGCTACTCAGTTTCCCATAGTTTTTATCTAAATTAGACAAAAAGAACTCTAAACAACATAACATGCCAAAGTTCAAGTAAACCAGCTGCCATTGTATAACAAAATATTTAATCTTCCCCACCTGTTCAAGTTATTGAAAATCAGAAGCTAAAGAAAAAGGAGGAAAAAACCCTTCTCACCACAAATGCAACTTAAATACAACACTGAGCATGAGAACTGATGGGAACATTCAATGACTGAGGTTGCGTTAGCTTTATTTATGCTACAAATGAAGTATTGAAAATCTACTATTTTTTATTCCTAATTAGTAACTGGACTGAAACACAGTAACTTCTGAAACACAGTCAAACAAGCTGGTACTTAGATGTGTTTATTTTTTTCTTGCTTTCATTTTTATTTAATTTAACTCCTTTTATAGTTTTAGAACCATGGGACTAGCATCCTTAAAAAGTGAACTGCTGTTTGTAAATTTTTCTAGCAGTTCACTTGCAAAGACAGACAAAACATCCTTCTTCAAGGATTACTTCAAAGGAAGCTACCTTTTCATATTATCTATAAGCCATTATAGATACTTATTACTTACTTAAATAGATACTTATTATTTCTTATACTTAGCTGCTGTCTTCTCTTGTCTAAAATCCTAAACACCTACAGGATCTTTTATTTTGGGACAGATTCCTCTCAAATAAGTGAAATATAATCATGGTGTTTCTTCAAGTACTATAACACCTCTAGAGTATTTGAAATTGCTGAAATTCATTTAGCTCTTTATGTATCTGTCTAGATGCTTTCCTTGCCAGCGTGGGTAGACTCTGCATGGTCATCATCATCACGCAGTTTTACTTGTTAAAAGAATGCATGCTGAATAGAAAGAGCTATAATTCAAGTGTCTCAAATTTGTTCATTACGAAGGATCTTCACAAGAAATGGTCTGAGCAGAACTCATTTCATGTCACTAATACATACATAAGTTTTCATTCCCTGCAAAGGGCAGGGACCCTGTGCAGCTGATAATTTGTGACTGAAACTGTGATTTACTTCCTTGCTACAGTATTTTGAGGACTAGGGAGTTATAAACAATATTATTAGCACTGCTGTTCTCCGTTCCTGCTCTGAGTATTTTGGTACCAGAAGCAACCCTTACTATTATCACACATTTTTATGCAAGTGAAATCAACACTTTATAGCCTCCTATTTCTACAGGAGAACCTAGAAGCTCCAAAAAGGAAATTAAATAATTTAGATTAATTACTGCAGGCACCGTAGGAACGTGGCATTTCAAATCCCCAAATTATGCTTCATTAATGATTTTTTGTTCATGAAAACTGCAGGAAGAATAGACATACTATACTTATATTACTCACAAAGAGTCTTACACAAATTTGAGCTTGAAAAAAAAGGCTTATTGTTAGTAGATATGTAGAAGTGTCAGAATAAAATACATCAATCATAAACTTAGGAAAGCAGACACTGGAAAAGAAGTGGCATGCACTTACAGAGAAATCATTCAGCATCATTCCATTTTGAAAACAAATGGTTTTTCATAATTCTTAAAAAAAAAAAAAAAAAAAGGGGGTCTCACCTTACTCTTTTGGACATTTTCATTTTCTTCAGGGGCTTGTCCTCCTGAAAGCTGTAGTCCAGAGAACGTCTCCCCCGAAAGTGATATGAAAATGCATTAAACTGTCCTCTGGTTCTACAGTCTGAAAACAGACAAGAAATTACACATAAACTACAGTGTATTTCAGCAGTTACAATATTAATATGGTTTTGCAGTGTTTTCTGAACTGGTAAAGGCAAGTCATACAGTTCAGTCTGATCCCTCTGGAATTGGTTGATGGCAGATGAATATGTCTCAGTGATAAAACATTTAAGCTAGTTAGATGCAGAGAATGTTATTACCCACAACCAGCTTTTTAGTGTGAAACAAAGCAATAAATACTAATTTAATGAACATATATTCTGTTACTTTAACTATTTTTTTCACTTCTGAAATTTCCACTCTCTTGGCTTTTAATTATTTTCTGCTTTTCAAAAGGGGCAGCTACATATGAAGAAAAACAATGATGGAAAAACCATTCTGTGTGTTCTTTATCTATCCCAGGCATTATTATTTGTTATTTTTGGCATCTGAAAGAGAATTTTAAATTAAATTCCAAATTTGCAGACATGCTTTATAGGTTGGAGAGTCCTATTTCCAAATCAGAGGAATTTGAAGGTATCACCAGACCCTAAAACTCTTTCCACCACAGAGTAAAAATCTCAAGCCTGAGAATGATCTACGACAAAAATCTTCTCCTAAGATCCTAAGAGGACGTTGTGACAGGATGAAGTATGTCTTTCTTCCAAATCACTTTATTTAGCCTTCCAAACACAGCGAGTATTTGGAAAGTGTCCCATTTTAAAAAGAAAAGGAAAACAAAATAAAACTGCAACAGCACTTGATAGAGGAGACAATGAGAAAATAGAAGTTTTCTCATTTCTGTTCACAGAAGCTTTAAAGCTAAAAGTTATAATGGGCCAAGCTGAAGCAGGAACAAACTGCATGATCAACTGCTAGAAGCAGAGTCTGCTAAAACAGAAGGGAAAAGCCTAAATACAGGATGCCATAGACATTTCCCAGCTAAGTCTGGTATTAGCAGAATGAGCCATGAAAGCAACTGAACATGGGAAGGAGTCATTTTCCATAATGCTTCTCTTCATTTGCACCAAAACAAATTAAATCAGAAAGTCAATAACATTTATAAAGTATTTTTCTGGAATTTAGATTGAATACCTGAAGTATTAACACTAATTATTGCAAAAGTTTCAAGTCTATAAACACTGCTGAAATGAGCAACTAGAGAAACAAATGTAAGGTTGTTCTGATTACACAAAATTAGGTATCTTGGACTACTTTTAATTGTGTTGGACTTTTACTTAAATTACAATATTACAATTTCCCTGTTAAGAAAAACTTATGTTTGTCCTAATGGCTTAATATCATTTAAGACACAATAAAAGGAAAAGATGACTGACCAGAAAAAAAATTTCAGATCAAAAATATTATCTACGAGATCATTCTTGAACATAAGGTACCCACAATTCCCCTTCCCTTTTCTTTCCTTGCGGTTTGTCCCATTCTTTAATAAATGCATTACTTTCCTCCTATAATAACAGCACTCACCAAAGAATTACATGGTATTTACTGCCAACATATTGTTCATTCTTCATGTGTGTTCCGCTGTTTCCCACATAACCTCATTGCTGTCCATTCAGAATGTAAACTCTTTCAGATGGGAACAGACTGATGTGTCTGTAAGAAGCTCGGCATGAAGGCATTTTTGAACACCCTTAGACACTTCTATATTTAGTATGGTGAGAGAAAGGATCACACTGAAGTGTTCCTGAAGAAAGAACTAATTTTGGTCAGAGGAATGTTTTTCTTAAAGCAATGTATTGCTTAAGGTTTTCCTGAATGTCACAAAATCTCTAGGAAATCTCTAGGAAGCAATATGTGAAAGGTTTCTGCAATCCTCCTTTGTTTAATAACTGCTATGGTCATCTTACATAATACAGATTTTTTTTTTTTGGTACAATTACACAATGCCCCATTGTTTTTTTTTATTCCTAGGTTGTTTCTTAGAAACAAAAGTCTGAAATCTTAGGAAGGTTTTATCACCTTAGACTGGTAAATACAAGAACCATATGTTCAGTGACACTTTAAGTACACAGATCTGACTTTCTGTGTTTTTTAAAACTCAAATATGTCAACTTGCCAAATTAACAGCTCTTGTTCTTGGTTTCTGTTTCAGGTACAACAGGGAGGAATGGCACTGCTGAGAGGTGCAGGACAAAATGCTTTAGCTTTCAGAAAGCCTAAACCTGAAATGTCTTCTTTTTTTTTTTATTTTTATTTTTAATGAAGAATACCTTAGCAGTAGCAGTAAATAAGAAAAATAAGCCTGAAATTCTGCTTTTTTTTTCAGCCTAACTGAAATGTCCCCAGATTAGCTATACCCATTCCAATTAATTTTCTGCAGAAAAAGTGAATGTTAGAAAGCAACCTAAGAATTGTTCTTCTCTATGGACAGCTTTTCCTTCCAGAAGTTAGGTATTGTTACACTTCAAGTGTCAAGCTGATCTTTACAGAATCACACAGAATCACAGAATCATTTATGCTAGATAAGACCCCTGATATCATCAGACCCAACCTTTGGCCAAACCCACCTTGTCAACTAGACCATGGCACTAAGTGCCACATCCAGTCATTTCTTGAACATTTCCAGGGATGATGACTCCACCTCTACCTCCCTGGGCAGTCTGTTCCAATGTACAACAACCCTTTCCATAAAGGCATTGGCATTTCCATTTCTATATGAAAGCCATGTCTACATCTTTAGAAAATCCCATGTTCCCCACAAGGTTTTAAAAATGCAACTATAATGTAAATTGGATAATAAAAAACCTGACAGAGAATTATTAAACACTCTTAATTCTCTATGAATCACTCCTCAAAATCTAGACCATGGAGAATTAATCTAAGAGTAGTTTAAACAAAAAAACTGGAAAGACTGAGGAAATGTGAAGCAGAGGACATATATCTATTTGATACTAGTTTGATTCTCCGAGATTTATTGTAGTGAATTAGGTTGCTGTTACTATAAGCATTTGTAATAAGAGCTGCCAGTGGGAGCAGTAAAAGGGTGGAGAAACACTGAAAATATCTGATATAAAAAGATTTTTTTGAGTAGATGTTTTCACAAAGCAGCTACTTAAAAATTGCCCAACATAGGAAAATGACTTTTCACATGAAATGAAGCCCTATACTCAAAATAGCTGACTTTGTTATTGCCAAAATGGGCCACAACCCTTCCCGTTGCACTGCATCTCTTCATTTCTTCTGTTGAATAAGACTTTCTAACAGAAGATAAATTAAACAGCACCAAAAATGCAATGTGGTGGTCTAAAATCCAACAGTAATCTGCTCAGATCAGAACAGATGTATTTTGTATAAAGATTACTTAAACATCTGAAAAGAAAAAGGTATAGAAGGTAGAAGATGAAGTAACAACCCAGACTGTCATCTGCCAGCTGATATACTGGGGAATTTTAAGAATAAAGATGTTTCCTGTAGTTGATCTCAAAGCTCACAGATTGAGCTTCGAGTCTGCTACCAGAACTAGAAGGTTCAGATGTTGTTGGGAAAGCACATGTCCAATTTGTTAATACATAGCTAATGATAGACTAAAGACATTTAAAAACATATCATGCTTTCCTGATCTGAATAGGTCTTGGATGGTCTGCAGGTAGATAAAGGAGAAACATTAGGTTCTTGACACCAAACCAAAGCAAATCCAACCTCTCCAGTGGAAAAATTAAATAGGACTAGTTAGGGGATTTTAAAGATCAAAAACATGCAGCTTTTGGAATATAAATCAGTAAGAAAAAGTAATTCAGACAGACTGAAAATCCATGGAAATTTTTAAAATAAAGATCCTAAGAACTGTCCTGCCCACTAGACTGTGAAGTCAACAGTGTCTTAGAGAAGCAGCAACAGCCCACAGGAAAGAAGGAATCCTCCAGCTGCCTAGATTTGTGGATATCACTGAGACACTTCAATTAGGATGCTTTCCTACCCATGTTGATTTTACAGTCAATGAACACTGACATAAGTCAAGATTGCAGCCTGACTGTCCTCTAGAGACATCTCTTTATTGCCAGCAGCTGGGACTTTGACAGATCTGGAAACTCATTCAGGAGTTTGAATTTAAATAAAATGATTGAAGCCTGTTGTTTCCATGTTGCTTTTCACCAGGGATGGCAACTACTGGCATGAAACTCCTGGTAGCAAAGACAAAGCTATGTCATACATTGTCTCCTTATTTTAGGTTTAGGAATGTAGAATTGTATTTCATGGATCACAGATACCTGAGAAAGATAAAATATTTTTGGTTTGGATGAAATACAAATAAATAAAAATATTGATTCTCTCAGTAAAATTTTTAATCATACAAAAATACTGGGCTATATTAAATGTACTTCCATTCAGAAATAAAAAGGATGCAATCCTTAAAATTATAGGCCCTGGAACTTTATTTTAGTAACCTGGCATAGACTGTTATTAAGCTAGCAGACACCGTCTTTAAAAGTAAATTTAGATGTAAAAAGATACATTTGAATGTAGACTGAAGCAAACAAGTTCTGTGTAAAGAGAAAACCTTTCCAGGCATAAATTTTGGTATTTTGCTATCATTTTGGTATTTTGAGTAGTTCTTGCTGAACAATTTCTTGGTGAACATCATTTTGGTATTTTGAGTAGTTCTTGCTGAACAATTTCCTTTGTTGAAAAAGAACTTCCAGTCTCACACAGAGAGTTCTGGTAACACTTTAAAGTGTGATTTCCGCTATATTCCACAGAATTTAGTGCTTAAGCCAGTGCTGTGTAGTATTTTCATTGAAGATTAAAGGGCATAATGAGAAGTGCATAATAAGAGATTAACGTTGTCAGCAGAGAAGCAATAGACAGCATAATTGTTCCTCTGGTCTTAAAACACAGGAGTTCATAAATATAGATCTAATCTACTGAAAGACCGTGTATAAAAGCATTCAGATTAAGAACGTGGATGAACTAATGAAACTCTTCTAATGAAAATCAGTGGGATTTAACATGTCTGATCATAATTTGTATAAGGCTGTATTCCTGAATTAAACAAACAAACAAACAGAAAAATATCTGACAGAGGAGATACGCTGTTCTCTAACTGAGAAACAGTTAAGAAAAATCTTCCTAAATCAGTTAACACTTATAATGATGATTTACATCTTATCTGAATCATTTCCTCCAGGTTCATTGTCCATTGTCCTCCTGGGTCCATGTGAAAACCTCATGGGTTTTGACATAAAACAAAAGGTTAAAGAAATTTTTTATTTCAACTTACAAAAAAACCTCCAAAACAAAACAAAACCAAGAAGTCTGAAACTTTTAAAGACTCACATTTGAGTAATCATGAAAGTGTACACTGATTACTTAAAAAAAACAAATTCAAGATACTCTTTTTGCAGTAGAGAGCCTGAAATAAAGCACCAAAAGTTTCTTGTTTGGAAAATCTGAAGCTTGAGTGCTCTTTGCTCAAATAAAGAGCTGCAGCAAATCCAGCAATAACCCATCATCTCTGACAAGACAAAGAAAGGTAGAAAGTGAAGGAAAACAGAAGAAAACTTGTGTACTTCAGTGAAACCCCTACTTTTTGCCGTCATAAACTAGTAATTCTGTTGTATGATTTGCCAACTGAAATTTAAAGTTAATCTGGTTTTGTTATTATAAAGAGGAATAATGATTTGCTTTGTAAGAAGTAAATATTAGCTTTCCTCAAAAAATCTACAAGGCAGATTTTTGTAACTAAGAAGTTTTTCTATTCTTCGTATGGAAAAGTATTTCAACTTTTAACAAAACAGGAAGGACAACAAAACCAGATGTGTTTTTAACGGGGCTGAAACAGCTGAACACATGAACTTATGTAACTTATGAAACATACATAAAGGACAATGAGCAGTATTCTGTACTCGAAATTTTAACTCAGGATAATTTTAATTATAAAATCATTAGAAGCATTTTGAATGTGGAGAAGGGTTTCATTTTTTTTCTTTTAAATAATAACCAATAATAAATTCAAATAAACAAACCCTCACAATGTATTCAACTCAAAGTAAATGCTGTTCCTGAGTGTATGCCCCCACCTCAGAAGAGTGGTGGCCACAGAAGGAAAGAAATTTTTTACATTGGTTGCTTAAACTGTATTCCCACAGAAAATGTCACAGTCATTTATCAATGCAAGAAAGCAGTTGAAGCCATGCGTACTTCGCTTTTTCTTCATTAACCCCTGCAAAGCCTCAGGAGTTCAGAAAAAGAGGATACATATAGGCATTTTTTTAAAAAACAGTAATTATTTACCCTTTGTTTTGCTCGGCCGTTGTCTAACTGTATTGCATCCAGTGGTACTCTCTGGTAACAACTTTCTTGAATGAAAATACAAGCTGGGTTGTTGAACACAAGAATACTAAAGACTTTCCAAAGATAACATCTGTTCTAAAAGGCTCAGTGATAACATAACATTTAAAGAATCAACACATAATTTCTCAGAACAGCCTTGCTATTTTTTCCAAATCAATATAAAAAATGTATTTGTGAAACTGTCTGGCAAGCCTCATGAACCACAGCAAAGTGAAGTTATCCTGAACTGGCAGAATGTGCTTTATTTATGGTAAAGCTTTTAAAGAGTGATAATTGATTTTCTCACAATGTTTCTGGCATATGTCAGGGAATTTTTTAAGAGATTCTGGAAGACTTTGTATTAAAATTACAATGTGTCAATCATATCTAGCTTTTTATAAGCTATTATCATTAATTTGGGAATGGCAAACCTGGTAAACATTGTTTTAAAAACCCCAAATAATCTACAGAAAAAAAAAGCTGTAAAAATTAGAGTAAGGCCTGAGGGATACTATATATGGGGGATATTGTACAAGATCCTATTGAAATTTAAAGTATTTATTTCTGCTAGTCTCACACAGATAACTGAAATTTTGAACAGAGTCTTCCAAGGAAGAATTTTCTTGGAGAGTGATTTTTTTTTTAAAAGACCTGTTTACTGGACAAGACAATACTGTAATCAGTTTAAAAGCTAAGTTATGCAGTAACTTTGAATAGTAAATCTCTATCTACTTTTTGAATTGTTAATGATATCTGAATTTGTTCTCATGGTACAGTCACACCACTTAAAATCCTTCCTCAGTATTTACTGTATCTGTAGCAGCCTGAAGAGACATCCTCCATCAGTTTAACATTTACCTTCTGCCTTAAAATCTGAGCCATACCACAAAAGAATTTGTCATTGTGGACAATTATATCTTACCAAAAGATTTAAATAGACAAGACACTAGTGGAAGATTGTGACTTATCTCAAAAATGCAATCCACCAGTTCTTTATTCATGCATATCTTTTAACAGAATATTGAATAGCCTACTCAGCAGTAGTAAAGTCAAGAAAATCAGCAGTAGAAAAGATGAAGAACACAGATCTGGATACCTTTCATCAGCAAATCTACAAAATATTAGTATTGAAATATATTAAGGAAATGGTAAAATTTTAATAATTATCAACCAATACTACCATTATCCTCTCAAATAAGAGCAAGGCTTTTCATACTAGTAATTTGTTTGACAGCAATTTGTCAATAGTCAGAGTTCAAGAGCAAAGTTCCCAAAATTCCTGAATATACTTTTACAGCCTGGGCATGCCATTTGAATTTTGTCTAAAGAAAATGGTAACAACATTGTCAAGGACATCTCAGTAAAGAGAGGTCATTGCCCTCTGAAGCATTTTGTTGTTGATGCTACTGAAAACCATTCTGCATGGTCCAGGAGATTCTCTTGGGAATGGATTCTAACTACGTTACAGCTGCAGTGAATTCTGACGTGATGATGGCTGAGGAGAGTCCACGCAGAAAATCTGTGAGACAGAAGCCAACATACAGGCCACCAAGCTGCTTCATGCAGCTAAGTACATCCTATTTTGGGAGAAAAACAGCTTATTTTTCAGGAAAAACAAATCACCCCATGCTCCTAATTTTTGAAGGAGATGGCAATGAACAAGAATGTTTATCCGCAAAAGAAAGAAAACAAGTAAACGATTACCTACACCATGCAATGTTCAAATCTATGCTATTTTTATACAGTGTTTATTTAATATAAAATACGGAATGATTTCCCACTTAACAGGGGCTGTGCTTCAGATTAGAATTTGTAACATCTTAACAAAACCCAAAATATAGTAAAATATCTTCTTAAAATAAAATAGACACTTAGCAAACTGCATACACCTCATTGCCCCCAAATCCACCTCTGTACAGACCTTCACAGCAATCTTGCCACATCCTGAGGTCCAGTTTAGGAATATCTTCACAGCTACTATATCCATGTGGGAATTCAGCCACCTTAAAGACATCATGTTGTACCCTGGTTATGTTGTCACCATTGTCACACAAAACTCTGGCAAGAGATGTCTGCTTGATCTGAGTGAGCTGAGCAGGCGTGAACACACCCGGGTTTTCATACCATAACCTGTAATCTCACAGAAAAGAGAAGTTTGCTAGTGAGAAAAACAAGAAGCAGTTTCTCGAAGATATTTCAACACTGTGTTCAGAATGAAATTAATTATCTCATAAATCCTGTTCTCAAGTTTACACTGTATCAAGGGACTGATCCAAATGCAAAAATATAAGTTCCTGGTGTCACTTTAGCATTAACTGGTGTCATGCTGACACTCTGAAAGGGATAAAATCTTCAAGAAATTATTTGATTTCTCTTCTAGTCTCATTTTGATATCTTGGGTATCTCTGGACATCTAAAATGGCACCAGACTACCAAGTTAAGGGTTCTTTTAAGGAAGAAACTTAAATTACCATAATTTCTTTCTGTAGGCAACTTTCCTGTGGTTACAAAAACATTTTGATGGAATTGCTGAGATTAGAAGAATGGTTAACCTATACCTAATTTACTATCAAGATAAGTGAGATGATTTAATTTACTAATGATTTTTTTTTCTGTTAAACTACTTTCATGACTATACTGATTCAAGGACTTTCTAATACATGCTCAGTTAAGTCATTATATTCAAGAAGGAAACACTATGGTTTCAAATAGTTCATTTTTCATACATAAAGGGCTAAAAGCCTGTTATCAATACCAAATATAAATAATACATTACTATAAAAAGCAAGTTTCACATGGAAAAGAAAATTTTCTTAAATGACTGTCCAGAATTTGAAAACATTTTACACCATTCTAACACATAAGAACTGCTCACTGTGACATTGTTTCTGTCTCCCAAAGCTGTATCAATATTGATACTTTTCCCCCCCTATTTTAAACAAAACAAAACCAAACAAAAATAGGAGGCTCTTTAAACTTTAGGAGAAATCAAAAACAGTCTTATAGTAAACTTAGAAGAATGGTCAACAAATTTCATTTTACCTATTTAGTGTATCGTTTTCATAAAGTATTGGACAGTGGCCAGTGAATTTCCACGTAATAGAATCAGATACTCAAATTTCCGTCTTGACATGAAGTTAGGCTCCCTTCAAATATCACTCCTTTTTCATGCACAGACACATTTGCTTTGCATGGTGTTATCAGCTTTGATCCTCTGCCCATTGAAAAGGCTTGTCAAAGAAGTGAGAGTTGCTTTCATAGTGTCTAATATTTTACTGTTTGCTGGCATGTTGCTTCCAAATATTTGCATTCCTTGGAAAGCAGAATCCCATTTCCTAAATACTCAATGTATTCCTATAGTTTCTAAATGTTGCTTCAGAAAACAAAACAAAACCAAAACAAAACCAAAACAAAACCGGAAAAATGCTTTTGCTGAAAAAATGCAAACAGATACAAACAAAAAGCAGTATAGATATCCTGTTGTGACACAAATAGGTACTTGTCACCAGTAAGCTGGAGCTCATACTGCATATATTTCTTCTCCTTTTACTCTCTCTGCCTCCAGGCATGAGAGTTCTATGCTTCACAGATTAATTTTTAAACATATTTTATGTAAAAAAGTTTGGAGGTTCTTTTAAAAAAGCATACAAAAGGTTTGGGTTATTGACTACAAAAATTAAAAAGCCTTTATAATATCCTAAGCAGCAATTTAATAACTTCATTCAAGAAATTAACATTAAATAAAATGAATCAAATCTAATTTCCTAATTCTTCCTCTGTTTTCCTTTCATTAGGATGGAATTAATCAGCCTAAGTCTTTGTACTCTCATGCCATAAAAAGAACAGGATTCTAGGCCACAAATTATGTTAAAATGAGGGAAACGTTGATTTTCAGATGCTGAACAAGTGTGCTGAAAGTGTGCAAAGGAGATCTGGTTGCTGTGACAAGAGAAATAACTATTCTCTTCTTTCAGGTACTCTAAAAACTGAAAATGAGAAATTGCTTACAATGTGCATATAAAATAATTCAAAAACAATTATCAAATTGTGTTCTTTGAATTAACCTGTGTGCTTTTAACACTTTTTTGGTGCACAGACTGATTATATTTTAGTATGCATAGGGGTTTATATATACAGAGTGATACTATTCTAACCTATGCTTAAGTAACAACCACAATTTCTTTGCCAATAAAATAACTAAATAACAATAAAATCATGGACTTTTCAAAAAGGTAAGTGACTTGAATATCTGGCAAAAGGAAACTCAGAGTGTGTTGGCTGTTGTGTTTTTGGGGGTAAGTATGACATTCGCCATAAAAAATAACAGAATTAATAAAGAATCATGGCTTCTAACAATATTTTAAATATGTATTCTTCATATTTTCAATTATATTTTAAAATCATAAATGAACATAAAATGGAGTTTGTTTTGGAAACATGACATTGCAACTGTGATTAAGCATCCTTAATTAAAATTCATTTTGGTTTGCATGGTATTTTAATGTACCTGTCTCCATCCCGAATACGTCTGAACTGTGTGCTTAACAGACACATCAAAGTTGGCCCCAGTCGACTCCCTGGAACTAGGTCTTCCACCATTAGGGCAGGAAATAGGTCTATGTTCAGTGGGGAGCCATACAACCTATAAATTGAAAAACACAAGTACTGAATAACAAATATTTTATAGTTACAAAATAATCAGTACATAGTGAAGCTAAGAGCAAGAGATACAAATAACTACCAGGAAAAAATGCAGTGATAGCGCTACATCTTTTGTGAACAAGCTGTGGGTGTATATGCAAGAAATCCTGCAACGCAGGTTGTATACACCATGTGGGTCTGCATGTCTACCCTGCAGGTATTTTTCTCCTAGAAGCTTTCTTCTGATTTCTTGGAATTGTTTCTTTTTTATAGCTTCTCTTTTCTGTCCCTCCGTACACACTTTTTCTATTACTGTAGCTGAGACTAATTCTCTGTCTTTGGTTTTGGGCAGATAAGCTAGAGGTGGCAGGTAGATGTAGACTTAATTTCAAACACTGAATCTCTGAAGAAGAACTGATTACTGGTAGTTAAGGATGTGCACATGAAAGTACAGAGGACGATACTGACATTTGTTTCACCGTATGGAATTAATGGAACTGAACATCTAAATACTTGCACGAAGTTGGCATTTAATATGACCTTACACTGAAATAGCACTCATATTTAACAGCATTTACAAAACGAGGCATTTCAAATTCATAATTTCATGAGCACATACAGTATATATTAACTTACTGTTCACAGAGACGTAGACGTAGAGAAATTATCTGCATATGGAAATTGTTAACATCTATTTTCTGGTACTGATAGAAGTTTCTTAAAATATCCCTTTAAGTCTTTCTTAGCAAGTATCTTTTTCTAAATAAGACATTTAGCTATGGTTTTTGCATGCACATTTAGATAATTGACTTTTTCTTCACCTCAGGCTCACCTGCTAAGTTTCTCCCTGATTTCAGGATTCTTAATTTCATTTTTCAGATCTTCAAAAGTCTGAGCTGAAGAAAGATTACAGTAAACTCTAAAATCATGGTAGGGAGGAATTCCATGATCTCTGCCTCTCTGAATATTCATAGCTGCCAGATCTAAAGCCACAGTACGTGCCATGGAGAAGAGTCTTTCTGTTAATTCTGTATTGAGTAATTGTGACGGGACACGCATCTTACCAGCAACACCAAAAAATCCCCTTAGAAGCGGATCAATGCCTCCTTCATTTACAATCCGAAATGGAGAGAAGAATGCCTTATGAAGAGGTAGATGGCCTTGTGGAATAGGTTCAAAGTTTTCATCCAGTCGATACAGAAAAGGATTAATGAGTGTGTGACCAAACCTAAAAGCGGCAGTTGCAAACTCATTAGTTATGCCAGAATTAACACTGGGATCATAACCCTTATATTCGCCAAGCATCTTCATGCCTACCTCTCCAAAGATCTTAGGGAGCCAGTGGCTAAATGTTATGTGCTGCATTTCTGCACCAACAATTTTGCGTGTTTCATGATATATTGTGTCACCGTCCCAGTGTGGATTGAGTTTCAGTAGCTCTGTGGCAATTCTGTTGTGTTCTCTAAACCATAATGTGTGGATGCTGGTAAGACCCAACTGTTCATTAGAGCGCTGATCACCAGCTAAAAAGCAGGGTATTGGGCTCTCATTTTCATCTCTCATACATTCTGTTGGTGGGCCAGTGGCAAATGGAAGAAGGGGCTTGCCAGATCTCTGTACAATGCCCTGCCTCAGAAGACCCCTTTGACTCGCCAAATCTCTGATTTCTAGTGCTTCATGGTCCGAACTGCCGTACACATTGGACGCATCAATGTATGAAGTCAGCTGGTTGATCTGTTCTCGTGGGTACACAGAATTCATCAGGAGAGATGTCATGCCGCTTCCACAAACTGGACTGGAGCGTACGAAAAACATGCAGCGTGCACCATTTCGAACTCTGGGATCGTTTGGTGGTATCATGATTGAAAAGCACGGAGGATCATTTGTACAAACGGAACTGCAATGCTGACCATCTGAAAACCTGGCCTCACTTAGCGCAGCCACAGTGAGGTCAAGGTCATGGTCAAGAAACTGACCCCACTGCATGAGCATGTGAGTGTACTGGTCGTCAGGAGTTACGGTTTCCGTCCCGATCAGAGTAGTTGAAACCAAGCGAGGCATTGGGAGTGCGTAGCCATTAGAGAGTCTTCTGGGTTCAATTCCCCGAGGCAAATTAAATCCATTTTCGTAAACTGACTTTAACAGACGTTCAAAAGCTGTCAGAGAAGCGCCCCACATGGGATGCTGAAGGTTGTTGCACGTTCCGTCGTGTGTCCTGTATTTCTGGTGGAAGCACATGTCTGAGCAGTTGTTCACTCGTCGATGGGCTGTACAGCCTGAGAGATTGGCTATCAGATTCAAGTACTGTGGGGATACAAGGTCATTATAGTGATAACCTGAAACAGAAAAGAGAGAAAGAGAACTATCAGAGAATTCATAGACTCATGGCTCCCCCACAGATCATGAATGTATTAGAAATGCTATTTTATTTTTTATTTTATTTTACATTTCCCACCAGATTAAGCATCCTTACTTTTAGAAATGAACAGTAATAATCATATATGTATATTTGAGCATTAGGTCATTTGAACAACCTGACCACCACTAGGTCAGGAGGATACTTTCTAAAATGCCAATTCAAGTGCAACTTTTACAAAATGATCACAAAAGGATCTCATTACTTATTTGGTCACTTAGGAAAGCAGAGATATTTTCAGAAATAAAAGCCTCATATTGAGACAAACAGAACATTTTTCTCATGTTAGCAAAAGCATTTTTAAAAATGTCAGTAACACTTACATGGACATCAAGACTTTAACTTTTGAGACTTACTCACTCACTGAATATTACTATTTTGTTTTGCTTTATTACAGTGAAAGTTGCAAATTTTAAGAAAAGAAAACCAATGAAAAAAGAAAATAACCACCGGCAATAGAGCCAAATGTGGAATGATCTCTAGGACAAACATTGTGGAGTAACTCATATTCACATTACCCTGGACGAGTTTTTATAGAAAAGTAGTGTTTGTGTAGCATTTGGCACAGATTTCCTCTGCAATCCACACCATTCACCCCTGGGACTAAAACATACTTATCATTTTCCTGAGTTTTTTTTTCTCAGTTCATAGAAAAATAATACATACAAAATATATACTGTAATGAATTAGAATTATGTTTTTAGAGCCTCAAACTAAGGTTATGTGCTGCATGATCTCTGCTGTGGTATGATGGTGTGTGAAAGGACTGAAGACCATAAGGCTTCCCAGTACAGTTTTGGGTGACTGCAGATACCAGAAGAGTGAGCCTGTGCCTTGTCCTTGCTCCCTATTAGAGGTCATTGTAAAAGTGATTTTTACTTAGTAACATTTGGATTTAATTTCAAGGGGAAAAAATTCTGGCTACATCTACAATATCAACTAGTGTAGACCAACAGAAATGTGTCAGTAAAGTGAAATTTTTGCTGCTGAGTAAGACATGCCTACTGTATCCAGGAGGTAGGTTTCCTTCAGAAAATCTTTACTTTGTACTCCTGGACTGAATGTGGGCTTGGACCTGATCTTTCATTTACATTGAAAAGAATTCACATTGTTCAAGACCATATCACAAATCACACCAGAGCACAGTAAGTGGGGACAACTTCAAACAGGAGCTGCTGATCCAAAGCAAAAGGCACACCATGAGTGACTAATGGATATAGAGTGTGGATGCATGAGGTTCCAGGATCCAGGAAAAAGTCCAGGAGGTGGCATATTTGGCAGGGTAGATGTACGTTTAGCTAACTAGAAACCATCATACACCACCACGGATCTTGACCTGGAAAGCTTGCAGTCAGGAATAAAACCAAACAAGCAGTATAAAGGCAAAAGGAAAAAAAGAAATGAGCGAGTGTGGAGTGGTACTGTGTTCCCACAGGCTTATGGGGTTCCCAGCATGATGGGAAACACTCAAGAATATGAACTGAATGCAGTTCTAAAACAGGTCAGTACCCGTTAATTGCATACAGTTGGGAAATGTTACTTCTAGTCCTGAGCTCCCAGTGTGCGTGCAAAGACAATGGTCTTCATCTAGATTCAACAACTAGCTGTTTTCTCAGCCTCCGGCTATGAGTACTCCACATGGTTTACAAGTCAAAGCAAAGATATCAGAGATTTAGTGCTTGCATTAGGCAAAGCTAACATGCTCATGTAGACATACAAAAATTTTTTTATGGAATATTCCATACTAGGAAAAAGAAAAACAAACCACAGAGCAAAACCCATAAGTGCCACTGGGTAACGCAGAAAAATACACTCTTTGAGGATATTACTGATAGCATATTAAAATATCCTGGCTACCAGGGCAGTTTAATTGTAGAACTAGGCCCAGAAAACTTCTTTATAATAACACTCCTGTTTAAATGATCTTCATTCATTATGGAGTTCTTTGCTTATGATCATTATTCATTCAAATAAACATTTGTGGTTATCCTGGTTGCCACCCTCATTTCTGAAACCAAGTTGTTAGCAAAACTCAGCAATCAATCTTTTGGGTGGAATGACCTTCAGTACTAATTTAAAATAAAAGGCTCAGGTTCTCTCCTTAGAATTTCAAGTGGGATGTAATATCTCATTATGGATTAGATTTTGGGTTTCTGATGCCAGTTGCTAATCCTTAATTACCCCTCATATTGTAGGCACTAACTTTGCTCTCTAAATGGATGGGTCCTGAGCATTTCCAGTGCTTATAAGCTGGAATTCACATATTACCTTTTTTTCTTTTTTGAAGTGCAAGGAAGATGTTTCATAGAGTCATAGAAACACTAATTATAATGGACTTCTTATCCAGACCAAGCTCCTGCTTGAAGTAGAGCTGTTTCCAGCACTAGATAGCTGTATACATGATCTAGCAGGCTTGAAAACCTTCAAAGTCTGAGACTCCTCCACCCTTCTGGCTTAGTTGTTCCAGTTCCAGGCTGTACTGGCCTTCTGGTGAGAAACTGCTTCCTAACATCTAATTTGAACCTCCAAAGCAGCAACTTGTGGCCATTCCCGTTGTGATACAGTCTGGCATGGCAGAGGAGAATTTGGCTCCATAGACTTTCCCTGGGATATTCAAAGGTTTTAGAACAAAAAAAAAAGTCTTTGACTGGGAAATTGTCATGTTTCTCAACTGTTCACAATGCAAAAGTGCAATATAACACCTTTCATTTGGCTCTGCATTTCAAAATAACATGAAATAAGGACAAAAATTACTATTAAAAATCAGAATATTGGGCAATTTAAATGAAAACAGACTTATTTTACTATTCAGGTTTCCCTAAAAGCTAGGTTTCTTTGGATTCTGTAGGTCTGAAAAGCAAGCTCTGGTTGCAAACATAATTTCCAGTATCACAGAAATTTGCCTGATTTTGTGTTTATTAATTAGCCTATTAATATAGGCTCTAATGCCAGTTTTTGGTAAATTTTAGGTGTTTCACTATTATGAATCCTAGCAAAAAGCAGCCAACCAGTTCTCACACATCACATTTCATATACTGCTAGTATTATATATTCATAGCATATATATTCAATATTCTTGCATATGTATCTAATCAGAGAACCAAATCAAACTGGGTAGCTCTTATAAAACATCAGCCTTCAAAGAATTTTGAGTAACTTTTTGTGGTACACAATTGATCACAAATTATCTACTCAGCCCTAATAAAGAGTAACAAGCTTCTTTTACTAGCAAATGTGAGAGTACTCCACAAAAGCTTGCTGTCTTTTGTCTTATAAATACTTGCTAGTTCATGGTCAAAGTTTTCAGAAGTTACAATAAATACTCAATTATAAACATCAAAAAGAATATAAGGAGTAAAAGTATTTCCTCTAGATTGTCAGTGTAGTTTTTGGCTATGTCTCAAGTCTCAAAAGCTCTCCTAAAACTCTATCATTACTTCCAAATGCTTCAGTCCTATGTTTCAAGCCTATCCACACATATTTCTACACACATTAGCTGTATGTACTCCAGCTGGACTTCATGGATTTGATTGGAATCCAATACCTAAAAGGCAGAAATTAAACCTCACTTTTTTTTTTGCTAGTTATAAAAAGCAACAAGAACTGTATTTCTCATTACATCAGGTCAGTGTTAAACAAAGCAATTAGCTTAGTCTGATACGCATTTATAAAGTAGCAAATAATTCTCTGAATACTATTGTGGTACATGCAGAAACCTTGGTTTGTAAGGTATACAAACCCTTCTTGTTATGTCATCTTTCCTCCTTGCCAAGGCACGCTGATATTAAACGGTTTTTCTTAAAGAAACAGGAACAAAACACTGCTTATTTTTAACATACAACAGAAAAGTCTGTTCTGCTATAAGACAGTGGTCCTAATAAATCAACACACAGGGAATTAACAAACAGCATGCATTATGCACTTCCATTTTACTGATTTTGACCAGCAGAAGAATCTGAATCTGAACTTTTTCCTAATATGCCAACGTGAGAAAAAACACTCCACTTGGAGAGCTCAGAGTTATATAGTGAACAATGTGCAAATCAAGGACGGAATTTGGTAAAGTTTTGCAAAGTCAAATACTTCACTGATTTCAATGTAATGGTTCTGCAATTGGGACCAAGCCTCAGAAAATTAATGTCTCCTGAAGTATAATGACTTAAAAAGGCAAATACATGTCAAAACAGAAAAACAAGGAAAGAATACTGACTTGTTCCATTCAGGTCAACCATTAGACCATCTTGTACATGATCTTGAATAAGCTGTAATGTCCTTTCAAATATTTCCCCAGCTCTTGCTTGCTCAACAGTGTATGGGTCCCTTGGGTATCGAAATAAGGCTAGCAAATCGTTTGGAGAACGAGGACGACTGATAGATAATTTGGAAAAAAATAGTAAGTGTACACAGGAGTTACAAAACAACAATACTACATAAATCATGTAAATACTCAGCAACGTGATTAGTACATACCTTGGCTACTCATCTCAAAATGGAAGGCAAACCAAGAAGAAAAAAATTCAATAAAATAATAAAAAATGAAATATTTAGTTGTAATTAAATATTTAGCAACATTTTAATAGATACACATTATCTCAGCAGAAGAATGGCTGCAGTGAACGGAAATCTCAGCAGGAGCGTATAAACAATAGGAATCCTTACATGTTAAACTGTTAGTATTCTCAGAACCAGCCAGACGCTAACAATGTCTTATAAGTAATAAAATGGTTTCTTGTTTAATAAATCTCCCAGTATTTCTAGTATATACAAAATTAATTCTGACTTCTCAATACAAAAAAAAAAGAGATACCTGTCAAACAGATGTGTACGTGTTGAATTTATTGCTCTGTCTACAGTTGCAATTGCTTCCACAATTGATGTTTGTACAAAAGGATCTCCATTTCGGCTGACATTAGGAACTAGAGAAAAAGGAATTCACATGTTACTGCAAAAATGGCCACACGCAAAAAGATACTTCCATAAAACAGAGTCTAGACATGACATCATTTCAGTTCTACAAAGTAAACCCTTGTTCTTTAAGCGTTAGTTCATCCAAATATAAAATTCTTAACCATACTGGAATTCTATCAAGGCATATTAAAGTAGAACAAAATTAATTTAAAACAGAAGTTAACCTAAGCTTAAAAGTCATCTAGCTTATAACTCAAAACCAAGATAAAGTTAAGATAAGTGCATACAGTGTTTAGCTGTCCATTAATTAGACCTACAATTTCAAGTGTGGATGATCAAAGAAAAAAGTGAATTATTATTATTATTACTGAGGGTTTTTTTCTGGTGTGTGTATTATGAGGTTTCAGATATCAAGAGCCTGACCTATATCCACTGAAGTCAATGCAGATTTCTCCTTTGATTTCAATGTAAGAATTTAAAGGGCTTACAAGAATGTGTTGCAAGTGGTATATAATGAACACGATTTATATAATTGAATGAACCTAAATTAACATTGTTCTTCTCCTGATGTTAGCATAATAAGACACAAAGATTAACTTAAAAGGGCAGTAAATATTTTTTTAATTTAGATCACTACTTTGTTTCCTATTTTTAAATTATCTTTTTAATACTAGGTTACAAATCACATGCTTAAATACTATTTAACAACTCTACACAGCACTGAAAACTCAGTAATGCATAGGCCTTTTTATGCAGCGCTTAGTTGCAGCTGGATGTTTATACAACCTATGTAGGACTAATAACCTTCCTTTCAGTCTAAACTAGGAACTACCAGATCCAGGGGCAACAGCTAACAATTTCCAGAGTATGTTTAGATTGGAGAAGTCACACAGGAAGAAGGGTAAAGTAGGGAAAAAGTCCAAAGCAAATATACTGGAATAAAATCAGCAGATGTACAAAATCATATGACATAAAAACTGTTGTTTACAAGCTTTTCATGACTTCTTTTTTTTTTCCTAGGCAACTTTTCATTATTCCTTCCTAAGTGGCAGCTTAAATTGTGTCTACATGAGTTTCACAGTCTAGACTCACTTAATCAAACTTAACCATCTATACCGTCAAATAAAACAGATCCTGGAACTCTACAGCTGTAGATGAAGCCCCTTCCTGTGCCCTGAGGACAGTCTCAGGCTTTTGGCAATATATTCTCAGCATCCAAAATGAGCTGACCCTTTCCACAGTGCCTGAGGGCAATGGTCCCTAATCTCTCCTAATTACCGTCCTTGCTTGACAGCTTCATTTTCAATAGCAACCATACAGAAACACTATCAGATAAGCTACTTACTTTAGGAAGAAATGTCATTTACAGGTTTAAATTTTACATTTTAGTTGTTTCAGAGTGTTTGTGTGCCTTGAATGACGGGAACAGTGCAAAATTGTAATCTGTAAAAATCCAGTGACTGGTTACTTTCCTTAGTGCTGTCTACGTTAGATGTAAACTTGATGTTTACTTGCAGGGCTATCTTTCTGATTAATGGTATATGTGGGCTGAATTATAAACCTTGGTCAGATGTTAACGATACCATACTTGATTTTTGTTTAGATTATTTATTGCTAGCAGTTCTTTTTTTAGACTGATAAATATTAAAAGTTAAAGCTCCTTGTAAGAGTCTCCCACAATACTTTTTTTTTAATTTGGGGAGGGAGGGGGAACGACTTTTACAAAACAATGGAAAAGGACAGAAGAAAATGGCCAAAGAAAAGCATTGTTAAAATATTATCCAACACAGCCAGCAAAACCTGTCTCCAGTTTCTACACACTGGCCTTTACTTGGTCTCAATCTTAGGAAACATTCATAAAACATTGCCCTGTTTAAAAGAAATGTTGACAAGCAAGTTTTTAGGCCTTTCTGGCTATGCCATTATTAATACTATCCACACGGCGATTAATCAATACTTATAATCTGTCCACTTGTCCTTTGTTCCTCTGACAGCTTCAGTTTTTAAAGCAGCCATAGCAAAACAGCATCTCATATCCCACTAGTTTGAAGGAGAAATTTCATAGTTTCAGATGGAATGCAGATTAATTAAGTGTAGTTTCACTAATTTTAGGTTTATTTATGCTACAGTTTAGAAGAAATTAGGCACATTACAATTAATTACTGCAAATCAGCAAGTATTGTAGTTTGCTGATTTCAGCAGATGAGAATGATCAATTTACACCTGTACTAAGTGAATGAAACTCATTTCCACTGGGGTTTTATTTCAACTCATAGCTTCACTTTTCAGGGCTCTTAGTGACTTAAGAACTAGCTAATCTTTCCTAAACAATTTTTTTTTTTGCTATGCATCTCCAGAGTAGCCAGATTAACTGATTTTCATGGACTTTCTTTCCTTTGCTGACTTCATACATGTAGATGGAAACTTACTACTGAATGATTCCTAGCCCTTCAATTTTTCTCTCCTGAATAATCTTCACAGATGAAAGAAATATTTTTCATAGAAGAAAGTACAGATTAATAGTCTACTAAAAGCAGCTTAAGGCAGGTAACATCATAGTTTTATTGATACCACGTGATTGATACCATGGCAAACAATACACTAGAAAAATCACTGATACATCTTTATCAATTTAGTAAACAAAATACAGAACATCCCAAATAACCCTGGGAAACAATATCCAATATAAAGAAGAAATCTTCACATCAGTCTTCAAAATACCGAAGAAATAGCTGTTGTATACTAATTTTTCAAAGATACAAAAATATCATCTTATATGCCCTACCGAGAGACAGAAATCATACAGTTTTCTTTTATTTTCCATCAAAATTAAACTGAAAAATCAGCAGTTTTAGTCATTAAGTCAGAACAGTAAGTCAGAAAAACACTACGGTCAATCTTTCTAGCAAAGTTACTTCCTTAGCCTCTCTTGCTACTTTATTACCATTTATTACATAGTAATAATTGATAACTATTATTTGCCACTATTACATTCAAATAATTAGAACAAGGTGAAATGTTCTCCTTTTCTTTCTGTTTTCTCTTTTAGCTTCTTAAGGTCTGTACGGCTTTCCTGAACTGTTTTGCAATAGTTGTAGACTAATTTTCAACAGAGTGCTGGAAGTGTCCCTTTGAAGATGCCAGAAGAGTTTTTGTCACGTTATACATGTCAAATTATACTGGGTATTTGACTAGCAAATTCTCATAGCTCTAAATAGTATCTCAAGAAGAGAGCTGAAAGATTAACTTGAACCCAAATCATAGTTGGTTTTGGAGCTTAACTCCTAGAGATATTGCTATTATGATATTACCATCTTACTCATATATGGAAAAAAAAAGAAAGAAAGAATCATGAGAGAAAAATAAAAATATGAATAAAATAACTAATTTAGTATTTTGACAACTTTTTTCATCTTACACATTAAACAATTAGAACAAAACTAATAACCTAACTCACATGTCTCAATTATGTATCTTACCATTTACACTAAGCACCATACTGACAGAGGAGTAGCCTATGGTATTGCGGGCAACACATTCATAGCGACCTTCATCGGCTGTTCCAACATCGCGAATGGTGAGGAATCCCTCTGGACTAACATGAAATTTTCCACTCTCAGTTACCTGTACTCCATCCTGCAGGAAAACCTAAAGTTTACTTATGCAAAACCCACTTGTTTTCATACATGAATTTTTGTCATCTTTTTCTCTTCTGTTTTTATTTTTCATGTTACATTTCTATTTTGTATGCCAAGTTCACAGTCAGACAGATTTAGATAAAGTTATATAGAAAAATCACGTGAACGTCTAAACTGTATGGTGTATTTCTTTACTTCTAAAATTACTCATTATTATAAATCAAAGTATTTCCCACAATACTCCTAGTTTGAAGGAGAAATCCCAAAAATAAGATAGCACCTTCTGAGAACATACATATTTTATTTTTCTCAAAATTAGCCAACTGAAATAAATCTCAAGAGCTTTATGTGTACCAGTTCTTCATGTGCTATGCATTTAGAAGCTATTTACGGTTCATAAAAGTACATTTCTAACATTCACTAATTGAAGAGAAGCATATAATCAGAAAAATTTAATATCAGTATTAGCAGCTCACTAACTCATTGGTAAATCTGCTAATACTCTATAGTTCGATATAGCAATTATTACACCAGTGGAAATCAAAGCTACAAACAGGTTACCAGAAAGTTAACAAAGCCTGTCCTGGTTGGTCTCAACCTAACAGTGAAAAATGGCTCCAATACAGCATTTCTTATTGTTTTATACCTATAATATGTGGGGGCCAGTGGGCCCATAGCACAAGGGAACAAGAGAGTCTATTGGTGGGACCGTCCCTAGGGATAGAAACCCTCTCCAGAGTATGGTGATAGAAAAGGCCTCTCCCACAACACTTTGTCTCATTGTGTTAATGTACCCCAGTTCTGCTTCCCCAGTTGGCTTTCCTGCCCCCTTTTACCTTACCCTTTCTTGCCCTAGAAAATTCTCCCTTCCCTGCTTTCCCATTTGCCCCTGTTCCCTGCCACTCCCTCAGATTTTCCCATTGGCTCCCATACCCTAGTCCCGCCTATGTACTGCCCCTGTGCCCTCTGACAATTGGTCCCTGATGCCTTCCCCGCCCCATATATAGTCTTAGACACACACACCCACACA
>VZTD01000154.1:655477-710642 GCA_013397725.1 Rhagologus leucostigma | reverse complement strand
CACTGGAACCCTTCACGTGTGGGGCTGGGAATAAACCTGCCGTGGAACTCTCTATGAGGACCCTGCCTGCCTCTTTGCTGTCAATTTGTTGAAGAAGCTATCCGGTGTGTGAGTGTGTGTGTGAGTGTAGTGGATTGCCAAGTGACTTTCTGCTGGAGACGCTTTCGGTAGGTTGTGGCACCCCACGAGAACACCCCCTAAATCGACAATAATATCTTTGAAAGTGTGAATATTAGTAGGATATTCACAAGAACTGTCATTAAATACACAGACCTTTTAAGGCATACATTATGAATTTTAGCTGGTCTGCATAATAATTTGCATAACTACATATATTTATCTATATAAAATTCAGGTTTCGTATCTATATACATGCTCCATAATAAATACTTTCTGATTGAACTTCAGGTAGTGTTTTCAGACACCATAGGAAGCAATAATTTGAGAATGTGCACTTTCAATACTTAATTAGGAAGAGATGGAAAGGCCCTTGCCTTTCTGTAGTCACTGAATATGTAGTACCTTATTCCATGTAATGACTGGCTCTGGCTCTCCTTGAGCACTGCATGGGATCTGCACGTTTGTGCCAACCTCCACTGTCATGTCACTGGGAACACTGGCAAATACAGGAGTCACTAAAAAAGCCAAATGATACACTGATAAAGTATGAAATACAACTTGTGCAAAAGACAATCAAAAAATAAGCTAGCACTCTGTTTTTATCAGTTACTGAACACTTCTTAATCTATTATATGCTTCTATCTGCACACTTCTAGCTGCTTATAACTCTGTTTTAGAGATTAAATTCCTTTCTCCTTGAGGAAACTAGCTTCCTACGGTGTGGATGTATATTCTTTGGTGGATAAAAAACTGGCTGGATGGTCAGGCCCAGAGATGGTAGTGAATGGAGTTAGACCCAGGTGGTGGCCGGTCACAAGCGGTGTTCCCCAGGGCTCAGTGTTGGGGCCAGCCCTGTTTAACATTTTCATCAATAACCTGGCTGAGGGGATCAAGTGCACCCTAAGCAAGCTCACAGACAACACCAAGTTGGGTGGGAGTGTTGATCTGCTGGTGAGTAGAAAGGCTCTGCAGAGGGAGCTGGACAGGCTGAATAGATGGGCTGAGGCCAATTGCATGAGGTACAACAAGGCCAAGAGCCAGGAGCCCTGGGATCACAACAAACCCCTGCAGTGCTGCAGGCTGAGGGCAGAGTGGCTGGAAAGCTGCCCAGAGGAAAAGGACCTGGAGGTGCTGGTTGACAGCAGTTGAACATGAGCCAGCAGTGAGCCCAGCTGGCCAAGAAGGCCAATGGCATCCTGGCCTGTATCAGCAATAGTGAGGTCAGCAGGACCAGGGCAGTGATTCTCCCCCTGTACTCAGCACTGGTGAGGCCACATCTCAAGTCCTGTGTCCAGTTCTGGGGCCCTCACTACATGAAAGACATTAAGGTGCTGGAGCACGTCCAGAGAAGGGCTGCTAACAGGTGACAGGACAAGAGGAAACGTCCTCCAGTTGAGCCAGAGGAGGTTTAGATTAGATATAAGGAAATATTTTTGCACAGAAAGGGTTGTCAAATACTGGAACAGACTGTTCAGGGAAGTGACAGAGTCACCATCCCTGTAAGTGTTAAAAAAATGTGTGGATATGACACATAAAGACATGGTTTAATGGTGAACATGGCAGTAGTGCAACACTGGCAGTAGGACTTGATGATCTTAAAGGTCCTTAACAATCCTATGACCTTATTCCTGATGTCTGCTTCAGGGTGATTTTAAAGTACTCTTAACTTCTAACATAATAGGCTAGTAGTTGTCAAAACCACTTAAGTTCCATGAATTTAGAGCTCTGAAAAAAATTCTGTTGATAGCTAAATCTGTACAAAGTCATTAGAATGAATATTGCATTAACTTGTCATTTTTTAAATTTTTTTTAAGTAGCAACAACTCTAATTTCTTAGATGAAAGAAGCAAAACCTTCCACAACTCATTCAACTGAATCTCTCAGCCTGATTTGCTGAGGCACTGAGTCTTGACAGAGCTCCTGCCTTTGTGACACCTATGAATCACCTTCAATTCTAAAGACAGAGTGCACTGTTACCTAAATCCAATGTGAATAAAATTAATGTATTTTTAAACTCTTAATTTCTTCAAATCCAGATTAATGCCTGACACTCAGGTATCATCATGAAAAGTACATAAAAGATTATGAAGACATTAAGAATTCTATTTGTGCTGTAACATATACTGATATGTTACTGATGTCATGATACTGATATTTAGGGGGAAGTGGGAGAGTGGGAGGGCTGTGCTTTTACAGAGAAGTATGTGGCTCCACTGCAGATCACCACAATACTACCAACCAAATCTGGCCCTACTGCTAGTACACAACTGGCTGTCAAGGACCAGAAACCAGTTCAAATAAGGCATCCAAATAAGGCAGGTGTCCTTACCTCCACTAGGAGGTAAGAGAGTCTGGCTCTGTGGATGTGAGCTGTGTCACACCAGCAAACAGACCTGGACCATTCATCCGTATTCATTAACACTGATTTAACCACAGTGACCAATGACTAGACATTCCTCAGATGAACAGTCCTTTTGTTAAAAGCCAAGAAGAAACAAATTTCTCATCTTGCACAATTGAAAACAGAATTTCAAATAATCTGTGGAGACCTCCAATTTCAGGCTGCATATTCAGCCTTCAATCTCGTATTTACTATCTTCTGGTGACTGAATTTTGCAACTTGAGTTGCACAAAAATCGTTCTATTAAACTTTACTCAAGTCCAGTAAAATTTAACACAGCTGGAAAGCTATAAAAGTTTTTTAAACTGATACTGTTTTATATAATTTTAATCAACATTTTATATAGGTTAAAAAAAATCATCTCAGCTTTGACAAATCAGTCTCCTAATACTACTCTTGACTATAGAATTTTTTGCTGACAAACTTCTAAGCTCATTTGAGCCCCTTTCACTAATATACATTTTAAGATTAGGTCAGTAAAAAGAAATGCTTTGAATTACATTTTATCTCCTTGAATTCAGTTAAACATCCAAGTACTTAAATAAATTATGAATGTTAATATGATTATAATTTATCCTAGAAGTACCTTACTTAGAATGTAATTTAAGAAAAGCATAAAGAAACGGAGTTTGGGGTTAGTTTTTTAGGACTTTTTTTGTGTCAGTTTATTTTCAGTATAAGGAATGACTTTTCTTTGAGAAGTTCATTCTGCTTCTGTAAAATAAAGTGTTCTGTTTCTGGACATAAAACATTATGCTAATAACACTATTTAACTAACAGCATAGAGCCTTATTGGAAACCAGACTTTTCACAAAGTAAAATATTTTCCCAAGCATAGGAATACCGTCATCCTCAAAGCAAACCTCCACTTCTTAACAAAAAAACCCAGTAAATCAGATAAACCTCCTTCCCAGAAGACAGACTGTTCTAAAGGAATGATACCCTGTACAAATACTAGTAAGTATCCAGACATGTTATTTATTGGAAACCACCTGGGATCTAAAAAGACATAGAAACAATTACACATGGTACTGTGCATTTTAGTGTAAGCTTAAATACTACTTTTTTTCTTCCCAGCAGCTGTACATGGAGAACATACCTCTAGGCTGTACAGTCAGGTATACAGTGATTCGCTGAGATCCAATAATGTTGACAGCTTGGCATTCGTACTGTCCCTGGTCATGCAGAGCAACCCTGGAAATCCTCAGGGTTCCAGAGGATAGAACTAAGTGTCTTCTGTCAACAGACAACTGGCCTCCTGAAACACACAACAGCATCATTTGCTGTTTACAGCAACAAAGTCCCTTTGTGTCAGAAATAGGGAAAACCAGGAAGTTTTAACTTTGATAAAACACTGGAAAAAATGAAAGTTTCTTAAAAAAAAAACCACAAAAAAAAACCAAGAAAAAAAGGTTTGAAACCTTTACTTCTAAGAAGGTAAACATGAAAAGAAAACAGATTATACATATGCACACAATCATAATCCTGATCTTTTCTCTGTTTGTGGTAGAAATAAATATTTTCATTTAAGGAGCATCCTAAATCACCCAAATGAAAAGGCATAAAAACACCAACATGTATTCCTGTTCATTTCATATTACTGCCATGTGTGTAAGACAATTCATCTCATGTGCCTAGGCCTAGAGAATCCACAGAAAAATACACATGGCCCTGAAAAAAATGGAATATAAGAAAAATGAACGCACATCAGTGTCTGCACCCTATTCTCCCTTTCTGGACATTTCATTTGATTGGAGCAGTCTAAGTAGAGGGAGAAACAGGAACGTTATCAGCATCAAAATGATCAACAGTTTGTTAACAATCTGCTTTATATACCATAGTTTAGAATTTCCTAAGAGTTGTTTTGCCTGCTAGAGCTATTTCACTTGAATCAGCTGGAAATTTTGCTTACTGATAAAACATCCACTACAATATTTCTTCCTGCTGGATTTGGCTTAATGCCTTTAGAGCCATAACTTGATAAAACAGTCAGCAGAGTGCACCTGGTTGTTTCTGTCAATGTGCATTAAGTGACAGTGATGCTGGTACACTGATGCCAGTTATAGGCTGGACTGTTCTGGTTTCTGAAGAGAGTACATCCCACCTGATTTCAGACCTCCAGTTAATGACAGCCATCTCCACTTCTCCTGCAGTACAACAGCAGTGATACATATTGCTAATTTGCCTCATATTTTTTAAACATTTATTATTAGGGATCTGTTATGGACACATATACTTTAGTGACTCTTTTTTACTTAATAATAAAAAATGCGTGGGCAGCTAGCTTCTGTGGGACCGCTTGCCTTTCCCAGCTAAAGCAGAAAAAGGACTGTTTCCTTCAGAGACTGAAGAATCTAAACAAATACATGCAGTTCCCTTTTCAATAAAGGAGTGATTCCAATATGACTGCTAAACCATCCTAGTAATTTAAAAGTAAGAATGGAACACACTTACCTCCTTTAGTCCAGGCAATAACGGGCTGAGGGTAACCTTGTGCTTCACAAGGGAAGTCAACTGTTTGTCCCTCAATCACTGTTTTGTCTTGTGGAGTGACAGTAAACTGAGGCAGAGCTACCAAAGAGAAAATAGAGCTGTTTTAAAAAAAACCAACTGAAAAATGCATGACAAAATTACATACTATTTCCTGTGTAAGTTGAAATACCTCATATTGGTGGGAGGAGAGATGCTAATGGAATTCTTTTATATTGTGACCCCTAGAGAGAAGAGTTAGGGCAGCCACTTGCGAAAAGGAACATCTCCCTCACAACCTGGCCCTGATGTCAGTGAGGACGTGAGATCTACTGTCACAGATTCAAAATAAAAGGTACAGTAAGACTTGTAGAATCAAACTAGTGTTCCCTGGATTAAAAATACCATCTCCTCTTTCTCTCAAAACTTCCCAGATAAATTGTGAAGAAAATGTAATATAATCAAAACCTTCCTGAGCTGCGTGTTTTCTTCCATGAATGCAATGAGTGGAGTGTGGGCCAGATTCTGCAGTAACACTGTGCTCTACCAATGTGAGAAGTGATTTTTTCAGCTCTCAAAACACAATTATCCATTGGTAAATAATAAATGAACCACCCAGACAAATTGCTTTGTACAGCTTTAGAACTCATTAACAAGGCATTTGCAATCTTAACAGTTTGCCAACTAAAGATTTTAACATGAGAACAGAATTAAACTAAAAATTAAAGGTTACTCAAAGTATTTTGGAAATAAAAGTTCCAGCATAAAAGTGTTTGCAAAAAAATATTATTTATATATACAGGAGACTTTTGATAGATGTTCTCAAATACTTTATAATCACACTAATGACATACAATATCAAAATTATTGCAATCACAAGTTAGAATACTTTGACTTTTGCTTTGCAGAAAAGCTGTGTTAATGCCTCTGCTGGCAGAATTATAGTGTCTATCAAACTCAGCAGAAAATGTTTCCACGTTCACTGAAGTGTCTACAAAAGAAAAGTAGCACAGATCTGTATTCAAAACTCCATTTCGAGTTCTCCAGGCACAAATTCTAATCTCTAGCATTGCTGCCTGTTACAGAAAATATTTAATGATGCAAAAATTTGACACTGCTTATTTGTTCCTCCATGCAAACAAAACATAAGAAATTAAGATTTGAAAACATCAAACTTCTGACAATAATCAATGAAACTTAATTTTCAGGGGAAATAGCATATAATATCTTACTCTGTGTGAAATGTATAGCAACATCCCTATGGACTACAATAGTACAATCGAAAGTAAAAACTCTTATGTTTTTAGTTTGGCTCTGTCAACTCAGAAGAAAAGACAAACCCACACAATTTCAAGTAATACGTCGCTCCTAGTTTAACATTATTTACCTTGGACTATGATGTACGCAGTTGCATGGATGTTATCTACGCTGTTAGTTGCAAAACATGTATACTCGCCACTGTCCTCCTGCTTGACATTTTGTATATAAAGTCCTCCTGATGGAGTTATTGTGACGCGAGGGTCATTTGGTAGAGGGGTTCTGTCGCCTTTGGTCCAGGTAATTCGTGGCTGAGGGTGCCCGGTTGCACTGCACTCCAAGGTAACACTCTCTCCAACCAGCACTTCGGTATTTTGTGGGTGAATCACAAAACTTGGCCGGGCTGTGAGAAAACAGCAATGCCTAAATGCAGCTTTTAGCTTGCACAGCTCTGATTTAGACAAATATAGTCTATAACTGGGGACACCTGGGGGGGTTTAATAGCGTGTGTTCCACCATACTTCTAATCTCGGTGCAAACTCTGCCTTGCTTTAAGTCTAATCTAACTGCAGACATCAATAGATAAAAACAAAAGCTCATAATTGCACTGATGTTTTTTCTCAACTCCATTAAAACAATTTTCAAACATTTTGCTCTCCTATGCTGCTCTTTATAAAGGTCTCTTCAGAGGCATGGACATTGAGATCCAGAAAACAAACGGGCTAAAAATTGCTGTACGCGCACAAAAGCCAAAACTGATTAAGCTACATTTTAAGTAACTTTTCTCAAGTACATGAGTAATTTGCAGTGACATTTTAAGTTTACCTGATGCTGTGTGTCAAAACAAAATGTTCTCACAGGAAAGTCTGTGTTTTAAAAACATTACAGTCCTGGACAGGAATTTAGTCCTTGCAAACATGAGGCCTTGGCTAGACAGAGCTAAAAGGTTCTTGAGCAAGGATGGCTGCACAGAGTGTGCCGAAGCTTCCCCGAGTGGCCTGTTCAGCAGCTTGTGGTTTTCAGGTATCCACAGAGAACGTTATTGCATTGAGCAATGTTGCAATGTAACAATCTCTTTTCCTAACCCTTCTAAAGCCTACAAGACAATTATCAAAATTGGATCTACAATTAACATATTAATTAACCAGCTGAGTTGCATTTTTGTTCTAGAGATATTAAAGCTTCATGTTCTAGTTCTTAAGATGCCCAAGCCCAACAAATCTACATGTTAAGCACCAATGCATTTTAATTTTTAACAATCTTATTATCAAAACAACTCTCTACCTGAATGCAAAATTCAGACTTAATGTTCTTTACCTGGTGACTCAAAGTATCTAAGAGTAACTTCCTGAGTTTTCACTTCTCCGGCCACATTTTTTGCCATGCACTGGTAAATGCCTTGGTCTGTTTCTTGAGTATTCTGAATCATTAACGTGCCATCATCTAGCAAGTTTAGACGGGAATCTTCTTTCATACTGAGCTCATTACTGAGAAGAAAAGGATCTGCTAGAGTTAAACCTTTAAATCATGAGTGCAGAAAACTGCCAAATAAAACCCAGGAGATAAATTACCCAAAATAACTTGTGGGGAAAAAAAATTGCTTTGTTATAAAATAACAGAACTTTAAATTTTCTCCTAAAGAGAAGAAGAGGGAAAACAATGTATTACATCTTCAGAAAGAAAAACCAAAATAATTTTATGAGGAAAAGCTTACAGGGAAAAAAGTGAACAAAATACACATACCTGGTCTTTAAAAGGCTGTTCTAGATGGCAAAACAATTTAAACTTTTTCCACTGGAAGTATGTCATATAAGTTCAATATTCAAGAAACTTTCTACTAGGAGAGCGGTTACTTGCTATAAAACCATCTTTGTGCCAACCTCTGCCTGGATTAGGAGCACTAATGAACCTGATTCTAATTTGTACTGGTTTAAAATATAATTTAAGATCATGTCTTCAGGCTACATCATGGATGAGTTTCTGTGATGTTAACTAAGTCTTAGGGGGTTTTATTAAAGGAACTGTTACTCAGACCACCCCTCACTACATGATGAAGAAAGCACAGAGGAGGGATGAGATCACACCTCCTATGTACAAAACCCAGCATTACTGATGTGTTCAACATACTGCTCAACAGGCTGATGGCTTCTGACTGAAATCATGCCATATTCAACTACTTTGCAAAGAGCTTTGCTCTCATTCATGCAGCCAGGAAACAAGCCAGAGTCAATAATACCTCACCCCAAGCTCAAATTTCTTCTTAAAACTCATGTGTATTCTGAATAAGTTTTCTTTGTGTATTATAAAAAGTACATGAACCAGAGAAAATTTTAATGAAATAATTATACCATTCAATTCATGTTCTTGACATACTTCATAGGTGCTGTACCTTTGCTGCACATGGGGTTCTCACTGACATCAGAAAGATATAGAACCAGGACTCTACACCATGCCATTTTATCAGCAACTAGCGAACTAAATTGCTTTATATAAACTGTAAGGGAATTTATGTTCCAGGTCAGGTTCTCCATTTGTATAAGAGCATTATTAAGCCAAAGTCTGATTCGCTGATGGTAAACTCACAGTTCATGTGTGCATTGTAAGTTCACACCAGTTTAAGGGGGCGATGTGCCGACACAAGGCTGGTTCAGCTGTGCTGTGCCCAGTGCTGCTGGAGGGAGCCAGGCTCTGGGCACAGCCTGAGCAGCCGCTCTGCAGCAGGCTGGCCCTTGGGCTGTTGAAAGATAGTCATCCTTTATAGAATCTTCCCCCATCTTCTAAGTGGTAAGGAAAAGATATGCAGCAGGTTGCCCAGACAACTTGTGCTATCTCCACCCTTAGAGGCTTTTAAGATCTATCTGGATAAAGCAACCTGGTACAATCCTGCTTTGAGCAGACGGCTGCAGTGGAGACCTCCTCTAGTCTTGGAGACCTCCTCCGACCTGAATTACACTACAATCTTACGATAAAAGGACTTGCCTGCCCTCCACGTACCAGTTTGAGGAGCCTGGCAACTGATGTCTCTCTCTCTTCTCCTGGGACAGAGCTACAGCTTGGAGGGAAGCTACCTCTGAGAAGCTAGGACCCCAGAAAGATATTCTCTGAAACTTTAATTGTATCCAGCTGGAGTCCTTAAGAAAAAGTAGCTTTCGCTCTGCCCCAAAACATTTGCAAATGCTAAGTAGTCCACAGCCTGTACGTGCAACATGTCCACAGTGGATTGCCTGGTACTTACATATAAATGATTTAGTATTACAGGTGTGAGCAGCTTTGCAGGTATACTACAGCTGAACATCTTACAAATAGTATTAGAGTAATAATATTTTCTAGTTTCCAGCTCTTAAGTGTTTAGAATTACTAATAAAAAAGATATGGGCCATTATTACTTCATACAGTTATTTTAATTATAGTATGTTTTTGCTGTAACTATTTCATATATTGTATATTTCATATACAGCACGTGGACATGCACCCAGAATGTACACACACAGAGGCAAATGTACTTACATCAAGTTTCTCTCTTCCTCTTTTAAACTTACTTGTTTCGAAGCCATATAATTTCTGGTTTAGGATTGCCTTCAGCCCTGCAAGTGAAGTACACTGTATTCCCTGAGGTAACGTCCACATCCTGAGGCTCTGATGTAATTCTTGGCCTCTCTATACCAACAATAAAACATATAAAGAACTCTTACTTATTTTAAAACTACTAAAAACTGGTAAATAAAAGTATTTCCATACATCTCATAAAAAATATTTTTCACAAATGTTTCAACTTAAAATATGTATATGCTTAGGATTAAATGCACTTTTCCCTGTGCAAAAGTGACTGTGGGATTTCTGACCTCCTTCATTGTTCCTTAGGACCTTTTAGCAGACTGGAGATAGATTGTGTAAGTTTGTATCAGGTTCTAAAGCAGCTGTTTTATTTATTTGAACAGAGACTCAAACTGCCTATGAAGGAAAAACTTTAAAGCAGCAAGCACAAGTGCCATTTAAAATAACTTCCTCTAGATAAGTATCAGTGCATAACCTGCCTCACAGAATAATTTGTACAGCTTGCTTCCTGCAATTTCCATATTCAAGCTCCTTAGATGTGCAGAGAGCTGCTAGGATGCCATGTGCATTATTCTTGCACCAAATTCCCTTTGTACTACCTTTTTCAAGAACCTTGTAGATGCTTGTGGTCATAGCTCTCATGATCAGAGTCATATCCAACGTATAACCAAAAGGACAACTTACTTATTTTATACCTTGGCTTCATTATGTGGGAGGGCAGGCAAATGCCCACAGCTTGATGAGAAATCTGCATTTTGATTTCAGAACACAAGAGGTGCTGGGCCAAGACCCAGGGTGCCCATGGGGCCAAGCTTTTGCACCCCTAGGGTGAAGGAATACAGGCAAACATAAAGATTACAAAGGTGCTTGTCCATTAATCCTCAGTGACAGAGGATTTCAGTTCCTGTGTGGGGCACTCTTAATTATAGCTGAGTAAAAAAAAAAACTCAGTGACCCAACCCCAATTCCTACAACATCAACAAAAATTTTAAAGGCAAGAACTGTGTCATCAGGAGCAATACAGTAAAGCTTCTTTCTTTCCTTTCCCTTATATAGAAGGGAATAAAGGACACTAAATAATATTAATGCAACACCATAGACCCTAGCTGACAATTCTGTTATGATCAGAACTGAAATTTAAAAGGGAAAAATAAACTCCTTCAGGATAATCACCTTTAGGTCTTCAAGGGGAAATTTCAAACATTGCTATTATTTGTTTCTTTAAAGATAGGCTGAAGGGTAAAAGCAATCAATTCTGTCAGAAGCACACAAAAACAGAGAAGGAACACAGAGAGATTTCTGGAAATAACCAATATTAACCAGAGGCGGTCAGTGTTACCAAATAGAACAATAAATTCTAACCCTCCAAAAAATGCAGTTTAGGTACTTGCAACCCATTAAAGAAGCCATCAGGAAGTGACAAACTCACCACAGTTCAGTTCTTCTGGTGTTATCGTGGCCACTGATCTCCCCTGGATCCTCCGTGGATACTCACAGGTAGCTGCTGCTTGAGCATTACCTGACTCCGCATACGTCTTGAGCAGCTCTGCCAGCCACAGGATTTCACAGTCGCAGTGAAGAGCATTTGAATCCAAACGCCTGCACAAAACAAGGAGCAGCCACAGCTCTGTTAGCAAGCCTCAACCATTTTGCTAGGAACAGCATGGTTCTGTAAATGGAGCAACACCTTTATCTCTGAATACAGACAGTGGCCAACATGCCATACAGGTGATGGTTACTTGCTTATAGGCATTCTGGTAGTTTTTATTAGAAGAATGCGTATTATTTTTACTGCACAAAGAACAATCCATATACATTATTTAGTCTATAAAAAAATGATTACACATAATCTCAATATAGGAAATAAACTTTAGTCAGTAACTAAAAAAAATAGATATGAAACAATGTTCTGAATCTATGCACATAAACAACTGGAGCACAGTTAAAAAAAATATTTAATATTTAAAACAATTATACCATAAAAGGCAGTTGCAAGGAAGATAAATATTGCAAGAGGAGATATAGTTGAATTGGGTTACTTAAGATTTCATTAGTTCAATAACAATTCAATTTACTTACAGTCTCTTCATAGATTCTAAGTGACTAAATGTTCCAGGAATCAAATGAGCTATTCTGTTGTTATGCAAAAACCTATTAAAAACACAGAAATATGCGTGTAATAATTCAGATTTTGTGGTGCACTCATTTCATTTACATTCTTCTGGAAGGTTTTCAAGAGAAAGTAATCTAAGAAAATTTAAGAAAGAAAAATTGAACCTGTTCAGCAATTCATTGTCTGCAATTTTTAAGTGGCCTCCAAGCTGTACTTGGGTGTGTCCATGTGCGGAAAAGAAGCCATAAGTAACCACAAGGAAGGGAGTTCATAAATACTCAAATGAGAAGTTTAAATAAAAGGGTCCTAAATAAATTGTCTAGTTCTTCATTCATAACATTTATTTTAGGCCAAACATCAATCACAGATCTTTGGGAACGTTTTGCAGAAGAAAAATATACCACAGGCAATGCACACTTCTGCATGCCTCTAAGGTCAGCCTCACCATAGTGTTCTTGGAAAGACTACATAGTAGTTACAATACAGAAAACTGGATTAAAAACAATCTGTGGCAATGATAAAAATATTATTTTTTAGTTTCAAATGCTTGATCTAATTCAAACAAGGAAGCAAGCTATCTTCTGAATCTTACCCCAAGAAAAACAAACTTACAGCCTTTCAAGTTTTGGAAGATGAGTAAAGGATTCAGGTTCCAACGTTTCTATTTGATTAAAGTGCAGATACCTGAAAATATGTTAAACAAAAAGAAAAATACTGAAACAATTTTCTTAATGAAGGTGAAATATTTTAAAGAATTTATTGTTTCCATGCTGTTTACAGATCTAAATGGCCATAGTGATGTAGCAGCTTTTTTCTGTTACCATCTGAATCTCATACTTGAATCTGAGAAATAAAAGACACGACAAAGAAAGGTTTGCAGATCACTACACTGAGTGTGTGTGTGTGTACATATATAAGTAAAAAACCCCAAACATTGCTTTGGAGATTTTGGAGATAATACTTGAAACACTATTTTGCCAAGTCTGATGTTCATTGTACACATGCTTGAAAAAATTTATTGAAAGAAGAAAATTATTATTTTTTTATAGGAAAAATGTTACAGGTTATTTAGAAAACACAGTTTCCAGCAGATTAACATTTTTCATGGACAAATGTTTTCATTTCAGTGAGTGAAAATTTCAAAAGATGCTGAGAAGTAACCTTCTCTAGTCCATGAACACTGACATTTAAAGCTGTGAATGCTCTCAAAACCAAATTTGTAATACAAACCCCAGTTTGACTAATTTGACTTTAGACAAAGGGCTTCCCAGCAACTGGTGCTGTTTGATGCTCTGTTGATGCTTATGCAAGCTATTAATATTACACAACAATAAATCTACACAGCTGTTCATCCTGTAAAACTGAGAAAATTAACATAACAAGACAATTAGCCAGACTATTAATCTGTAACTGTTGTGAAAATGGACTGCAAAGGCAGGATCATTCCAGCAGCAACTATTTTGTGGAGATACTCCTTAATCTTGCAGATGAGGAAACAAGATGTAATAGATAAGACTGACACAAGGAAGTGCGAAACTGATTTATAGACTTTGGATCCTGATTATATCCAGTGTATTCAAAACTCCTTAAGTTTCCTATTTGACCTCTGACAAACTCAGGAACCTCTGGAGAATGTGCATATACAGAAATGACTGTGGTCTGAAGAATGAAAAAGTCCGTCATTTAAAAACAGTGAGAACAACTCAGAGCTCAGTATCGCCTGAAAATCAATCCCTCAGCATGGAAAGGGCAAGGACGTGGGGATTCGCCTGTGCTGAGCCAGATGGTGGCTGCGCAGAGAGGAGAGCGGGAAGAAGCGATGATTCCGGCCAAGCCCTTGCAGGGAGCCCTGGAAGGCGCGCGCAGAGGGAAGCCAGGCACGTGCCTGGCAGCCTCCCAGGCCAAGCGCGAGCCAGCGAATGATGCCAGGGAGCAGTGAATGGTGACCACAGAAAAAGCCAATAAATCAGCATGGGTGTGATGAAGCACATCAGAGTGTCAAGTCTGCCTACTGCCAGTGCAACGCGTGGCCACAGAGTATATGGAGCATAGAGTATGGTCTTGTTAGCCTAAGGAACCAAGAACTGCATCACCATGCTGTGACTGCCAGTTTTCATCTCCTCTTTGAAAATACAGGGTGACTTCTTCTAAATTAAGAGAGATCTCAAAGGCAGATATTTCCTGCAAGGTTCATTCGATTTGCCAGCAGAGAGAAGAGAGACCTCAGTGAGGAAGGACTGGCAGGACAAAGACTGGGCATGGCCCAGCCATGAGGTGGGCAGGCACATCTTGCCAGGAGCCAGAGCTCTGCTCGTCCACCTTCCAGCATCAGCAGGATTTGGGAGGGGGCAAGGCAAGCAAGGTGGGGATCACTGCAATGAAAGAGGACGAAGGGAAAAACCAGGCACAACTATAGGGTTTGTTACTTCTGAAGCAGCTTTCATTTTGGAAAAAATTACATACACTATTTCTTTTGCAGGCAGCAGTGATTTTTTCCTTTTCAACTTTCTTAATTCGACTTGTAATTTTATGCCTCATGAGCACCTTGCAAACACATCTCTTTATACTCCCAATAAATTAATCTCTTGTACTTCTTTGGCATTGACAAGGCAAGATTTGTAGGCACCTTTTATTAGAACAAATAACATTGGCAAAAGCAGACACACTGAGGCACACAACCCCTTCTTCAGGGCCACAAATCAGAGGTGAAATTAGAAAGAGAGAAGAAGAACACCTCTCTCAGATGGTTTAAGTAGTGTATACATTGCTAGACTCAATGCAGCAGCCCATAATGGCTGTTTAGTACTCAAGACTATTAAAATTACAGATGTAATGAATACTTTATGTGCCTGAAAACACATCTTGTTTTTCCAAACAAATTAAAAAAAATATTTCTGTTATAAACCTTCCCTTGTTTACAACGCACATCATCACAGATACAAATACAATAATTCAGATGTTAAAACACTTAACTTTAACTCATAAGATATCACACTGTCTAAAGTAGCTCAAAAAATCAAATCATGAAATCCAGCTGAAAAATACTCTTAATTGCTTCACAGTAGTTGGGCTTCAAGTTAGTTGGGTTTTGCAGGTCTTAAATTATTACCTAAAAAAGTCCTGAGCAACTTATCATGCAATTTATGAATAGAACAAGGTGTTTAATATCTGGCCAAAATAATTACCAAGTGTAATTCAAAATAAATAGATGCAGAAACCAGATTGCATTGTAAGTCTACACTAAAGAGAATAAAAATGCTTGGCATTATGACCTACACTTTAATCCTGTTTTATCACTTGGGTTTATCACTTCTATTATTTTCATTTATGTAGCACATTAATGTTTTGTAAAAGTATATTTTAATATTATAATTAATATGATAATTTCTTGGATTTAAAATTCACTTTAAAGGTAATCATATTCAGGAAATAATCTCACATTGGCATATCTTTATAGGCATCTTTTATGTTCAGAGTACAAAACACTAAAAATAGTAGTATCATGTAATAAATTAGATATTAAAAAGACTTTCAGAATGAAAATTGAAAGAAAAAGCATGCAAGAGTGATTTTTAAATACCTTCGTGTCTTTCTGTTTTAATTCTAAACTCACTATCAAGAATAAACAGAAGGAAAGGAAATACTTATAGGGAAAATAAGTCCAAATGAAACACACCAAGAGGAAAATAGAGATTTTATCAAATAAGCATGGTATAGATTTTCTTTCTTATTATTAATCTTGTAGGACAAAAATTTATAGCAAAATTCAGTCCCAGCGGCATTTTTCACAGCACTAAATTTAGTATTGTATCTTATGTAGATTTGTATTTTTTGTGGGGGAGGACTTTCATCATATATGCCAACAGTTCTTTTTCTAATAGTATCATCACATCTTTGGGGAAGTACTTTCTAACCCATTAACTGAGTATAATCTGTGTTCTGAGTATTCAAACAGCATGTTTGCCATTTTGATCATTTGAAAGGGAATGAACAAACATATATTTTTCACATTTATCAAAGAGCTTTCCCTGCTCAAGGGCAAGAAGTAGCAGTCTTAAACCACAAGGAAAAAGATTTAAATGTATGTTGTGGTAATGATATAAAATATTGGAGTAGGATACTTAAGGAGATTATGCAATCTCTTTTAAAATAAGGCTAGATGAGTATCTGTTTCCAGTTTGTTGTCCCTAGCTGATCTTATTGTAGAATAATAAGGATATACTTCTCAAGGCCCCTGTCATACCTTTTGGGTTTGTTTGTTTGTTTATTAATTAATTCTCTTTCATTATTCCTTCTCAAAAGATAGTTTTAGCAGCAACTTTACACAAACTCCACTGTGTTAAATGTGCATAACTGCTGACATACAGTTATGCAAAAATCAGGAACTTGTAGTATAAAACAAGACAAAAAATAGCAACATTTCGAAAATACTGAGAATTTAATTGAGGGAAATAAACTTAATATAACAAACTGCATCACTATATGTTAGTTAATGTTTTTGTCTAGTAATTCCTCCTAAATATGTGTATATGTTCATAAACTACATCATAACTGATAACAGCTTATAAAGAGCAAAATTAGTAGGTTAATATGAAGGTTAAAAGAAAATGCATAACTAGGATTAGGTAAACAGATTTAAATAATTCCATTAGAATTTGGGAATCCCACGAGTTAAATACTGGAGAGTAGACTTTTTGTCCCTGATACACACAACTCATAAGCTGAGATCTCAAAAATATGCCAGATATTTGGAAGAAAAGCAATGTATACACATCTGGAAATGGACTCCATTTAGAGTTAGATCTTGTGATCCAAACTCATGACCTCCCAAGCAGGGACATTTCAAGTGGGATTCAGTTGTCAAGCACAGGCACACACAGGCACAGAGCAGTTGTCTAAGCCCAAGCATACAGAGGCAGCCTTCCTTGCTTTTCGGGTGTTCTGTCTGCCTTCCAGCTGCTGCTCTGAAAAAATGTAAGTTTCCTGCAGCTTTCTGCTGCCATTGCCAGACCCAAACATATGTCTTGCAGATTTAACGGTGTCCAAACTTGTACTAAGCGGCTACTTTTCATCAGCTGACTCTCTCCCTTCACGCCCAGCCACAGGTGAAAAGTTAGGTGACGAAATATGTATGGCTCAGTGTATCTAAAACTGCCAATTTTTCTTCAAAATTTACCCTAGCACAAACAGGTTTCAAGATCTGATTCAAAGATCTTATTCCCTTGGCAGAAATTTCCAAAGGAAAAGCTATTTTGACTACATCAGCAGCTAAGAATTCTGCCACAGAGGTTTAAGGAGGAACCTGCCAGCTGCAGTAAATACTTGGGGATTTTTGTCCCTTATATGTGTAATAGGCCTCATAAATCTAATTACATTTAGTTTCTGTTAACAACAACAACAACAGCTACCAGAAATGTGTTTGCTTTGCTGTTCAGGTGTATTTTAAAAAGCAACTATCAGTTGAATTCTGTTTCACTAGAGTAGAAGAAATTGCTATGAAACAAGTCTTTCCCTGAAATGTGGTCCACAGTGTCTACTTCTGAGAACTCTGATGAGCACTGAGAAGAGTATTTTGCTGAGTTAACACAACTAGTAGCAAAATGTGTTTGGTAACTTGAGGCCACAGAGACCTTAAATGCAGAAATATTGACTTAGTAGTCAATACAGTTTAAAACTGAAATTAGGACACTTGGGAACTTGTTTGCCAAGAGTTAACTCTTGTCAGCAGTTTTTCTCCAAAGATAATGTGATAAAACAGACCCTGTAGAGTCAGAACATATTTTTATGCTAAAGATGCATAAATGCCAAATCTCTTATAAACTAAAATCTCCAAGAGTACTCTCCATTAAATTTATTTCCGTGCCTGCCACTGGCTTCACGTGCTCCCATTTTCCCTCCTGGCAGGCTCTCCGTTTAGGAGAAAAGAAGAAGAGCTCTAAAAAGCAGTGAGCTCTGCTGTGGGCAGTGGGGAAGTACCTGCCCCCCATCCCCTGGTAGCTGCAGGTGCTGCAATGACACATGGGCAGGCAATGAGCAGTGACTGTCCCAGGCTCCGTTTCCATACTTCTCAGCTAGAGATGAGACTCAAACCCTGAGTTTGAAACTTAATTTCATACTGAATAATGTTGATGTCTCAGAAGTCTGAGCTTAAGCTGATACAGTGTGATATCATCATAGGCAAAGAGGCTTAACTGCCACATAGTGGAAAAGTGCATTCAGAAGGTGTTAATATTTCAAAGTGCTTTATGTTTTTCAGTTGTAACATAGATCAATAGGAAATAAAGAACAAAAGAAAAAAGGACAAATGTTGCCACTTGCAGCATATGAGGCTTGTGGCATGGGGAAGAACATTATTTTGGAAACATCAGTAATTCAATAAATGGGCCTTAGTATTCCAAGTTCTACACAGAAATTAAGTATTGCTATTAGCATGCAAGTAAAGCCCTACCAGTTGGTGTACTATGGTGCAGTAATAATTTCTAGAGTAAAAGGGGGAGGAAGAGAAAGGCATTAAGGAAAAAAATTACATATTTATGTATCTTTTATAATTAACACTTCTGTTTTATATAGAAACTCTTCCTTCAAAAGTCATCTATTGCACTCCAAAATGAGCATGTATGATTTTGTACCCATATGAAGTGTCATTTTAGTTCAAATATACTCTGTGTCTACTAATATCCATTAGAGGTTTGTAGTAACAAGGAAACTGGTACATATAGAAAACTACATACAGTAATACACTGATACCTTTCAAGTGTTTAAAAATTTATATTCAGCCCCCAATTTATACACTACAAAACTCATTGGTTTACTACTGTTATTTGGTAGCCAAACTGTGAAACAACTACACATTTACAGCTTTTTCCTTTTTCTAAACATTACCACAATGGATGTAGAGCAATGTTTTCTGATCATAGAATCACAGAATTGTTAAGGCTAGAAAAGACGTTTAGGATTTTCAAGTCCAACCATCAACCTAGCACCACTATCGTGTTCATCACTAAACCATGACCTTAAAGTCCAGTCCTTTCTTGAACACTTCCAGGAAAAGTGACTCCAATGCTTCCCTGGGCAGCCTGTTTCAATGCTTTACCACCCTTTCCATAAAAGAACTTTTCCTAATATCCAATCTAAACCTCCCCAGGTGCACCTTGAGGCCATTTCCTCTTGTCCTGTCACTTGTTATCTGGGAGAAGAGACCACTCCCTAGCTCACTACAACCTCCTTTCAGGTAGTGGTAGAGAGCAATAAGGTCTCCACTGAGCCTCTGTTTTTCTAGACTAAACACCCCCAGCTCCCTCAGCTGCTCCTCACAGGATTTGAGCTCCAGCCCCTTCACCAGCTTCACTGCCCCTCTCTGGACACGCCAGCACTTCAGTGTCTCTACTATAGTGATTATAAAACAAAATATAATTGAACTTAATGGGATCAATACAACTGGGTTTTGTCATGCTTAGGACTGCATTCTTCATTCTTTTTCAGTAGAAATTATTCTTCATTATAGAGGAAAAGAAGTTTGATTTTAATCAATCTTTCTGGAGGACATTACTGATACATCTACATTGTGAATGATGAACTTCTTTACTTTTTAAACATCTGTATGTGGAAATGATTAACATATATAAATAACAGAAAGGTTTTTATTTAAAATCTATTCTTGTTTCAAAGTATAACAAAACTGGGTTGAACTTCAAGAGGCTAATTCAGCTTTAGTTATGCTGCATAAAACAAAGTAACTACTGCAGTCAAAGGAATTGTGATATTATAAAAACCTACAGAAATGAAAGTAGAATCTATCTCTAAGCAATACACATTAGTTTTCAACATTTTCCACAATAATTCTCCTTTGTCAAAGCTATGTAACAATGTATAGGGACATCAGGATTGCAAATCACAAATAAAAGACAAACATAGAAATGAGGAATTTGACACAGAGATCAATTGTGGTTTTTTCACATGCAAATGATTATGGGGCTCTCTGCCCAACCCAGGGAGTGCAGACATGCAGAGCATGCAGGTAGGATGTACGGATCAAGGCGTGCACTTTTCCTCTGCAGGGGAACCATGGAGATGACAGCACAGAAGAGAAAAGGCACTTACAGTTGTTCTAGAGAGGCAAGTCCTTTAAATGCTTGCCTGTCAATTGACTGGATTTCATTCTTGTACAAATAGCTGAAACAAGAAACAATCAGTAATATTAGTACACAAACAAGAGCTACATGAAGGTGGAAAAGAAGAATTAAGTGAAGACAGTTTTTCAACTACATATTAGAAAAAAAAATACAAATCAAAAACTAAAAACATAAAAATATTCTGTCCTTGAGATTTCATCCCAGATTACTACTAGGAAAGACAAAAGTCTGGGGCCTTGAAGGCCCTGTGGCTGATACCCGGATGGTGTTGGGCTTCCCAGTGCTCATGGTATTACTTACTGGATTTTTGTCCCTTGTTTTCTTGATTGGTTTGCCAAAAGTCAAAATAAATTCAATTCAGTGGGACAGAATTGCATTAGAAGTGCCTTTACCAGAACACAGCAGGGATGCCACTGGCCTCTCATTTTCTTTAAAATATCTTATCTGAATACTGGTACAAATATTCAAATTATGATAGAGTGAGTCCTTTACTGGACTTGAGAACAGTGAAAAATTTCTGTAACTCTGCCTGTGTCACCTTTTGAATATTTACAAAAAAATACAAGTTAGGGTATTGGTATCGCATCCATAAAGCAGCATGGTATATTTGTTTTATCATTGTGTAGAAGATGGACATTAGGTCCCCACTGATACTCTATAATATAAACAGAATAAGCATGCAAAGTATCAGTATGATCACATGTGTTGTCTACACCTTTTTTACAGAAATAAAATAAATCAGGAAGGATCAGTGTATGTGCTCATGTTCATGCTCTTAGCAGCAAGGATGGTTTAGTGAGGGGTACTGGAGAAAAATCACAGTTTAGCTGATGACTACAGTTTCTGCATGAAGGCAGCAAATGAAAATACTTTGGGGGTTCAGTGTCAGTCACTCTTCTTGTGTTAGGATAGGAACAGGTTTGCAGTTAAGAACTTTTTCACAATTATTTGACAAATGATTTGAAACTCAGTTAATCAGGCATGGGTTTCTATGACAAGGGGATGAAGAGACTTTGTACCAGAAATTACTTCACTAGCAGGCATCTAATTAGTAGTGGTTTTGGGTTTTCTATTATTACAGTTTTCAGTAACTTACTGGAAATATTGCAAACTCCTTTTGATGCAACAGAAAAAATACTGGCTCTGCTGGAGCTGGTGGCAGTTTTTACACTGACGTGACAATGGGCAACATTTCACAATAGGCCCTAACAAGGAAAGAAGTTGTAGGTATTGAATGTTCAACTAATGACGACTTTGGGGAACAGTAAGGAGTAGTATCCTTCCTTTGAGGCTAAATTAACTTTTCCAATGCACTGCTTGCTGAGAATCCAACACATTAATGTACAGAGACTCTCATGTGCTTTATTAATGTAGATATGCATCTGAATAAAAAGCAGAGTTCCTCCATGAACAGGTAATATGGATGTAAAAATTTCTGAGGTTTTTAAAATACTTAAAACCAGAAAAAAACTACTGTCATGTGAAATTACTGTAAAAACTTTAAAAATAATTTCAAAAGAGTATAAATTCATGACACATTTTATATGTGGAACTGGTTTTTATTCTATTTGAAAAAAATTATTTCGTGAGTATTAAAATATTTGTTTTGACTCAGATTTACCAATTCGAGGATCCCAGTCATTACAATTGCATGTCTCCTTAATTTTCCTCTCTGTTGATATTAAATTCCTATCTGTTTTCCTGTGAGAATTTTAAACACAGCTTTTCACTCCTTAGAAAATTTCAAGGACTGAACAGCTGAAGTGTTATTTATCTTTCTTAATACATTTAATTCCACTTGGCAGTGTAGAAATCCCTCTTATTTCTGAGTACTAAACTTCTGGTCAGACCAGAGAACCAAAGTGGGCTTAGACAGTTTTGATAACCACCCTCAGTTAATTACCTTGTGTAGGCATTTCAAAAATTTTATTCAAAAAATATGAATTAATCCAATTTTTAAAAAAGTTTTACCACAATCATTCATATAACTTTTATTTACTCTCTGCAGACAAAAGATGGCAGAGTGAAAATCAGAGGTGAGTTAAACTGGGATAATGACTGTAGTGTTGCAGGCTTTTACCACCATACTGCAGGGAAGGGAGCAGCCTTTAGGAGCTCTTACCAAGCCACTGCAGTGAGCCTTTATTTGGGATTCAGCTTTAAACCAGAGCTTTTTCCACTCTGACCAGAAAACCATCAGCTGCAGGAAACTCAACCAACCTCAGTCCACCATATCCTCCCTTCACACAGAAACCCCAGCAACCTCAGGGCTACATGTCCTATGACAAAAGTGTTAACCAGACTTCCATTTAATTGTGTAGCTGTTTCACTGAGGATATTAACAGAAAGAAAAATATATAAATATTTGCCTAACAGAGAGAGACATGACAGAATACAAAGCACAAATAAGTACCACTCCCAAAAATATTCATCCCTCTGAAATGTTACTGTGCACATACCACGTTATACAAGTAAAATTTTGTAAATACTGCTAAATTTTAACATCAACATTCTCAAAATTTATCTGTTACATTAACAGAAAACAAATTTAGTACAATTAAGGAAAAATAATTCACCATTTAATTTACCTAAAAGCTCTCTTACAGAACTGAATATTAGAATTTTACAGAAGATAAATAAACAGTGGATTAAGAGGAAAAAGGGATATATTCTATTAAGACATTAAATTATTTCTGGACAATTACTAATACCTATTTTAGAAGTGTTTTTTTTTTTTTTTTAAAAGAGCTTTTTTTCCAGAAATGGAAGCAAGGCTGCTAGATATCAGAGGTACTGGTCATATACTTAGGAAGTGAACAAATAGGTAACCAGTTACCAGAAAATTAGGGGAAAAAAATACCTTTACTTAAAAAACCTGCTAGATTCCCTGTGAGGATATTATGGGGGGTTTTCTTTTTTTTTTTTAATGGACCAATTAAAAATCATGTGATTCAAGGAAAGATCCAGATATATTTGTTTGGAACTAGAGGGAAAAACAGGCAAAAAGTAATAGCAGTATCAGGCATTGTAGAGTTAAATCTCACAAGTAAATAAACACCCAAAGACAGGTTTACCTAGGAACATGAAAGAGACAGTGGAACCAGCAACGTGAATTGCAAAGAAAAGAGATCTGGAATCACTGGAGGTGCCCAGAGGACAAAGTAACATGACCAAGACAGCAAGAGCAGCAGAAGACACAGAAGGAGATGTGACTTAATTTCATTCTGAAAGGGTGAGGTCAGAAACTCTGCATTTTGGCCAACCTATACTGTATCATCTACCACTATTACTTCATTCACCAGACACGAAACAAAACTTACATGCTCCCTGTTAGCATTTCTGGAACTGATACATTTCATACAGTCTTAGTTACCATTTACCATAGCTTATGGCAATACTTTCATGTCTGTTTCCTCATCTACCCATTTCCTACCAGGTGAACATACACGGTTTTTGACAAAGTTAATTTCATTCCCACTTGTATTTCGTTCACTTCCTTCATGCTATCTTCTAGCTCACTGCTCTGTAAATGTCTAATACCTTTTCTCTTTATCTGGAAAGTTTTTTTTAATAACTAATCTATATTATATATTTTTCCATATCTCCTCCTGAATTCTTTCTTTTTTAACTTACCTTCATTTCTTCTACTTCTGATTCCAAATCCTCGGTATTCTACATGTTGAAATGGTAATAATGTGTCTACCTTCAATTCCCAACTCTTCTCTCTTGGAGAATAAACTGTTGACTTTTAGGCTTAGGAAAGATTATCCTACCCAGTTTCCACAAATTAGCCTGCATCTATATTATAAGGTTGGGAAGCTTACTAAAGAGCCTTATTGCCAAGACTAAGGTATATGAAATAAAGATAGATGGACAGAAAGGCAGAGAAGCAGGAAAAAAAAGGAAAGAATTACCCTTTTAATTTCACAGCAAAACAATAATTACATTTCTTTCTTTTCAGTCTTTAATATATTAATACAAAACCAAATTATTACCACAAATAGCACAGCAAAATCACACAAAACTGCTTTTATAATTGTCAAAATTTCAATTACATGAAGAACAAGATAATAAAAAATCCTAAAATGTTAGAAAATTGTATGCAAATGATTTTCTTGTTATGATGTAAAGACCAACTTTTACAGTGTTTAATATTTTTAATGCACAGAAAATTGAGAAAATATCATTACTCTTTGTCAAAATGTGTTCTTCAGACAAATGATTCTGATAACATATATTCCTCATAAAACTCTAAACTCAACTTCAGAAAGGAATAGTTCAAAGAAGCATTTGAAAATCCTGATTTAGACCCTGCTGAAAAACTTTTCACTTGAAAAAAGAAAAAAAGCTGATCTTCAGCAGTCATACAGGAATGGATCTTACCAGCTATCTCTCAGACACTGGCTTTAAAAAAATAATAAATATGCTGCGTTATACTTTATATATTTTATATGTAAATATATAATTGCAAATATTTTTACTTAGTTTTATATATGCATGCTTACTAATTGTTACAGATTTTATATTTATATATACTCACATTTTGCTAAATCAGGGTCACTGAGAAATGACAGGTTTTTGAAAATTAATCAGCCAATTATACATTTTCAGAAGCACATGCAATCCAGTACAAATTCTCATAAGAACACAAGTAACATCATGGACCAGTGATCTAGTTCTATGAAACATGACAGTACAAGTTAGGTTTGCAAATATCCACAGGACGAGATGATACTAAACCTCAACTTTTCCATATGATTTGAGTTTATAATAGCAGATTCTGAGCAGTATTTCTAACTTTTGTACAATCTCTCCCCCCTAATTTCTACTTCAGTGGATCCTGTGGGAAAGAAGTGTTCTGGTTCATCCTCTTCATTTCACAGAATACAGTTTGCATTCAGTTACTCAGCTGAAACTTTCACTGCTCAACGGTATTGATTTGTTACATTTAAGCCTTCTGTATTGATAACCTGACCACTACCAGAAATTTTGTAACTTTAAGGCCATACAATTTAAACATTTCTATTACAGCCATTGAAACAGGCAAAAAACCCCTTGAAGTTTATTTTTGCAAAACAAACAATAGCTTTAAAGAGCTCTCTGCAGTTGAATAAATTACCACACTGAACTTTATATTTAAATTTTCCAGAGAACAACAGGAAAACAAAAAGATCCTCCTCTTAACAATATAGATACTGACAACCATTACTAATTGTATAGGAAAACAAATCAGAGTTCAGTTATTTCTTTGCACTCTTTCATTGAACTGAACACACTGAATAGTTGAGCTTTAGTTCAGGTTTAGTACAGCTAGGCAAAGGCAAGCATATGAAAACAAAGAACTAATAAGAATCAAGAAAAATCTTTGTACAGTTGCTGACTAAGAAAAGAAGTTTAGCAAACCTCACTTAGCAAAACCTTATGTACTACACTACCAGAACCATCATACAAACATATCTTTTAACAAATACAATCATCATGGACTTTAATCATTCATTGGCAACAGTCTGTTCAATAATCTTTTCCCTCTTATTGTGTGTAGGTTAAACAGTTTCATTACTGAAAGACTACATATAAAAATGAGAGCAGGAAACGTAATCAAGCACAGCTTGGAAAAACAGGTAATGTGTCTGCACAAATGTATGAGATTTTCTCCCTTCTCCCACCTCCTTACAGCTCTTCAGGCTGCATGCTTGAAACTACATGGAAAATTCACCTTCTGAATTGTTTCCAAAGCAATGAAATCTCAATGTGACCTTTTTTTCTGTACAGTCATTCAAGTAACTATCAACCAATACTCCAAGACAATGGAGTGAAACTTTTCTAAGTGACACTCCGTAAGGTCGACTCCAGGAACTAGAGCTGAGAATCCATGACAACTTACTATGCACCTTTAGTCTATTATACAGACAAAGAACACATTTTTGATGCCTTCCGTTTATTCATATAATTCATACCCTTGGTACGTTTGTTAAAAACGAGAGAAGTTAGGCTTAAAATATACAGGGTAACTGAAGACCTAGCAATTCATATACATGCTCTGGTATTTTGGGTTTGACTGTATTTTTCACTTATGAATTCAGTGAAAATCTAGGGATTGCTAATAAGCTTACATAAGTTACAAGCTTCTGCAGACACAACCCTTGGACTAGCTACTTTTAAACCACTTTTCAAAACACAAAAAGAACCTGTGTGAAGATTTCAGTGAACCATTGAAGAAGTGGTTTCCTACACCTTCCAGTGTATCCCTTTTTTTATTATAAGTTGCATATAATAAATAGCAACTAGTAAGTCCTTTAAAATGTACTGCCTACAGATCAGTCTTTTATTATCAACCGCTTAGAGAAACACAGTTGCCCCCACCTCATAAATTAATTTCACAGATTTTCAGTGCAATTTATCTCCTGATATAGTGAGTCAGATAGAAATGACCATCTTACATCCAAATGAAGAAGCTGTTACACAGTGATGAAGAAAGTGACACTCATTTAACTTACAGATATTTCAGATTTTCAAGATCTTCAAATGCCCCACTAGGAATTCTTTTGATTTGATTGTTGTTTAGAAGCCTACAAAAAGAAATAAACAACCATTTATTTTAATATAAAGAAACACTAGGGAAAAAAAAGTGTAAAAGCAGGTGCAATATAGTAATAAATAGAAAATGCTTTTCCCTCTAAGAGTAACTGTTAGAGAAAAAAAGGTTATGTGCTTACAGCTGCTCAGCCACTACTTTGCAGGTGAAAACCTGAAAAAATTAGACAGAATTTAGAAAAATAAGAAAAAGAGATTTAAAAAACCAATATAAAAACAGCAACAAAGATAAACAAACAAAAACTCAAACCCAAACAAAAAAAAAAAACAAAAAAAACCCACCCAGAAGTGGAATAGTGTGGTTTTTTGCAGGTATCTGAGATGTAGATGAAGGGGAGGAAAAATCTTCCACATCAAGTCTACACATCAGTTTGAAACTGATAAAAATGATATTGACAAAGATTTGTCACTAGCAGGTGCATTAAAGTGATTTTTCCTAGCTGTTTCTTAGCAATATCTTGTGTACTGGGTCCTTTACATCGTACAGGAACACAACTGTCTGTATGCACAGATTTCCGCTCATCCCTCATGCACTAGTTTTACAAAGAGAAGGGAATTCAAACTTAATGTATCCTGTTTCTATGTGGGACTTGTGGATATCAGATCAGTGATTTGGACAGTTAAAACTTGAGCTGGATATCTAGCAGAAATTGTAATTCAAAACTGGGGGTCAACTGCAAACAGAGGTATGATCAAAGGAGACTGGAAATAGGGACAGTTCATAAGAATATCTTGGCAGCACAGGTTTGGACAATATACTTTTGGGGGAAAGTCCTATCATTTCTTCTGGTGTGAATATAGAGTACAAGATGTGTCAGTATATTTGTCGTGATATGCCTGCAGACAAATAGTGATGCAAAGCTCACTGATATCACTACTGTATTTCAGTTCATACACTACTTGTGTTCTGGGAAACAGTCACATTTGCAATCGTAAGTTATGTACATTTAAAAGTCAAAATAACTTTCTGTCTTAATTCCTCCTTATGCCTGCTAATACATTAAAGAGAAACATGCATGTATTTGTTTTAAAAGTGATGCCTGCAGAAATGATAGAAGAGATACAAAGTTAAAATGATAATAACTCATACTAATTGTATTACTGCTTGTAAAAGTGTTTTAGAAAGACTTCTCTTCACAATCATATATGATAACAAAGACTTCCATGAAAGGCAGCTCAATAGGAACAAAACCTTCCGATTCCTGCCAGTCCTGGTAAACACATTAGAATAGGAAGGTTGAAAACATTAGATTTTGTCAAATATTTTATAACTGTAACACATTTGCACATCTGAGCCCTTGAACAGCTTGCTTTGAACTTCTTGTAACTCCATGGTTTATTCTGTGATATTCCACCAAAGCAGTAGAGCACTATGTCAAAACAAATTATACAGTAATGGTCTGCATTTTTCATTAAATTAAATTAAAATATATTAATAAAATATTAGTATGCAAATAATTTTCTTTCCTATTTTGATAGACATACACCTGGTTTTGCCTTCAAATATTCTGGTCCTCACTCCCACTTCTCTCACCTGTGTAAATGCTACAGCTCAAACTTATGAGACTACTTACCTGTGAAAAGTGAGCAAATATGACACATTATCAAATTAATCATATTAAGTTAAAAGGGAAAGGGTCTTAGGGTTGAAAAAGAACTTACAGCGTGTTCAGGTTTTTAAGCCGTCTAAACTCTCCGGGCTGGATTTCTTTAATCCTATTAAATCTTAAGTCTCTGTGGAATAAAAAAAAAAAGAAAAGTCATGTTATTTAAAAAGCTATGTATTTTTTCATATGAAAAACTGAACTAAGAACAAGTCTTTTGTGATGACTGACCAGCCTCTGTCCATAAACCACAGCTTTTGCCCAAAGCAAAACAAATCCAAACGCTGTTTGACAAGTTTAAGCAGAAGATTCACCAAATCCAGCCTCAGTGGTCAGCTGAAGGCTGTATCTAAGTTAAACCTGTGGTCGTGAAGTATGTTCTCTTCCATAGTGAAGCAGCTTGTAATGGGTTGTTGGGTATTTCACTAAATTGAATTGTCTCTGTATTTTAAAAGCTGTTTGTAAAGAATATCACAGAACAAACATGCTTATTACAAATAAACAGATATAGAAACATTTGGATCAGAAAAAAACTCAGGAAAAAGAAGAGACAGGTTTCAAGACTTTTAAGCTACTCAGTTCTTTAGTTCTGAGTAAGGAGGCTTAAGCGCTGTATGTTATCTTGCTCTTAAAACATGTAAACCCAGCTGCCTGAAGCTAGCCATTTCCTTATTTAATTTTACTTTCTCTTAGTTTTTATATGTTTCTACCATCTTTAGTCTCCCATTACCTCTATAGCTAATGAGAACTTGTCCAAGAGGAAGGAAACCAGTTTCTCAAGCTAAGTGTTAACAGAGAGAGCAGGGACAGGGAGCAAGGTGGCAAGTTGAGCAGGAATGTGGAGAAACACCATGGCTGTGCCAGTCTCAGCTCTGCCACCTCCTGTTCTCCCCTGGCTCCATGTCTGGCTATTGTATTACAGCAGCTCAAAATTGGTGTAACCAATTGGTCAGAACCAGCAATAAATCCATGCAAAAGAATCCCAAAAAACCAGGAAATAATTTTCTGCCTGATAAGCAAAATGAACACGCTTCCTGGGAGAGCACCCAGGTGAGAGGGGGACTCTAGGACCGCGGGAAAGGAAGTAGGGCAATAAGTCTGTCCTCTTCCCTAGCAACAGACCAAGGACACCAGGGCCTTATAGTGTCTGGTAAGCAAAAAGCAGGTAATCAAAAAGAAAGTAAGTAAAATCTAAAACACTGTGATCACACATCTTAGAACACACACTTACCGATTGCTTTCAAAAAGTAGGATATCAACACATCACAACTGCAATCTTTGAACCAAACCTGGTCTCAATCAAAACACAAATATGCTCTGCATTTTAACAGGTAATATGTTAACAAAAGTCTCTCTGCTATTTGGTATTTGGTTAAAGGAAATACAGAAAAGCAGACAAAACATCAGCTGCATCCTAATGCCATACAACCCCACTGGCTGAGGCTGTATTAATGAGAGGTATAGTTGTCTGGAGTCTTTTTATACAAAGCGTACTTAAGCATCATTCCTCATGAATCCACTCATTAGGGCTTATTCAGCTCTGGAATAATGGCCTCAGAAGGACTTTTTCCACATAAGTGTTTTAGGATGTGGCCTGCTGTTCATTGCAAGGAAAGGACTAGACATATGGTTCTGTTTGCATTACACTCCGCTGAAATACTTGATCAGTGACTGGAATAAATGAGGGATGCAAACTGCTGTCTCTTATTTAGATGTGTGGTTAAACTGCCTGTAGACATGCTGGACAGCCCCCTTACTCAACACTCAGCGAACTGAAGATTTCCAGATTTAGAAGCACAAATTTTCAGAGCTCTAACTTGTTCTTCACAAAAGCACCTTCTTTAGTTCTACCTTAACAGCATTATGTTTTGCTCATCACTTACATGTTTCATGTGTCATACATATATGTCCCTGATGAGAAAGAGATGCTGCGTCTGAGTCACTGAACCTCAGGTGCCAAAATATCTACACAACCATGGAATGTCATATCCTGCACTGAGAAAAGATACAGCAGATCCCTCTGTAAGAATCACTGGACATGAAGTACCACTTTCCTTTTCTAGATTTTTCTAGATTATGTGAAAGTTTATTATGTTCCAAAGCAGCATTTTAGTTTTGATTAAAATACTCAAAAGTGCAAAAAATTCAATATTCATAAATGGAATATTGGAAACCAAGTATTTTTCAAAAGCCTCAAACTACCATTACAACTAGCAATATTTAGATCCTAAAAAAACTCTTCTTTAGATAAAAATAATATACATTCATCCATATGAAAACCAAGCCTATTCCCTACAGTGATGCAAAGACAATAAATAAAAATTTAACTTTCATGACCGCAAGGAAGGAGTCAGGCCACTGAGTCAGCAACAAAATGAACCCCCTTTTGATGTGTCCAATCTACTCTGCAGTAACTCGTGAGGATAACTGGGGATTAGGAACACCAAACAAAGTAATTTATATTATTTTACTATAGCTGCATGCAATACCATATGTAGTGGTATTTATTTCAACTCCTAACACTATTGCCCTTCTCATATGAAGTTGTTAAAGCTAAAGAACACATCAAGTTTGAAATTCTACCCATTCATTTTCATTCTACATAAAGGTATGAGAAAAAGGAGCTGCAATAAAATACAGCACACAAGTTTTCTCTACAGCACAGTACATTTGGTATCTGTAAGTAAAATTATGAAGAATATATATGTTTTGTTTAAAGTTAGTACTACAATTTCATTAAAATTGGAGGAAAAAAACAATGTTAATCTTACTAAAATGCAGGATTATGATTTTGGTCCATTCTTTCAAAGAGGATTTTCTTCTTCAAAGGAAGTAACATTTCTCAGTGTTTATTCAGAGTATCTCCATTAATTTTCAGCACAAAATCCCCCAAAATTAAGAGTCAAGAGGCTCACAAATAAAGAAGATAAAAGTTAAATCATAACCACTGTAGATTTCTAAAGAAGAAGCTCTGTCAAACTGTCATAATCTCCCTGTGCAACAAGATAATAAACAAGTGAATAAAGGAAATAGAATTTACATTGCATACTTTAGTTTAAGGGGTGTAGTGTAGGCCATTCACATAAACAATAGAGGAAATCTCTGTAAATCAAGTGTTCAACTGCTAGGGGAAAAGATATGCAAGACTAGTTATTGAAATGAAAGACTACATCAAATAGAACTGGCAGAAATCAGACTCAGTAGAAGAAGAAAAAAAAGAAAAAAACCTCAGTCACCTCTGTCATACCATCATAGAAAAAAAACTCCAAAACATTCCACACTAAACAGAAGCACCGTTTCTCAGGCTTGAAATGTCATGCCCCCATAGCATACAGACACCATATCTAGCTTATGTTAACAGAATGATTTCAGAGAACAGAAGAGCTCAGAGCAAAAGCCCAACAGCAACCAGAAACATCCCCTTGGAGAGTGAATGGCAGGAATGAGGACTGTGTTAAGACCGAAAAATGAGTATGGGTAGCACAAGCAGGCCAGTATGGAGCAGATCTTCAAAGGCATTTTGTGTTACTGAAATAATGTGTGGTCAATCAGCATGATGAGGTCTCGACCCTTTTTTTCTGACTAGTTCCGGCCCAACCGTGCCACATGATTTTCATTCACAAAAGCCTGGTTCCTGCCCATTCATTTCTCTTTCACCTTTTTCGTTGCTCCCCATTTTGCTCTTAGAAACTGACATATCCTGGCTGGATGCTGTGTTCTGGGGCTCAGGGAGTCTGACTCCCACTGACCAGCCAGCATGCACCAGGAAGTTAAAACAGCAGACTGAGGGAGGCCACCCAGTTGTTGACTGTCATTTTTCCCCCTCCTAACCTCTAAACAGTAAATGAAACAACCAATTAAAGAAATGCAAACACCTGTGATAATGGCATTGGATTTTAGGATGTGTAACAACTTTTGCATAACAATCCAAAAGTCATCTAAATGTCATGCATTTGGTTTTTAAAATAAAGATCTAATACATTTAACTCCTAATTCAGATTGTCTCTTTTACTATGTGTTTCAAAGCGAAAATATTTACTTCTTAAAATTGCAGCTAGACAACATAATTTAAGTTGAAAAATCCACTTCAGCCAAACAGGCTTCCATAGAAGCTAGGCCCATCACTTTGAAGCATTATGTCTTGCCTGAATAACACAAACAAAACGTGTCCATGATAGCCAGTAAACTAAACACTCTCAGGGTTATTTTCCTGGCTCCACTCAGGAGCTCTGCTCTGTGCTAATCCATGGAGCACGACCAGGAAATGTTCGGCACAGCACAAGGCTGCATGGGCCAAGAACGTGCCAGGGAGCAGGCAGTCAATTTAGCAATTGGATGCCCTTGAGATTCACATTCCAGCATCTCGGAATGGCCATGGTCCCACAGCCCTGCAAACAGCCGTGGGTCAGGACATGTGCCAAGCAAGGTGCGCACACACACGTGCTTTGCAGGCTTCCTATGTGCCATTACCTGAACAGGGTTGTACGAAGATCTGTAAGACTCAGATGTACGGCATATAAGTAAATATAATATTTGTATATGTTTTCTTTTCTCTTACAAAGCAGATGAGAAATGTGCTGCAGACACTTTTTGTCTGGATGAAAATGAATCCTGTTCTTAATAAATTCTTTATTGGAACTAACTGCATCCATTTGTCTCCCCTCCTTAGACTGCGCATTCTTAACTATTTCAATTCAGCATTGAAAATTAACTTTTAACAATATTTTTATCTAATTAAATACAGTGAAAACTTCTAAATATATAAATATTAAAAAACATTACTGTCCCATAAGATCCAGTGTTCCTGTGGTACCTCCTGGCACTGCAGGACACCCTCTTTAAAGCTTGCACTGGCAGTGTGAAGTAATAAAAGACAGGGTTTCTCTGTTAACAAATCCTGTTGGGGTATGGCAATATTAGGGCATATGAATTCATTGCAAGTTTACAAAATAACACTTTATAATAACTAAAGACCTTAATAAATATTTATAACATAGCAGTCACACACAGTACACAGCAAACAGTACAACATTGACCTTAAACATCAAGCAACTTACAAGAAAAATTAATTAAAGAAGTTTCATATTCCTCTGTTTGAAATACAGAAATCTCTTTGAAAGAAGGGATTGTTTTAACTTAGACCAAACCATGCACGAACATAAAACTCCAACTTTTTATATAAAATGCCTGAAGTGCAGTCTTCCTTTATCCTTTTTTTTTCCTGATTATTGCAAAGCAACATACAGGGTGAAAGGTAAGGATTTTCATTTCAGTTACTTTCATAAAAGGTTAGAATTCACGTATTTTAATAACATTATTTCAGATCCCTTTTCGTATATGCTTGACTTCTAAAGATTCTGTTGCTTCATCAAATTCAGAAAAATCATTAAGTGTTCTAAATCAAATGGATTTAAAGGAGGGTTGCGAAGAACTTAGGATGTGCTCTTATCATGCACCTCAAAAGGCAGCCACCTTTGGATCAGATTGTGGATACTCAGCACCAAAACTGGTCACCCCTAGTCATCACTCCACCGATGATAACCTAATGATCTCAGGTAATAAGCATTCACTAGTCAGCAGCTGCTACAAAAAGTGTCCAGCTAAGCAGGGCAAATGTGAAAATTTCTTATGAAGAACTACTGGAGCAGCAGCGGGGAAGACACCAGTGTCGGCAATCGAAATTCAGACTGAGTCTGATTCTGGTTCTGGTTCCTGGATCTCTGATCTGAATTCTGATCTGAATCCCGATCTGGATCGTTTATTCAAAGGAACAAGCTGCTTTTATACACTTCTTTAAGGTACAGTATTTCTTTACATGGTAATCCTCACTACACAACCAATCCTGTGTTGCCACATCAGCAATGCATCTTTTTAATGTCCTTCTACGAGGTGATCATGCACTGTTCACCTGCCTGTCGGCTTCTGGCAGGCTCCTCTCTGTAGGGGTCTGCCGCGGGACACCTCCTCCCCCCAGGGTCTGTGCTGCCGTGTGCTCCTTTGTGCTGCTTTGTACTTATCTTTCCCCGTACACCAGGGCTTCTCCTCTTCTTGCTCCACCCCAGCCATGTACTTCTCATCTCTGCCTGAGGACTGGGCACCCTGTGACTTATTAGGGTTTCGAGGATGTCCCCGAGATCCCACCATTGCTAGAGAGAGTATATTAAAAATGGCTTTTGTTTTTTTAATATTTATTTGTGTCAGAAAAAAAATCATCATGACACATTATTAAGATCTTTAAGAAAGAAATTAAAACCAAAATTTAACATGTTATGCTGCTGCTTCTTCAATAGTCATCTTTCTCTATATATTCTCTCTGCATGTCATAGAAATGAGGCAATTAAAGAGATTTAAAATCTAGTATCACACTACAAGGTTATCCATTTCCATCTTCCTAGCTACAGGAGAGAAATGAAAGCAAAAATGTAACTCATTTTATTTAAAGCTCATTTGCTTGGGTGTAACAATAAGATTTACAAAGTGTAGTATAAGGAAAGAGTTTCTAACTTTAGCTGCTAGAATCACCAAGATAGCCCCAAAATCTTAGACTAAAGTAAGGGAGATAACTTAGTTTGCTTTGGACAGTTTTTTTCCTATTATTAAAAAATGCTTGGCAGGAGAACTCCATATGCAAAAGGAAGATTTTAAGGGTAATGTGCAATTTCATCTTCTGTTTACATCTCTCCTGATACTGAAAAAGATAAATGCAAAAATAGACTTTTGATCCTATTTCCTTCTCACATTAAAGAATAAATTTGTTATTGTTTTCACTGTTGAGGCTGGGGAGGACACACAGCTGGTCTAACCAAGCATTCGTTAGTTGTACTAAGGCCAACCAATTCTGCAACACGAAGCTATGTCTTACTTAGAACTTTTTGGTTAGACCTACTATTTTATGTCACCTGGACTTCACAACTTTAGAAGATCCCTTCAATAATTTTTTAATCTCCCAGCATCTGTTATAAGTTTTTCTAGTCCAAAAAAGAAAATATCCTCTTAGTTTGCTTAATAACATTAGATGCAAACATAACAACCTAAACACCAAGTTGCGCTTACACTTGTTATATTTGCTCTAGGCAAATATATTGACCAGCATATTGCTCCCAGGTATCACAGATTAAAAATCACATTCACACATTCATGCTAAGAAACATTACATGAAAAAGATAGTAAGTGAAACAAAAATAATTTCAAAAACCCCCATACCCTAGGAATGTCTCAAAAACCAGTATCTGTCAATATAGAATAAAGCAAACTCATCAGATTTACCACTGGCAAACTAGAACAATGTATTTAAACTCAAGCTTAGAAGAGCTGCATTTTTATTAGCCTGCCATATTGAAAGCATCTGATTTCATACTTTAAATTGAAAATATTTGTGTATCTAGTAGCTTTGGACGAGACAAAGGCAACTTGGATGAAATCAACTTAGTCATATAATACACTGTTTCAAATGTGATGTTGAGGCATTGATGACTTTTATTATAAGTCTTCATTTAAAACCAAAATACTAAAGCATTTACAAGTGAAACCAAATCCTGATTTTTATTAGCAGTGAAGGTAAGTATCTCATTACCTTGTTTCAAGGGTTAACCAGTACTTCAGCATTGATTTAGGACATGAATGAACTTAAAATTTAGAGATATTTCCCCAGCTAAGCAAAATCACCACAGCAGCAAAATAGAAATATCTGAAAGAACACTACTGTCTTAAGTATTTAAAAAATGGACAGGTTCTCAAATGCTCAACCTCTGCTGCAAAGGTAGATGCTTTTAAAAGGTCCAGTGAAAACTATTTAAAGCTAAACCTCTTCCTCTATAAGTGATTGTAAAGTGTATGGTAATATTATCTTCATTACTTTAATCTGACAAATTAAAAGGAGGCAGTGGCAGAAATAATAAAAACTACTTTAAAATTATGGATTTCTCATTGTCATAACTTTCTGATATTGAGAGACATAAACAGTCTGAAAAAGATGCTTATGTGAAATACAGTGCACTCATTCATCTGTAAGGCTAGTTATGAAATGCTGATTGGCAACAAGAAGTGACAAAATGGAAAAAATATCAATTCCTTCAGCTGTATGATATATACTGAATCTGGAAAAAAGGTGCAAACTAGCTAATCTCATTTTCCTTTAAAAAAAAAAGAAGGAAGAAATGTAATAGATAAACACTAGATTTGTAGATCTATTAGATTTAATAGGTTAAATCCATAATTTAATTTAGAGAATTGCCATCATATGTTTAACACTTTTCCAATGTGTTCATAAGGTAGGAATCGTCATAACCAGATAACTTTACCATTGCTAAATCTGAAAGAACAAAATAAGGCAAATTTATTTTCTAACCATTACTTACTACCCAGCAGAAATAACCTATACCTTGAACACCAAACTGCTATGTTTCTCAATACAGAACAAAAGATCTGCAAATGCCAGCAAGACTACATTGCTTATGTCTACTTTATTCTTATTCTTTTTTTATTCAAGGTCATCCCAGCAGGAAATGAAAAACAGCCATCAGCATAGTAAAAACATTCAAACAGAGCAGAGCATGAAAATTGCACAAAAGAGGTTATATAATCAAGTCAGTGGAGTAACTGGATGATGTCAATGGCACTTTAATGCTGCTTTAACTACTGCCCTGTAAAAAAATGTGTCACTTTGTTGAACAAACAAAGACACAGCCACCACTTAAAAAAATAAAACCAAACGCTACTTGCAGCTATAGCACTACTTACAGTAACCCTCTCTGTTAGCAGTGTAATGTTTGCTAGAATACCAGAGGAACCAAGATTTTTTTTTGCCTCCTTTTCAGATTTAGCCCTAGAGCTTCTTTTACAAACAAAATTATATCACTCTCCTTTTTCCTGGCAATTCATTTTCTGGATTAATTCTTCCCCAGTATAATTATTACACACAATATGTAATTTTCTCTAATTTATATTGCGATATTTTATTATCTGTACATTAGCATGCAGCACATAAAAAAAGCCACTGCATTTGGAGATGGGAAATTAAAACATTATTCTTACATGGTGAGAGGGTATCATATCATAGTCAATAATACTTGGTGTACTGTAATTTCAGTAACAAAAGTAAATGGTAGGACCACAAAAATACTGAAATCTGTAGAACAGGATGCAGAACATTTGGCAGTACTCGCCTTTATCATAAAACCATGCTTCAGAAAATATAAATGAAGTGTCATTTATATATATGTCATTTCATATAAATGAAATATAAAAGAAAAAAAAAGAATCATCTGATCTATCAATTATCTAATTAAAATAATATCTGATTTGCACAAATATGTAAGATTTGTTGACAGGAACTTTGAGTTCACATGTCTTAAAAACTCTATTTTATCAGCTACAGCTTTGGTGAATGGAGAGCTTATGATATATCCTTCTCCAAGAGCTAAGGATTTGTTTTAACTAACAATTATTTTGCCATTACAATTGAAAGGAAAACATTTAAATGTTAACTCAGTGAAATGCAATACAGTTTTGTCTTACTAAGTCCTTAGATCCTTTTGCTGCCCTTGTTGCCAATTTTTCTAACCAGCCATTAAAGGTGCCATTAAAAGGACTCAAGTGGGATTTGCTGGTCCAAAGTTTTAAGCCCATAGGCTTAATTGTCAAAAATTAAATGTGGAAATTTTATCCTGGCATGATTGTGGCAATTTGTGTCATCCACTTTCAGAGTCTTCCAAAGTCCATCCACTACAGAAATGATTTTGAAATTAGAAATTTTATTTTATAATGGTTTTTAATTCTCATGTGATCTTAAAAAACCAAAAAGCCACCAATACACAACCAAACTCACACAACCAAACCCCCCTCCTTTTAACAGCATGAATAGAATTCAAAGAGATGAAATTGCTGTTTCTGCAGTCTGAGAAATACCAAGAAAAGGCAAAATCTGTCTTTATTCCTCTCAGGGGGATCTATTGCTATAACCAAACAATGAAAAGGCTGTTGACAGCACAGCCACATGTTTCATTACTGATTATTTTTCACAGAAATAACCTTGGGAAAGGGCTGAGTTTTTGTCCTGTGTTTGTGCTATGCCCAACAGAATAGAGCACAACAGTTGTGTCTGAGTGCTGTCCTAACACAAATCCGCAGTAGTAAAGGTCTTGGATCAAGCTAATGGTTGGCACAGTCTGTGTATAGATACAGTCTATGATACATTGAAATATTTTAGAGGATTAGTGACAGTTGGAGATGCAACCTTTTCTTGGTTTCCTTTTTAATATTTAAGACTATCCAGTTTCAACTGGACTTTTAAATAAAAACATTAAGTTTCTCCTCTATAGCAGGCTAAAGAAGACACCAAAATAGGAAGCTGACTAGTTTATGGCTTACCATGAACCACTGAAACAAATGCACTAGTTTTCTTTGCTTTTAAAGTTAGCAGTCCTGTGAATTACTACTGTGAAAAGCCCACAGAAATTCTGCTTTTGTGCTACAGTCATAAATTAGTCTTTTTTTCCTCCCATGTACCATTCTGTAAAATAAATACTGTTTCTGCATTTCTCTGTCTCACAGGGATGCTTAATTCTGAACTCTATATCCATGAAATACTGATATTCTCAGAGGAAAGAACTGAAAGCCAGAAAGAAACATAATCATCCCTGACATCTCACACAAGACAAGTCACACAATAACACAGAAATTCCTGTCTTAAGACAATTATTGCTCTCAGAGCTGAGCCATGGCTTTGAGAAGTATATAAAACTGTGATTCAAGACCAAGCAAAACCTAATGACTTGCCTAGTCATTCTAGTAGTTAATTATATTCACTGTGAAAAATGGGATAGTCTCATTCTGCTTCCAACTTTCAGCCTGAGCATGTTTGTTTTCAGTTTCTGCTCAGCAGAAACAAACAGCTTTAAGTGAGGAATAGCACTGACCATTTTTCTTAAAAAAGTCCAAACACAAGTTCATGCATAATTTTTTTTTGGGAGCAGTTCTTGAAAGATTTTTTAAAAAATAAGTCAATCATAAAACTTCAAATAGGGGTGGGTAGAAAAAATACTTACAACTCTGTTATTAGTCTGATTTTTTTCTATAGCAGATTAGTTGTTTCTCTCTATATCGTCAGGAAAATGGATGCAAATAGTGTGCATATTCATAATTGAAAACCGACACAAAATAATCACCCGTGTTTTACCAGAGTGCCTTAAGCTTCCTTCTAACTCTGACACATCAGCACCCCTCCCACAGGAGCACCCAGCTGGGTACCCCTTATGCTGGGCGAGGATCAGTGCAGAGTTGACTCTCAGCAACAACAACCCTACAGCTGAAAACAGGGGTGAGAGTGAGGGCTGTGAATGAAGGAACAAACTGAACAGGTAAACTAATAAGCCAGTATATAAGTGTGGTTTCCCCATCACTGCAATTTCTTTCCTCGGGGCAGGCAGCCTCATTGATGCACTGCATGTGAGCTTGTATTATATTTATTATGCCAATAAATAACATCCAGCATCCAAAATGCCAATGACCTTACTAAAGAATGTCCATTTTGTCTCCTTAATACAAAAAGAAGTTCTGCAATACAGGATCAACATCAAGCCAAAGGATGTGGAAAATTGAAGGAATTACTGCATCTAAAAATAACATCTAAGTTTGACTCAAAAGCCTTTATTCATTGTAAATCTATGCGTCACTCTTCCCCCTACATGAGGGAGACTTTGTTGGAATGTATTTCCAACTGTTTTGTACTTCCCACTTGTTTCCGATACAGTGATAGGCATATTAGATTCCAACAGACTTAGAGATGTTGTTAGAATTTATATGAATAGTTCTTGTAGAATGCTGAGGACATTTTACTATTAAAATGGAAACACTACTGGCTTGCACAAAGAGTAACAACAAAAATTCAGGTTCTCTATCACTTGGCTGCAGACTGGATTCCTGGTTTCAGACAAAGAAACAGCTCTTCCTTCCACTTCATTGAAAATCCCAGGTCACCTCGATGAAAAAGCTGCAGGTCTTGGAATGGAATTTTCTGCTTCCTGAGGTTAACAACAGGCTGCAAGAGCAGATAAGTTAGTTACTTTCTGACTCTGCCTCCAGCTCCTCCTGCTCCTGGCAAAGCAAACACGGAGGAACAGGGCTCTTAGGACTCCTCTGATATTTATCTCCCCATTCCTCAGGAGTGCAGACAGCCTCAAGGCAGGCAACCGGGCGTTCTTGTCTCTTGGGAGAAGTTGTTTTCTCCCTATGAAGAGTAATGCAAGTGGCTACTAGAAGACATTTAACCTTAAAGTACCCAACCGAATGACATTCAGGGAAGGGAATGTCCGGGAATAGATTATTGCTTCCCTTTTCTTCTTATGTCATGTCCATCTTCACACAAATACCAAAATTATAAACAGAAAGAAATTTTGGAGCTACTACTCATTAGGAAACAAGTTACCTTACAGAATGCATCAAGAGAATAATAAAATATTAATAATAAACATTAAGCTTTATACATTTTTATTACATTCCATAGCTTGACTCAGTCAATACCCATCATCTCTTACCTCACATTCTAAAAGTAGAACAGAACTATTACTAGCCTACAACTTCTTCCCCTGCACATTTCTTTTCTTCTTTCTCTACCTGAATTAAATTGATTGGCCATCTTAAAAAACAGCCTGGAAAACTGGATTGCTGAAAATTATGGGTGTATCTGAAATTTCCAAGTAAATCTTACTAGTCTTGTGTGTTTGTCAGTATTCTTAATTCCAGTGGCCTCAGGAGATTACATCTATTTTGCATCGTCATGCACCCTCTTCCTAGCAGTTCTAATATTGGCAGCATTAAGCCAATAATCAATTAGAAAGCACTCTTTCAAATCTCTCTGTAATTATTCCATCCTATTGACACAATCCTGAAGATACCAGAAAAAAGTATGAAACATCTGTAGACAGAAAAATATTTTTACACACTTCCATGTTGTTCATAATGCAAAAAAGGTCATTTCTGAATAAAATCAAAGACAATTCTATCTTTCTTCAGTCTTCACACTGTAATGCCATTTTAAAAGTTATAATTCAGTCTGATTTTTCTATTTTGAACACATTTCAGCTAACATTCTTGCTTTTATTACCCCATACAAACTAGCTATACCCAGGCCATATAAACACCATTTGGGCCACACGGAGAGCAGCGGTGCTGCCCAGTAACACGTAATAGCAAACATGGATTCTCAAGGGGTCTTTCCTCAGTTCAAACATAAAGAACAATGCTTTCAAACTTGTATGTATGTAAAAAAAAGTTCAAACGTTTGATTACTCTTGCCAAAGTAGAATGAAAATACCAGAATTATCTCTAAAATATTAAATTAAGTACAAACCTGCCTTTAAGGATCATCAGATAGTTTAAGTATCCACATAGTACGTACCTACCATAACGTCTCAATAGAGGGGACATTAATTAAAAATTCATTTGTGTAAGTTAAAATTGCAGACATTTCTGAGGTAGGACATTTGCTCTGGCAAATGAGTGGAGTAGCCCCTCCAATACTCTGAGTGGAGTAGCCCAGGGAAGCACAGAGCAGAGGCTGGTGGCACTCGCGTCCCTGGCAAGGAAGGAAACTGGAAGGGGACTCTTTCTCAAGAATCGGCACTTACAGTTCTCTGTGTGCCCAAACCTGCCACTTCAAGCTGTATCACATGTGCAGCTTATTTTTATAGTTTGGTGAGGTCTCAGGGGCAGGTTAGCAGGTTTCCTCAGGAGGCAGCTCCTCCTCCTGCCGCCTGCCAGGCCACCCTCTCTCAGATATCACAGGCCACCAACCCAGGGAAATGATTCCAAGGGAAACCAAATGTTCTTCCCTCACTTATTTTTCAGCTAACTCTGAGAACAGATGAAGACCATGGGCAGGAATGAGCAACTAATGCTGGCATCCAGCAGCCAAAAGAAAGCCAAGTACCACTCACAGGGTGTTTCTGAGTTGGTTTTTTTTAGCTGCAAAGGAGTACAATCTCTGTTTTGTAAACTAAAAGGAAAATTGGAACAAAACAAGTAGGTATATACTAGCATTAATATACTAAATAGACCAGCTACTTAAATACATTAAACTTAATATTTTCATTTAATATGCAATCTAAATAGTTAGATTTAAAAAAAAATTAACTATTTGCAGCCAAAAATTAAAAAAATCTTAAGTTTCAATAAGCAGATATTCCTACCAATTACTTTTCAGCTTTGAATAAAAGATTCTTAGACTGTTTCTACTACTCAAAACCACATATCTACATGTCTTGAAAATGTATAAATTAGTAGTATTCCACTTGACTAAGACCACTGCCATATATGTCATATATTTGGCTTAAAAGCCAGTGAAAAAAATTCTGTCCCAGAAATATTAATCACCAAATTTTAAGTTCAACTGAAAAAGAATCCTCTGGACCCACATCTAAACTATCATAGCTGTAAGAGTGGTCGGAAGTACAAATATACCCTCTGATCCAAAGGCATACGAATGCCAATTTATGGCTGGGATTTCCACAAATACTTAAGACACTTCAAGAACTGAAGAGGCTGAAGACTGCAAGCCACAAACCCAGCACTTAGCACTTAAGTGCAAAACTTTCTACTGGTTAAGTTTCCTCAGGCGTCAGATGTTGTGCTACTACAGCAGTCTTGTGGGTGAAATCTCTCCTGAGAGATTGTACACTTGCTCTGGTCTCTGGAGGGACAAGTCCTCCCCATGTCCAAACTATACAGCTAAAGATAAGCCTGAGCTGAATAAACATTTTATTTCCCATCCACTGAAGCTTTGTCACTAAGCAGTTAAAACCAACAGATTTACATAATGAAAGAGACACCAATCAAGAAAAAAACAAAACAAAACAAACTCTAAATTTTAAATCCGCAAAGGCATTCAACAAGATTTACAAATTCTGATGCTATCAGAAATTTCTTGCATGTGGGTCCAGATGTTAAATCCAATTTATTTTATGGGTTTACCACCATGTCCAACTATCTCCAAATTTCAAAGTTAAAAAAACAAAATAAATTAATTCCACTCTAATCATAAGCTTCTTTTAAAAGCAATTTTTTGTTTACACTGTCCAGAAGATTGAAAAATGAAATATCCTTTCAGAAAAGTAAGGATATTTTTAAAGTGAAATCAGCCTGCAAAAGCCAGTAAGTATATAAAAGTTATTTAAAGAACCAACCAATCAAACAGGATACAAATTCTGTCACAGACAATGTCTGACATGTGAGACAGGTACTTGCTCTTTTCTAGCACTATTACAAAACAATCCTTGTGGATATTCAGAGGGGAAAAAAAGTAAATGAAAGATAATGAAAAACTCTCATCTAAGGAATCTGTGTTCTATGTACAGTGGGAATTCAAAATTTTACCAATATTGAAAAGACAAAACTAGTTTGAATTCAACTTGATATTGTTAAATGGTGAGTGCTAAACTACAGCTAGTTCTTATTTCTTTCTCTGATGAATAAGGGATTATAAACACATGCCATGGAGTTATAACACTGCCTACATAATAGACCTGAGTGTGGGGGCTGTACACAAGTTACTTGCCTACCTCTTATACCTGTTTTAAGTGTTGTTCACATTGCAACTTCATCAGAACCAGAAAATTTCCCCTGTACTATCTGAGGTGCTTGCCAATCCCACAAATTTCTTCAAAACACAATTCTATCTTATACCTATTGATAGATATATATCTTTTATGCAGATATGACCAGTATAAAGATTGACATTGAATGCTGGTTTGTTTTGTTGTTATTTTTTAATAAACTTTGCTTTCAGCCAATTAATTACTGCTCAGTTGGAAATCTCTAATGCATACTGGATCCCAGACTCTTTTTACATTTCTTCTCTTTTCAAATCTTATATTCAATTATTCCCATGCAAGATGCATCCAAACTGTTGAAGTAAAATAGAGGATATCAAAAAGAAAACATCAACTCCAGAAAGTACACAAAGGTGACATTGTTTAAAACATCTAAGAAAATAGTCATATCATAATGGAGGACTAGAGGATTTTCTGGCTAAGTTTTCAAAACTGTTGTTTACTGACTCAAGAAAAATGTTTCAACATGTATCAACATTTTAGAAATTTCAAGTGATTGAGTATTGATAGAAAAGTCAGAAAAAAATAATATCTTAAGTTTTAAAAATTGGTTTAAATAAAGTATAGATGTTACCGTACTAAGAAAGGTATTTACAGACCTTTAATAATTATCTGGTAGCCATTATTTACACACCTGACATTTAAGTCTTCAATCTACAAATTAACATGCTTTAGCTATACATAAAAGTCTAACTAGCAAATATTTTAATTGATTTTTACCCCCTACATAGGTGCTATTGCATTTACTTAAGCTTTTCCCAGGGCAATAAAATTAAATCAGAAAGTTAATGCCTTGAATCTGGCCAGAGCAAGCCACCAACTCACAAAATCAAATTGCTCTCACTGCTCTTACAGCCCTGTCACAGCTCTGCAGTTCTCTTTGCCTCATATAAGCCTCTCCTTTTACTGGCACTTTAAATCAAATGCCTAGGCCCTTTTTATTGGAGACTGAGAACCTTACGAAAGTCAAAGATCTGAATTTTCTCATTCAGTTTATGTCTGTAAAAAATAAATACTCCCACCTCTCAAATTTCTCGGAGAGTTTATCAAAATGCCATCAAAGCAAAACTTTTTTCTTGAACCCAAATTAACTATTACCCCAAAGAGTGACAAAATATCTCTTAAAAGGCATCCTGCTTTGATAGGCCATGTACTTCTTTTATATACATATGTCACACCATCATACTGCTGCTCTAGCTTTTTACTTTATCTTAGGAGAAAAAGTAATGTGGCATTTATTTGCATTTGAGTTTTGAATGGCCCACTAGAGTTATCTGTGCACCATAACACACACTGCCCCACATATTTTTCAAAATATTTTGGAAAATTTGGGAAAAAAAGCTCTCTCTTCTCATCCTTAAAACATTACAAGACATTAATTTAGACACACTTTAAAGATTTGAATATTGGTGACTGCTTTAATCTGATTATCATGATAACCTGTCATTAAATAGAAGCCACCATAAGACACTAAATAGTTAAATTTTATTTCAAAGTGGACAACCAAAATCTTGTAAAAGTGAAATATTTGCTTCTGCAGAGCATGACAGAGGCTCTAAGACTGTGAATTTAACTGTTTTAAGAAGTCTGAACTGAATTTCATGCTGCCCTAGTCACGATGCTCACACTGCCTAGAGATAAGTCAAGCACACAAGGACTTATTTATTCTATATTTTTTCTCCAACAGAGGAGACCAGCAGCAATACGGCTAATAAAATGCTATTAGATCTAGTCTGGCTAACACAACACAAAGAACTTGACACTTAGCAGTCATCATCCTGCTTACCAAAAACAGTCATTAGTTAAGGTAATGCTGTGTACCAAGTAATATTTTTCCTTTTTTAGACCAGCCAGGCAATGAGCAGTCTGTTGTAATAAGTGATTTAAGGGGAAAGAATGCTGAAAGAAAATGTTTCCGAAAGATACAGGGAGTGGCAACTGGAAAGAGAATAAAAAATCTGAAAGTTAGAAAAACAGATCACAACAAAAAAGGGAGAAATGTCACAGGAAAGTAAAACTAATTTGGAGTTAAAAACATTTGCTCATTGTTTTGCTTAGTAAAACTTAAAAACCAACTCAGAAAAAAAACTAAGAGAGAACACACATTGCACAAAACTTCACACTTTCCATTCTACAAACTTTCACATGGTTTCAAGAAACCCTGCCAGGCACTGCACAAACTCTTTAATGTCCTAATCTTTGCTTATCTTTGTAAATACAGATTAAACAAAAAGACATGAAGCTGAGAGACTATGTTAATCTCTCCTTCATGTGTCTCTCTCAAAATTTTAAGACTTTGTTATTTGTAATAAACATTCAATTTTCTGTTTAAAAGAATCGCTTGACTCTCATTAGCAGCAGTAATAATGCCATACCAAAAAGAAATCAAATTTGGCAGCCTGATAAGCAAAGGGAGGAAAAGGAAATATTTGAGTCATTCCGTTCCAGCTCAGTCAGCTCTCGTTGCACCATCTCTATGGATTGTCTTGAAACCCTGCCCACATTTACAATAAGAAAGCCATTAAAGTTATTTTTGTTTTTGTTTGGTTTTTTTTTTTTCAAATCCAAATGGAACAAATGATAAAGACAATTTAGCTCAGTTGTTTCCCTTTTACTATATAGACATACACATAGAGTATGTACAGCATGTGTATATATAAATATACAGACACACACATACACACAAGTATCTAAAATACTAACTTCTTTTCATACATAAACTTCACCAGAAAGATAAGCAACTGTAAATGTTTAGACTGTGTGATACAGATTTTAAATGTCCCGTTTATAAATGGATCTTTTTTGTAAGTGAAGTCTTAACCTATAAGGATGTAAACACTTTAGCTTGCTGGAAAGAGACTCAGCAAATGTCCGTGTCCAGGAAAAATCAGAAGCTTGGGGATTACTCATGTATACAAAGCTATGCGTAAGTTCTGCAAGATGAGATCTAGAGCGTATAAAATATTTGATCACAAAATACTGTAAACAAACTACAGTAAGCTTTGAAAGTCTCAGAAATTTGAGTCCAAAAAGAAATAATTGAAAAAATACCATATTAAAACATGAATCAAGATGGATGAAAATTTAGTTTGTTTTTCAGTTGTTCAAAATAGAATTGGAATCTCAAAACATTAATCCAGCATTTTCATTTTACCCATTACACACAGTAAAATATTCTTGTAAAGGTCATTTCATAATTTAAAAAAATAAAATAATATGCAATCTTAAACATAATGCACTATTTCTCATCTTCTTTTGTTATTTCCTGAATAGCTATCTGCTATTTTTTCATGTCATAATAGCAATATCAATTTCTTCTATTTTGTTGGTTTCTTTCTACAGTCTTCTTCTATCTTCATGCCAAGCTCTGTTCTTTACTGGCTGTATTTCCTAGTTTTCTTCTCTGCTAGACTTTCAACCTTTTAATTTAAATTTAGCTTACTTGCAAGGCAATCCAAAAGCACAAGCAACAAGCCTAACATTCATTTAACACCTGAATGATGAAGTTTTCTGCTGGCTAATGACATCCCCATATCACCTCCTAATGAGCACTGACCTCACCTGGGAGAGCAGTAGAGACTACTCAGAAGACAGAGGAGGTCAGAATATTTATTAATCATATTTTTCTCTTAGGCACATGTTTACTACAGTTTTAGGTGAGACACTCCTCTCCCTGTGTTTCAGACCCAGACCCCCCTGACGATGTAAGGATAAGCATCTCCCTGTTATTTTTCCACCAGCTGCCTTTGGGAATTAGGAGAGAAAGAATATACTTACTCATATCCAAGCATCCATTTCCTACTCTTTCCAATGAGTAATCCCATGTTTGTCTCTGCTATACAAAAATTTCTTATTCAGTGTCCCTCATGCCCCTAAATTCCCCAAAGTAATGCTGAAAATTCATTTAACTCATCATTTTTTAATTATGTTGTTGTTTGGGAACACTGAGTAACGGCACAGAAGCTCTTTGTTAAAGAGAATCAGAAAGACAGAAAAATGTTTAAAACTGAGATTTTGAACTGGGGATGTAGACAACACCACCAAGCAATCCACTGATCTGTATAATCCTTACAGCTTTCTAAAACATTTTAGGAGAACAAACAAAAAATCTTGTGCTGACAACAGTCCAAACTCCCAAAGCTTTGGGAATTAGAAGACAATCTTTTGAAACAGCTATAAAGCAAATATGCCACACAGTCCAGATGAGCATATGAAGAGATGTTTGTAGTAAATGGAGAATTTTCATAGTTGGGAAAGGTCACCAGTAGAGTTTCACAGAGAGCTGTGCTGAGTTCTGCATTGTTCAGTTTATTCCTAAATGGAAGAGTGATGAACCACAGAAATAACGAAGTTTTGTTTATGATATTCATCTATTTTAACGAAGTCTGACTTTGTTAGGAAGAACAGCAAAAAGACCTGTCAAAAGTCCATGAATGGCTATTAAAATGCAGACCTAATGCATGTAGTAATACAAAATATACTGATAAAATGGCAGGCCTAGAATTCACTGTTACTACTTGCAGACAGGATCTTATGATACCCTTGATTAGTCCATGAAAAAAAAACAAACAAACAAACGACACTCCAAGAGAAGGAAATATCATGTTAGGAATTATTAGGAAAGTAAGAGAAAATAAAACCAGACACCATCCTAATGCTGCCCTATAAATGCCCAGTTAGCCCTCATACCAGATTTGTCCATACAAATACTGGGCAAAGTTACAATTCCCTCACCTCAAAACACAGCAGAGTGGGGAAGCAACAGTCCAGATGATGACAGATTAAGAATACCAAACTTTCACTGAGAAGACTCCAACTTTAAAAAGACAGGAATGGGGAAGCTTAGGATCAAAGATCATAAAATCATGGCTGGCATTTGACTGATAGAGAGGGATCAGGTACTCACTGTCTCTTCCAGTAGAAGAAATGAGGGACACTAGGTGAAACTAACAACTTTCAGGCTTTAAAGAGAAAAGAGCAATTTCCACCATGTAGTTTGTGTAGTACTCTTGTCACTGAACGTTATGAGTGTAACTTAACAGCTAAATTAGTTGAAAAAAAGAGGTTAAACAATTTGTGGAGGAGTGATCCATCAAGATCTACATAAAATATGGAAATATCTTTAGCCACAAAAATCCATATCTGCAAATTATTATAGGTATAAACCACTGTATGCTGCTCTGTAGTGTCTACTTGTTCATAAGCTGCTGTTTCAGTCATCCTCAAAGAACAGATATCAGGTCAAACAGATATTTGGGTTTACTTAATAATGGTATCTTTCTGTAAATAAACACAAATTTAGCATTTTAACACTCAAATGTTAGTTATTTACTGCTCAAAAATACATCTTAGTAAAACAAGATGAAAACCAGAAATTGTGCTTATTCACTGTAATATATGACAATGTATTCCTCTGATGACAGTGTGTTAAGTGTACAGTAAGCTCCTTGCAGGAAATGATGGATATTATTTTGTTCCATGTTTCCCCATTCTTCAGCAAAGAATGTGATGAGAGCTAATATACTGCCAAGATGACAAAAATATCTTCACAGCAGTGACTCCAGTGACTCGAAGCGAAGATTCGTTTGGGCCTTCTGTTGCAGCCCTCAGCGGCTTTGCCTCCCGTCTCCCAGTAAATGTCAAACACTATCAATGCTGTGCCCTTCTGCCCCCTGCTAATGACCAAACACATTCTGCAAGCTCTGCAAATGTCTCCTTAACACACTCATGCCTTGGTCCTGGCTCATTCCATCAGCAGTACAACCAGACTGCCTGGGAATGGCTTTAGCAAGCTTTACATCCTACACACCCTCCACAGCTGCTTTGCTGGGGAGAATTGGTATCTTTTGCAGTATCCACTCCATTGGTTGGGACTAGGGATGGGGCTTAGTAGAGAGAAAGTATTCTCCTTTTAGTAACAATTTATGTACTTTGAAAGGTAATTTTTAAAATAATTTAAAAAACTTTTCCTACTCTTTGCAAGTAGTTTGTTTCTGTTGAAAATTCTACAAAAGCATTCTCATCTGAAAAATACTTTAAACTTCGGTTTAGACAAATAAATATCAACATCTACATACAGACATTTAATCTCTTTTTATTGTCAACAGAAGACTAGTCAACACACTTATGCTGGAGAAGGTACAAATAAATTAATAAACTGCCCAAACAGTAGCTACTTAATTTGGTTGTCTGACCAGTGGATGCCTGCTGTTGGTCAGATGTCCTAGACTATCTGAAACATCTGTTGAGGGCAAGCAGCTACAGGACCTGGGTCCTTTTGGGGAAGGTAGTCTGAGGCTAGAAATTATTATTTTAAATAAAGGCATCCCCTTTTGAGTGAGCTGAGTTCTGCTCCAGGCACTATGAACTGTACTGGCTGAGTTGCTACTCATTAGAAGGGAAGTTCACAAACCAAATACAGCTGTAAACTCCTGTGTATAGAAACCTAAATGTAGGTGTTTTAATCTCAAATTGAATTCTTCACTTGTTCATAAAATTTCTGTGAAGGAAGACATAAGATAATTTTTATTGAAATAATCTTGTGCTTTACCCCCTGTTCTGTGTCATTCAAGCAAATCATCACTGGCACCTATGGCAGTTTGCTGCGCAGCCAGGAGTCTGTCAATATCTGTGTCAGTATTAAGTTATTTTCAAACCCTTCAAATAAATCTTCAGTATCTGTACTTCTTTCTTTTAACATTAAGTACGTACAAATCTTGAATAAAATCTTCTGGTGCCATACCTCTTGACTACCTCCTACATGCAAATTGATGTTCACCCATGAAGTGATCAAGTTTACTCAACAGTCCACATTTGAGACTGCAATCCTTTGCCCTTCACAGTGATGAAGTGTGTTTATTTTATTGTGTTTTAATTTTAATCTACTGGAATTTTTCTAAAAGGGTTTCAAAGATCCAATCAGATGCAAGCACCTTGTATTTTTCAGATGAAAATGGGATGGCTGTTTGCTGGCTGAAAATGCATCATTTCAAATAGCAGATCTGCAAACAGCGTGCAGTAAGATTTCTGCTACGATAGCCCAGAGACTCCTGCACTCACAGTCTCCATACATATCACCCATTTCATTTTCCTAAATGCCTCTGCTAAGAGGTATGTTAGCACAAACCAACAATGAAATGTGAAATGTCATTACATTTCCATTACCCCTACCTCGTTAGTGATTCACATATTCCCCAAATAGATGTGTGATTTGTGTAATTTAGTGTTGTGGGTTTTTTAATTGTATTAAGACAGATGCTCTTGGGAAGCATCAAAAATGGTTTTCACTGGCATTATGAATGTACATTGGATCCCACCAAAAGTTCTTATGGAGAGATGAAAAAAATGTAAGTACTTCTTACTCAGCTGTCTGGGACGTCACCATAGAATTAAATGACTAAGACTTTCCCCTTTTCTTCTGACATTTACACTACCAGAAATTAAAATACACTGATAAATGAGTAAATAAAAAAGTACACACCCTAAACTATCCAACATTGAGAATATGTTAGAATCGTGTAACAAAAGCAGTAACAAGCAACACAGACTGTTGCCTTCAATTTCATTTCAGAGCCTACCTTCAAAAGCTATTCAGCTGGAATGGCTGCAACTTAAAAAGTCCTATTAAGGTTTGATCACTTAAAATTATGCTTGCATGTTGAAAAGGTGTTTTATTCATAGCAGACATAAAGGCCACCCAAAGTAATAAGCACACATAGCAAATACAGAATGACTTATTTCAAAATAAATTCTTCTCCTCAATAATTTGCACGTCATTCTCAGTGCAAATCAAGTCTACTTTCTTTTGTGACAAATATTTTTGTCAATTTTAACCTTTTCTGCTATTAATAGAACATTAGTTTCTTTTCTTCTTCAGTCTGTTAGACGCAAATGCAGTGAACACAATTTTGTTTGTACAGCTAGCAAGAAATAAGAGAGCAGTGAGGTGCTGCCAAGAAAAACTGTGAACAAATTTCAGTATTGGTCTGAGTATGTGTAACTAGTCCTGTAGACAGGTTTGGATTTGGATTGTGTTTAGATACAAATAGTAACACATTGCATCAATGTTCAAAGGCCTTTGGTCAGAATTTCCTACACCACATACAAGAAATTGCTGTAGAACACAGAAATCCCCTAAAAAATGTAAGACAGGATACAATTATGGGAAGAGGAGACAGAAAGAGGGGATACTCAGAATTTTGCATTCCTCAACTGTTTAAATGGTTTAATATAAATATATTTCAGCAATTTCTGTGAATACAAGCACTCTATATTTAGTCAGAAACGAACTGAAATTTCCATGATTATACTTATGGCATGGAGTAGTTTTCAAACCATTTTGGACATGGGTCTCCATTTTTAAGGGAAGTCAGCACAGGACTGGAATGTTGGCCCTAGACCAACAAATTGCACAGGTAACAATCTCATCTTGGGTGAGACCACATGCTTATGCAAGGGTCCACGAGCTCTTTCAAAGCTGGCAGAATCCACCCTGCAGAAGCAATCTAAATCATGGATCCCAGCCTGCAGCAGGGAAGGGGGAAGTGCCAGAAAGTGGGAGAAGCAAGAGAGAGTGAGAAAATGTACAGCCAGAAGTAGCACTGGCAAGGTCAACAACTAGTAATGTTATGAACAGTTTTCAAAAGAGAGCCTGAGATTAGGAGTAGACATTTTTGATATGTGGGGGAAAACACTTGACTGCACCACTGGTCTGGGCCCCATGCTGTTTCAATCCATGCAACAAATTGTATGTGAAGTAGAGCAAAGTCAACTCAGCTTCCAAAATGGGGCATTTTTCAGAACCAGTACTCAGCAAAATACTTATAAATGAGGAAAAATTTATGGTGATGCTTTCTTACAAAATTTCTTTGCTCAGTCAATCTATGTTGTAAGTAAGAAATAAAACAGATGGGAATGTGGAATTTATCAGTGCCAGTAAAAATGGACTTAACCCATCAGCAATACATTTTGCAGGATTTCCTAACTTTGTGGTTTAAAGGGGAAGGTGTTAGATTGAAATTAATTTATTATTTTTAATTCTCTAACTATGAACACCACTACTAAAGAACATACATTTAATATACAGGCTCCACTTGAAAGACAAACAGTGAGAGCCAAACCAGAGATGAAATAACTGCTTACTTTCATGCTTAAAACAGAAACTATTCTTGAGTATAGAAAGCCCACCACTCTGTGGGTGATGGGCTACCTCTGTGAAGCATAACACTGCAGTGTAGAACTGCAGTTCAACATTGCAGGTAGGTAAAAAAAAAGAGTGATAAACTGACTGGTAATTCAGTGAGTACCTCAGACATGTAACAGTTATTCTGAAAGTACATCCTATAGCTAAAAGTAGGCAATTCATATAAAACAGGTAAGCTATTTATGTATGATTGGTACCTTCAAACTATTGATTACTAAATAAATTTTTTGTCCCAAAGACTCCTATTGCCCGACTGTCTTCTGACCCAGCTCCTTTCCATTCACAGTCATTCAGAACTGCAGTAGAAGGAGTAACTGAGTACTTACAGATGTAATACTACCTCTTTTATTCATAATAGTTCCCCAGTCAGTTGTCCAGAAAGGATAATACTCATTACTAGATGATAAGTCACCATCATTACAAGATGACCTTTCACCATTAGGTTTTGAAGAATGATGGTTATCCACAGGCATATTTTGAAAATGACCATTCTTCGTCAAGCTGAAAACATATTTTTAATTTCTTTTGCATTACTTCTGCAGCATGGTATCTTGCATTGTACTGGAATGATAATTCAGATTTGGGATACTAGACAATTTGATATATTAGTGGGGTTAGACGAGCATAGTGTTTGCATTGTTGACACATTCTCCTCTGACTCACTGCAAGATTATAAATACCCACCGTAAGGAGAGCTCCACCCCGGCGAGGTTTAATCTAATACTTTCTGCTGTTGCAGACCCTTCTACCTTTAAGATGAAACCAAGCCATTAAGACTTGACTCCATACTCCACACAAACATTTTTTGTTTTTACATATAAGATGATTCACAAAACTAGCTTTACGTGGTTTCCTGTAATCTCAAGGCAAAAGGTGTTCTGTAAATGCACTTTGTTTCAAATGTAAGAAACATTAACCACCCACTTCCTGTACTGTTCCCTAAAAGGTTTACAAGTACTGCAGGACTAATCCCATTCTGCCAAAAGCCTGCACTTCTTGCCAAAGAGGGACTCAGGTAATGTTAAATGACTGTACTCTTCACATTAAATAATACTTGGAAGCTGAAACAGAGCAAGGCTTTATAGACCCCTTTTGAAAATATCTGACAAAGTCACAAGTTAATTTATGACAGGAGGCCCCGCAGAAAATTCCCAGGGCCAAGCTCTGCTCAGCTTCCACGGCTGCGTGTGTGCACGGAAAGGGCAGGGCTGGTGCCAAGAGCTTTCTGAGCCCAAGTAACATATAAGCAGGTCAGTGGAACAAATCCGTTCCTCTTAGTAAGCCACGAAACAAAATAGCGTGTGATGTTCATTTGGAACTTTGCCTTTATTGCAGGGAAATATGGCTGGAAAGGTAACTGTTTCAGTCAAATCAGTGTGAACTAAATGTCAATCACTGTCAATACTGAACTTTACACCAATGCAATCCCACCCAAAACAGTGACCACAGGAACGGCCGGGCACTTCAACTGACACATTTGTGCCTGAACTAAAAAACTGGTTATTAACTAATGTTCACAAGTCTCTGCAGGAATTTGAGCCGGGTTAGTTTTCAGCAAGCCCGGGGTTTGGGTCCCGGTTTGCTCGTACATCCCCAGGGTGTCTAAGAATTGAGCAAAAGTGCCACCTACGTCCCTGTCGATACCCCTGCCGACTGAATATGCTTTTAAGCAGGATACTAAGGAAGTACTGAAATCCTTCTAGGACGACTAAGCCGGGACACAACGCCCTCACGATAACCAGAGCATCCACCTCCAAGAGCCCCGCAGAACCGGGGGCACCGCTCCGACCGCCCCCGACCCCGCGCCGCCAGAGCCGGGCACGGCCGGACCGCGGGGCCGAGCGGGCAGCGGGGCCGGGGGCGGCGAGCGCAGCCCCGGAGCAGCGCAGGGACTCCCGGGCCCCTCGGGCAGAGCCACCGCCGCGGGTCCGGCCCCCTCCCCCGACCGCAGACAAAGAGCTGAGGCGCTGCCTCCACCCATCCCAGTGCCTCTCACCCCAGGTATCCATCCCCTCCTCCGCCTTCTCTTCTGCCCTCCCTCCCTTCCTCCCACCTTCCGCCCTCCTCCCTGCCCCGGGCCGCCGCGGCAGCTCCCGCCGGGTACTCACAGGAT
>VZTD01000154.1:643159-655150 GCA_013397725.1 Rhagologus leucostigma | reverse complement strand
CTGCGCACGCACCGCGGGGCAGCGCCGGGCACGGGCTGGGGCCGGCGATCCGCCCGCCCCCCGGCTGCTGCTCCCCCGTGCTCCGAAGGGAGAGGGTGAAGGCACCCCCTGAGCGGGACGGCAGCTTGCACCTCGGGAGAGGAGAGTAGGAAGGCAGCATGAGGGGAGTGGTGAAGGGGAAAGAAAGGGTAATGGGAGGAAAGGAGAACAGAAAGCAAAGAGAAAAGATGAGGAAAAAAGATCAGGGAAAGAGAAACCTTTACGGGAAGAAGCAAGCCCAACAAGACAATTTCCATTTCTGCCGTGCTTTGAAAAACCCACATACACAACCCTTGGACTGTCCCCTGTGAGTGCTGCAAATTTGACTGCTGAACCAAGACACTCTGTTGGATTTGGCCTGAATTACTTTCTGGTGGCAGTTTTGGGTAAGTGAGTGCACAGGCAAGGAGGTATAAGAGGACCCACCAGAATGTCACTTAGAAGAATACTGGTTGGCAGCCACAGCTCACATGATCTTAACACTTTCTCAAAACAAATCTTGCTTGAGAACAAAATACTAGATTGCCTTTGAGATTTCTAACATTGCCCTAAATACTTTGTTATTCTTATGTGATGTCAGTCCTAAGCAGATCCATACCTTTTCTCCAACCCTTTGTCTATCCCAAGTGAGCACTGGCACATCATTTCTATAGTGACAATAACAGTGATCAGAACTAGCCTATTATGTCTAACAACAACATTCTCCTACAAATGATGAATGTCAGCACCCACAGTTCCACCCCAGAAATATGCCATGGCACTTCTGCAGCATTGCCTGAATCTCTTTTTCTTCAAGGAACAGTGTAGATGCCATTCTTGCCTAAAATTTAACTACAGTAATTCACAGAACAGATTGCCCAGAGAGGTTGGGGAATCTCCCTCATGGAGATATTCAAGAATGTCTAGATGCAATCCTGTTCCATGTGCTCTAGAATGACCCTTCCTGAGTTGGGAGATTGGGCCAGATTACTCATTGTGGTCCCTTCCAACCTTATCCATTCTGTGATTCTGTTATTCTGAATCTCAACTGTGAAAACTTGGGTTTAGCCCGTGAGTCTGGGCATGACTTTTGAATACTTCTTTTTTCTTTTTTAACATTAAGTAAAATCACGAAAATCAGCACCCGGCAGTGTGTTGTGATGCTGGAAATTAGTAATGGGCCTAGAATAAAATACGCTGATTCATTATCTTTGACTATGTTTTTCATGAGTCACTACATTGCCTTCTCTAATGCAACACATGACTGCTTGTATCTTTAAAAAGTAGTTAGCTAATGGAAGTATAGAAGTGGGGTTTGTGTTCTAATGAGTCCTGAATCCTTTAAAAGATCCTTCACCACCCCAGTGGTTAACTGGGAGCCTGTGGGCTCAATCTGTGTCTGGAGATAAGGGAGGCTTACTGACATGCCATCAGTATGATTACTGAGTTTCTAGGGTGGTCAGAGACTCCTAGAAGACTCTCACGAGTCAGATACACTTCTAAATTGGGTGCATTTCTAAATACTGTTGCAGGGCTTGGCTTAGTCTTCTATTTCAACACACTAAGTTGCTCAGAAACTCATATACATACACATCAGCTGTTTTACAGCAGAGGATACCAGTCTGAAGTAGAAGAGAATTTACAGAATTAGCACATTAAAAAGTTCATCACCTCAATGTCAATTCAGCAAACAGCTGCTATGTGTATCACCTCCTCTGCATTTGTAATCAGTGTTGGGATACAAGCATGTCTTAATCTGAAAATTAAATTTGTTTCCTGGTCTGGGAAAACCTCAGGCACTTTTGACCTACAAAGTGCAAATGTTGGCATAAGTAAGTTTTTGTTGCGGAAATGCCACTCACATTAGAGCATCTTGGCAGCTGTAAATCTGTCATCCTGCAGCGCCTGTACTGGAAGCAGCTGAACATCTGAGGTTAGATAATTAAACACAGTAATACAGAGATATCACCAAATTGGGATATTCAGAGCATTTAGGAAAATAGGATGATAGTTTACTTTGTGTAATTTTGGTGCTTTATGATGATTTTTTCCTTTTCAGAAATAAAGTACATAGTTAAAATTATGTTTTCTATAGGAAATTAAAATTGTTCTGAAAAGTTTTTAGCATTCGGGATCTTGATAGACTATTGTGCTATGCCTCAGAAGTCTCTGTGCTATTACACATGTAATTCTGATAGTGAGAATAAAAGTGCGTAGATATTCTCACTGTCCTTAGGCAATTCAGATGTAACATGTGCTATAGCATTCCCGCCATTTGCTTTGTTACATGCAACTTCCAGGGTCTTGGTTAATATGTTATTGATGCCTCATAAGTTGTTTAAGTTAGACTTTTTTTTATGCCCCATGAATCCAGAAGAATGAGGTGTCATGTTTATGGCTGGACTCAATGATCTTAAAGGTCTTTTCCTAAACAATTCTATGATTGTAAGATTTTAATATTCATTGCACGGTATTCTAAATTGGTGTCAGGGAAGGTTTCTGATAAATAAAACTTCCAAATGGTTTTGATATATGTTTCTATTCTTAGCCAGTTTTCATAGAAGAATTTTTATAAAATGTGCAGGGTCATTTTTGTTGACCCTGCATATAAATACCCATGGGAAATTTGTCTTCTGTTTCCAATTTCTCTAGTTGAAGAGTTGACCTAACAAAACAAAGCAAAAAAATTATGCTGGAAATGAGATCTCTTTCTTTCTGAATGCTAGCAAAAGTGATTACCTTATAGTTAGATACAGCGTAAATCTCCATTTGCTTCTAAATCTACCTCTCAAATTTTTGTCAAATACTGCCACTTGCTGGTTTTATTCCACACCAGTAATTTAGTTTTATAGCTTTTGCTTTGCTGAAGAATTTGATCTCTAAAAGATCAAATAGTTGATACTTTTATCTTTCGTTTTTCTAAAAATTCAGGTATAAGAAATATACACTCAAATCCTCTTCAGTTTAGTTTATATCTCCATGTTAACATTCTATCTTTGGATATAAAATCAGGAATTTGAGACATTTCAACATACGTTCAAATACCTGACAACGAAAATGCTTTGCATTGTCCTTAGCAGACACCAAAGCATGGCCTAGTTTATTAATTAGAACTTTTTGGTCAATAATAACAGTAACAGTTAAGAGGACCAGATTGACAAAATTGCTAATAAAGCACCATAGAAACTTTATATTTAAAGTGTTTTCATTATAATATATCAGCACAGGGATCTAAAGGTTAAACAAATGTGATCTTTAATTTTTTAAAGGCAGAAACAAAACTCGAACTGGTTTTGAAAGCATGTAATCTTACCCTTTATTTCTATTATATATGCAAAGGGAATGTCATGGGGTAGCTGGGTGGCATGTCAGCAAGTGTGATAAAGGCAATTATTAAAATTCATAAATGCTTGTTTTCAACTATCCAGGAAAAAAAGACATTTCTCAACTATCCGGGAAAGCTTAGGCTATACTCACATACATCGTTCTTGAAACACCTCGTGCATCTTCATAGCCAGATCTGTCAGAGGCAATGTAACTTCTCTGACCATGGGCATTTGAGGGTTTATGATATCTGCTGGCACGCCAAAGAAGATTGAGGATGTTGTCTCCACATTCTCAGAAATCCTTCTTCCTCTCAGCTGGGATAGTGATGTTCTTGATATCTTTTAAAGCTGCCATTCTCCTTTCCTGAATATAACATGAATTTCTGGAGGAAATTATTCCTTCACTGGTTCAGTTACAAAAAATGTTCCCTCCAAGTTCGAACAAGAGTGTGCCTACCTCTGGAATGTGCTGGGTATCTTTGTTTGCCTGGCGGCTTGCAGACACCTGAACAAGCATTGTTAGTTTCTTTATAATAATAAATTCCTGTGACTGACAAAGAAAAGGAAAAGGTTGTCTTCCAAATTGTCTTCGAATCTTCACTTCAACCAGACTACCTGGTGCTAGTGAATGTGTTCTAGGAAAGATGCTTACTGTATCTTAAATCAGCCAGTATAACTTATATTCGCCACATATTTCTGTTCTTTCAGCCAATGCATTTTAATGTGTTCTCCCTTTCAAAGGGACAGTTTTTTACATGCAGGAAATGGACCTTGCCTACCCCTTATCTGGTATTTAGGAAAATAAACCATAATCTTGGTTTTTTACTAACTGTGCAATAAGGATCTATTAGACCTAATTCCTTTGGTTTGATTCCACACAACTCTCACAGGTAACACAGTAGAGGTAAAACATTTATCAACCTGCACTGGCAATTGAAGCCGAGCTTGAAAAGTAGACAGCACAGGAGGATAACTTGTTTTTATCCTTCTAGCTTTTTAAATTATATGTTAAGAAAAATAACTGAAGAAAAAAGTAATAATAATAAGCCCTGCTTTGGCAAGCCGCTTAAAATGTAGAGAAACATGGCCAGCCAACATACAGTGGAAGAGTTTGCCTGTGATGATAAAAGAAAATAAGAAAACTCCCCTGAAGAGACCTTGCCAAAGGAAAACGTACTTGAACCAATGAGCTCCTAGTTTCCCACAGAGTAATTTTCTTTATCATCAGCATAGTGGGAAATTGGGTGTTATTAGTTTAATCCCTTGACTACACTGAGGAAATACCTCACCCAGAAGAGAATCCAGGCTATGATTTGTTCTGCAGCTGTGCCTGGAGGCCTCAGAGGATCAGAGCCACTAGCCACATGTTTTACAATCTTGAATAAAACCAAATGCCCTCTCCGAAGACAGATGAATGCTGTGGGACTGTGCCCTCTTCCCAGCTGGGTGCTGGGTTGATCCTGGGCACCTTGAGCCCAGGAGCCTGGCTCTTGGGGTTCTGGGACAGTCTGGGAAGAGCAGAGCTGGTCCCTGGGCAGAGGGAGCTGCTGTGAGGAAGCCCAGGGCCCCTATGAGGGCAAGCAGACCTACTTTTAAACAAACTGCCTTTTCCAGCCTGGCTTAAGCCCGTCCCCATCCCCATAGCCTTGCCCAGACTGCCCAGGGCTATGCTGGACACCGGTTCCCCCTGTGGGCCTGACCACAGGTCAAAATCCTGACCCAGCCTTGGCTCATCCCAGTCCCCAGGGATGTGCTTGATGCCCCCAGATGGCTGCCCTGTTCCTGGCTGGCAGGAGGGACAGGCCCTAGTCATGGGCATACCAAACCCTAGAAAGGGTCCTGGAGACAGTGGTGAACAAGTGTTGTTCAGCTCTCCAGAGCAGCATAGATGTTTTCTGTTCTTAATTTTAAATGAAAGAGCACCATCAGGAGAAACACAGACAGCAGATCGAGGGAAGATGCTTTCCTCCACAGCTGGTGCACATGAGGTGCTGCCGGGAAGGACACGTCCTGTTCTGCCTTACCAGATCAAAGGGGATGACTAAAAGCTAGAAAGAGGAACACCAAGTGTCTTGGGGTGACTCTATCATGTGTATCCCCTATCATGCTCTATGCCCAAAAGGTAATATTGTGCCTTTTCTGTGCCTTTAAACTGAGCTTGAAAAAAAAACCAGACGAACTTTCCAAAGCATGTAACCTGGTTTTCTCTCAGGGGCTATATTACCAGATTTTGGCCAAACCGGCACACCAAGATGCCCAAGGGCCTTGAGTACACGACCCGTGAGCACAGACTGAGAGATCTGGGCTTATTTCATCTCGTGAAGTTTGGTTAAGGTTGTGATCCAACAGCAACCTGTGACACTTGGAAGAGAAAGTACAAACATCGATAAAGCAAAGCCATTTTTTGCAGTGGCAGATGATATAATAGCAGTAATATAGATGTAATGGTCGTAAACTGTGGTTTGAGAAATTTAGGTTAGATATTGTGTAAAAATATTTTTTACTAGGACGGCAGTGTGGCACTGGCACAGGTTACATGGAAATGCTGAGAATCATCTTTCTAAGAGATTCTCAAGATTTGATTAGACAAAGCCATGACTGCTATGAGAGATTGCTGGCAATAGTCCTTATCTCAGCAGGAGGCTGGCCAAGAGGTCTTCAGACATTCCCTCCAGCCATCATTTGGTTTTTTCATCACCTGACTTGCCCTTTGGCAATGACACCTCACTGTTAACAATAGCTGAGCCTGGGTGAGCAGCTTGGGCAAGATGCCTCACAAGCCTGAAGGGTGAGTCATTAGCAACTTCACAAACATGACACAATCTGGGACAGGAATGGTCTGCTCTATTCATCGTGACCTTGGCTTCCAGTGAAATGCAACAGTTTTCTGGAGCAAAATCAATTTACCATAATTTGATTGGAGTAATAACAAAGACCTTTAGAAAACCAGAAGTAATGCAATACTTAACAGGACATTTAGAAGAATATGCACTTTTCCATATAGATGTTTGTGTTTAAAAATAATATACCAGAAAGATGTAGTTTCTCAAACATTCTGGTCAAACACCAAAGCACACCAAGAGGCAAGAGTGTGTGTTCAGCTAGCTTGTCTGAGGTTGAGGCTATCAACAGCTTAATTCATCCATGTTTTCCAGGCCGATCAAAACCAACATGACTGTTCAACTAGGGTGGGCCAGCTCAGTCCTGTTCTCCCCCTCAGGGCACTTCCAATGTCCTCTAATTTCTCCCCAGACTGATTAATTGCTGTTTGATCTTCCTCCTTTAGTCACCTTTGATGTTCTGTTGTTTGTTACAGAGTCTCTGGTTAGAATTAAGTAATTTTAGAGAGTAAGACAATCCTGTGAACGGGAATGCAGACAAATAAGTACTAAGAAGAAAAAAAATAAAACAATGCTCTTTGCCCCAGGAGGCCAAGTCCGATTTACAATAGCAGTGAAACTGGGGGTCTTGATTGCAAACTCAAGTTATTGTATCATGACCAAAATAGCGTATTTTATAGTGCTCTTTTCCTCTTGGCCCTTGAATTTATAGTGACCCGCCAAGAGAGCAAAACAGCCATTTCAGATGCAGGACTTACATAAGAGTAAGCAAAACTGAGTGCGCTAAAGAAATGACTGGAGAAAAAAATCCACTACTAAAACCTGTAATGATATGGGCACTTTTTACATGTAAATCGGTGTAATGTACAATTCTCTTCAGTTGCACAGACAGTAATCATATTCTCCACAATCCTTGCTGTACATGCTCCACTGACCTCCACTTACCAGTTTGTCTCATCTCATCCACAAAATGGACATTTGGCTGTTTTGATTCTTCTCTTTTTGCATAGCTTGGGGAAAACATAAATTATTCCCATCCAGTTCTGACTGAAAGTGGCAATATCTTTAAAATATGAGTTAAGGCTCTATTATTCATCCTTATTATTTGAAAGTTAGGTGGAAGAATTCTAGAAAATTAGCAAATTTTATATTTTTTTCTGCTGATTTTTCTGGTTTTCTTTGTTTTTCTTTCATTGCCAATTCTTATTTTAGTCTCACTCTCATTTTTCTAGCAGAACAACAGCCAAAAAATATGTTAGGGAGTAATGAGGGCAAAAGAGACAGGGTTGTTGTTTGATTTTTAATTACCTTTTTTTTTGTTTTATCAAAAAACCAAAATATTTGAAAACCCCAGTGCAATTAAGATGTCCTATTCTGTGGAGAAACAGACAAGAAGAGACCTTGTCTTCTCTAACAAGTACCTATTAAGACGCTGGCAGCTGGCAGGCATTTTAGTACAAAATACTAGCCCTTAAATTGAAAAAAAAAATCCCTGTATCATTTGTAAGACCAGCATGAACAACGTACTTCTAATATTTATTTGTAACTTTTTTCAGAGGCACAAGAATTAAAGGACACAGTCATTATTTCTCCATTTCAAACTTTTTTCATTCTTCTTCATGCTTTCCTTGCCCTTTCTCTTCAATGCACAAGGTTTTTAGGTCTTAGATTAAAAAACAGAACATTAGAAGTTGCTTGAGCGATTCCTAATTCCATTTCTATTTTTCAGTCATGGTGTTCATTTTATTTGACTGTTATAAATGTGTGTTATTGAAAAACACCGAGGAAGGTGAACCCTGTGGCACACAAGCACAAGGGTTGCTCCTTTGTGTGAACGCAGGGGCCTGGAGCAGTTAGTGTTTGAGAGACTTGGAGCAGACAGCTGGAGTTACTTCTCAGAGAGGGTTTGAAGAGCCTCCTAGGACCAGGGGGCATAAGCCAGGGCTTAGCCAATGACTCAGAAAGCTGTTGGTTAGCTTGGAAGTAAGGACATGCTTGCACGGAGCTCGTGAGAGCATCTGAAAAACCCTTTTCTCTTCCAGTTTAAAAAATAAAACTCCTACTTTTGTTAAAAACCTGTCTTTTTCTGTGTTTAAAATATTTTTGGTCTTCTTTTGGAAGAGAACACCTAGGCAGAGTCTCTTCAAAGCCAGCTCAGGGCCTTGCCACACTCACATTTTGCAGTCCTGCTCATGAAAGTCATACTTTCTCTTGACTGCAGTGAGATTTGGAGGAAGACCACTTGGAACATTTAAAACAGGTCATTTAATAGATGAGTATTATAGTATATACTATGAGTATATATGCTGCTATATGTTAGTATAGAGTATTATAGGTAGCATATATACTTCACCTTTTTATTTTACCTTTTTATTTCACCTTTTATCTATGTTTTATCTAAATTTACCATTTTTATTTTACCTGTTACCTATGGATTTGTTTGTCATCATATTTAACTGTGTATCAGATTCCTTAGGAAACAGAGGGGGAATTCAAATTGCAGTTCGAAAAATCAAAGTTTATCCAGGATTTTCAAAGGGAAGAATGTGAGAGCAATGACTTCCCAACGTGTTGATCAACTCTGTTCAGACAGCTGCTGATCATGTGTGGACAAGATGCACCATGGGATGGTTTTCATGATGCCTATCTACAGATGAGATCACCTCCTGTGCAGTGCTCAGCCTCACCTGAGTCAGCACATCCAATGAAAGGTACAACCTTTGCCATGAATATTGCTACCATTTCTTGCTTATTTACCCACCTACCCTGAAAGATTCCCTTTTCATGCCAGTCAGTGCAAAATGGCTTATATTTATACAGTCACAAAAGTTTTGACTACAAAAACTTAGTAGTTCTGCTGATACTGCAGTATCTGTTTTTACACATACCACATTTTGCTCTTAGTTTTAAGTACTTTGCATCAGCTGTCCTACAGTAAATGCAATTTTTAAAAACGATCATTCCTTTCTCTCTTCTGGGATGAATTATTCTTCCAAACAGTATATTCCAGACCTTCCTCCTGGGACAGAAATTCAGCTTAAGTAATTTTCAGAAATTGTCCTCACATGTATTCTGATAACCATAGATGGTGCAAATGAAAAAGAGTGGAATAACTGAAAGAGAATTTCAGAAGATAATTTTTTTTTAAAGGACCATATAACTAAGCAGGTGAGAATCAGAGAAATTGGCACCTGACAGAAATAAGTTTCTCCTGAATAGGCTTGAATTGGTTAAATTTGCTGCTATTAACTGTTGCCATGCCATTTTCCTGGGAGGAGCAGCAAAACTAGATTTTACTGTGAACCTTTCTTTTTGCAGTTTACTGGAAGTGTTAGTGAAATAAAGATAAAATTCTTTCTTGGTCCAAGAAGTAGAGCATAGAAAGGCTCTCCATCTTTACTTAGGAAACAAAGTTTTGGGGTATCAGCATTTTTAATCAGAGATTAACTCTACATATGTGTCTGCGTACATAGACATGAGAGGTAAATAGGTATCATGTCATGTGTAGTCAGAAGAGCTGAAATATGTATTTTAGTAATAAAGATTAGATATTACTCATATCTGAGCAAGACCTTACTTCTGTCTAGGCCTGAACATGTTGGTGGAGGTGTTAACAATGATCTGCTTAAATATGAATGTGGCTCACACATCTTGGGCATCCCTCTGGGCAGAGTCTCAGGGCTCTAAGGCATGATTGTGGATTTTGTGAAGTGGCACACTTCACAATTTAAGATTATAGGCACATGTGCACACACTAGTCTTTCATGCTGATGTTACAAGAAAAAAATTACATCTTCAGTTTCATGCATGTAGAGAATAACCTCTTTAGGAAAAATGTCTCAAGCAAGGACAATGTGGTCCATACAGAAAACGATCTCTGTCTGAAAATCTGTTTTCATTTTGTTAACATCTCCTTAATGTGTAAATCCAGTAATGACTTGCACACTTCCGTTCTCTCATTATATAAGCCATGGTCAGTGAAGAACTGAATAAAAGCAATTCCATATGTTAGAAGGGTCAGTGAATAGCTCATTCTTTATAAGCCGCATTATTTCCTAGCTGCATACGCTCAGGTATCATTGAATTTAACACATTTACTTATATTAATTGAAGTAACAAACCCATTTAAAAATAACCACAGCCAGCTCATAATCACCACAAAAATGGAAATAACATACTGCTTCTTGTATTGTTCCTATTATAAGTAATAGCTGGATACAAATTTATCGCTCATTTTCATAACAAATTACCACAGAAAAGGATCTAAACTAGAATTGTTCTCTAAAGCATAGTTTGAAGCAGTTAGTGCTGCTGTCACCCCAGTGAGGTCTTTGCTGCAGCTGCTGGTCTCCCCGAAGCTGCTGCAGGTATTGCTGCCTCTGGGACCACTCAGTGCCGCAGCCTCAGAGCTACTGGTGAGGGAACAGCAGGACCAGCATCACCAGAGGAGCCAGAAGCAAGGGAAATTCTCAAGTGAGGCTACAAGATCTGACAAAGAGGATAACCTGGCCCGAGGTTCTATTCTTCAGGGAGATACTCACTTTCTTTAAGTGTCAAATGGAAAGTAGGTGCTTAAGCAAAATAACAGGTACCCACAAATCCAGCTCATGCAACATACATAGTGTTTCAGGGCTGAAAAAAGAAACTTCATCAGTCACCCCCACAGCACAGCTGGTTGCTCCTCAGACATGTGCTCAATGTCAGTGTGTGCAGCCCTAATGTTTGGTGTGCAGTAGGAGAGAGAATATCAGGGTTTTTTCAGTGAAGCAGTTTGACTTTTCAGTGTTAAGAGTTTCTTATTTTCATATCACAAAAGTAGGACACATCTAAAGCTAATTTAATGTTAAAGCTTCTCTCATCGGCAGCCTGAATCATGTAGCAAAACCTTTGGACAGGGCAGAGTCCAGGGCGTATGCAAAAATAAGGAGTAAGTGCAAGTGCCAATAGGTGAATATCAGAAAAACAAAATTACATCTGAAAAACATCCACTTGGCATGCCTGTGGCATCCTCTAGCCCCACCATACTCTGCATTCTTTTCCTTCTTGAAAGAGCTGTGCTCTATCCCATCACGAGTGTTCCTATCTTTTTTTTGCTACTTGCTCCATTTTATATGCTTGCATTTTTGATAGTCTGACTGTGCTGTTTCTTTTGCTTCTTGCTGACCCTGTTTACTTGTTCTGCAGCTTCTTCTTTTCTGTTTTGATCCTTTCCCAGATAGTTTGGCTGATCAAGCTTTTTGGAGGCATTTGCAAGAGGAGTGATTTTCAATGTATAGTCAGTGAATCTGGAGAATCCCCAAATTATTCCTAATCATTCATGAGAGGTAGTTAAGAAAATCAAGTCTACTGTCAGCTGGATTAAATGTTCTGCTTAGAGATCAATTTCAATCCATTGAAAAAAAGTGTCTGTAATGAAAACTCCTGCTCTAGACTTGGATTTGTTTTTTTCCACAAAAAGTGTTGAATGAATAATTGAACATGCTTCATTCCACATCTTCCCCACTGCTTTACGAGGAAGTAAAACTCCATATATAGTAGTGATAAGACAGAGCTCAAAGTTACTTGTGCATACAGTTTCTGCCATCGTTTTTGTCTTTTTGGTACTACTGAGGCACATAATCCCACTACTGATTTTAAATAACAAAACCAGAAATGAATAAAGATGAGAAGATTGATCAGCACAGAACTGATATTGTACATAAAGAACTTGATGATATGATGGACTAAACAGAAAGGCAAGGTTAGAGATTGCTTAGACATAATAGACATTTTTTTGATCTATTCCAAAACTTGATCAAAATGTAGCA
>VZTD01000154.1:553159-638159 GCA_013397725.1 Rhagologus leucostigma | reverse complement strand
TACAATGTAATATAAGGCAAACTGGTACAAATGCACTCTTTGAAGGGAGAGAGAACAGAAATACCAGGGAAAGGAGAAAAGGTCTATTCATTCATGCTTAGAAAGGTTTTGCTTGAGTCTGCAGTTCTTATTGTCGCTAAGGCTTTATTATTCCCACTGTATGTTGTATTACCTTAACAGCTCGTCTTTTCAGTACTGGTAATAGTGAGCGAATGAACTTGGATTTGATTCCACTCCTTTAGAGCCTTTCTTGTACAGTTGAAAGGCATTAAGAAGGACCTTAGTTCTGCAAGTTCACCCATGCAGCTAAACTCCTAGAAGCCAGTCTTAGGGACATTCTGCAGTAAGTCATCCTTTTCTTGTATTTTCAGCTACACATATATCTTGTTAATTAAGCATGCACAGCTCCTTGCTGCCAGTGTTTAGCTCTATGTAAGTACACTTTGATTCTGTGCAAATTCACAGGGCTGCTTTTGAAAGCTGAACAACGGCATGTTATTGAAATGTATGCACAAATTCAGAAAGTTTTCCAGTACATACAATGACTTATAAAACTGAAGAAACTGAAGAATGTTTGCACATAGCCCTGTGGCATGTACAGGTGAAAACAACTGAGACTGTACTCTGCCTGTGTTTCCAGGTGACCACACATGTTAGCTCTGACCTTGCATGGTGCCCTGCTTGAGCTAAAAGCATTGCTGAGAGGCAGCTTCCCTGAGCTTGTGGAGAGCCTTGTGCTAATGGAGCTACAAGGATTTCAGATGAGCACTGGCTTATGTCCAGCTCATCAAGAGCACATGCAGAGCTCACTCACATATCTGCACTTTCCTCTGTAGCCCTGTCCTTACTTTCCACATGGGATGATAACTGTTTACATCTATTACAGAGTGTACAGTATGCTCTGTGTGTGTGTATGTAGGTTAAAATATGCATTGAAAAGAAAAAAGAAGCCAGTGAAGTGGAAAAAATGCCAAAGAACACAAGGTCTTAAATTCTCAAAATGAGGTTTATCCATTTCTGCACTGGCCTAGAGAGTGAGCTATGGGAAGAATTGATACAATTAAAATGCTGATGGGAAGGTCAGAGGTTTGTGCAGTAGTAACAGGCAGAAGGCTATAGGTTCTTAAGTGCGTATTAACTCGACCATGGGTGAGTAAATTTTTGGAAATTGGTGGCACAGTCAGGTAGTTAGAGGTATCAAGTTTTATTTTGGACCTAAAGTTTCAATCTGCTTGTGGAAATACAGCCCATCAGTTGACAGAATTAACTTTGAAAAATGATGTGTTTACATGAACAGTCTCCCAAGTATCTCCTGCTTTGACTATAGGTGCAGTTAATCCAAGTTGCCAGTATTGTAGGGATTTGGTTTCGTCACAATTAATTGATTCTGAGCTATTTCCACAAAAAATAATAGTAGGGAAAATACTTTCTTCAGCTTTGAACCTGGACACATCCTCCTGTCTTATTTTGTTTTCAGTTCTTTTATACTGGGGGGAAATGCGGTATCCAAATGCAAAACATCTTTCATAGGTGCTTGTTACAGTCAAGTCATGCTCCAATATCTACCCTGAAATGTCTTTTTTTATATTACAGACCAGAGTGAGGAGTCTGATGACAATGAAAGCTCAGTTCAGTATAGCTTACTGCAGCCACCTCACACTAACTTCATCAGAAGCTGATATTCTACAGATTTTCTATCTAGCTGAGCACTGCAACTTGAATAGATCTTTTTTGCTTTTTTCATGAGATGTTGAGTATCTGCAAATACAGTGGCAGCTGATCAGCATATCTCACCACTTCACTTAGTATTCTCTTAAGAAGTATTATCTTAAGAAAACTGGCATATTCAGTTATTGTATTTGTTCGCTTAAAGGCTGAAATTTCCCTCCTCACATTTTACCCTAAAACTACGAAATGTTTACTTGTATGTATTCTGAAAATAGGATAATGTATGAGATGCACAACTATTTGCAGATTTTTTCTTCCCCTCTCCCCTTTTTGTTTCTGCTCCTCTCACATTTGCACATTAAATTTGAACAAATTTACTAGATCTTAGATTAAAAATACTTTCTCCAAAGTCTTAAGCAAAAAGGCAACTAAGTAGAGTCTTACAAATGCTCCAACTAAGAAAACAGCTTGATGCTTCACTTTATTAAATAGAAAAATTCTACATGGAGGAATTTCCTGTTCCTGTCATATGAAAAACCTTCACTGGCACTATAATCATATGGGTTGCAAATCTGTATCAAACAAGACTGTTGCTACTTTTGGTGTTCACATAACTTCTACTATTTTCCCACTGCACATGCCCCATCTGTCAAGTCTTACTGAAATGTGAGTTACACAATGATTTTCTAAAGGTTTATCAGCAAACATTTTGTTATGTCCAATATAATTTTACTGCTGCAAATAAAGGGGACTGTTGACTTTGATCCTCTTAATAGTTTGATAATGACTATGATGTAACTCTCTATGTGTTGTAAATGTAAATTGCTTATCTTCAGGAGAGTGTATGATTTCAAAACTAAGGCGTCTGAATTTTTTTGTGAAGTTTAACTCAGCTGGGATTCTCTGCAAGGCTTTAGTAGCTAGTTGGGTAAGAACAGGTAAGTATTAGACCAGATTACCCAGAACAGGTTAGACAAGCACCTGTCAGGATTGGCTTACGAAGATCTTAGGAGGTAAAGATGACTGGTGGACAAAATAATGTTTTCATGGTCTCTTGTAGCTCTACATTTTAAAATCCCATTAATCATTTTATTGACAGTATGTGTTGCTGTCAGCCATTCAATCCTTTTTTTAAATCTGCTGCACTGAAGTGTGAAAAGCATCCTTTTAACTTGATGGTAAAATCATCAGCTGAGCTTTCCTTTATCAAGAACATGCAGTGGTCCCACAAAGTGCCTAATCTGATTTCTAAGTATATGCAATGGCACTGGTTTGAAGTATGAAAGCTGGAACTGAGACCACTAAAGTATGGCTTCTGTACTCATTTCAGACCAAAGCTTGATGTGAAATTCCTAGATAAATCTCTGAAACCAAGTACATGTTTATGCCTGTGATAGTGTTATCATGGCTTTATTTTATTTTTCAATTCATCTGGCCAAATATAAAATTAAAAGTGTAGTAAATTATTGACAACTGGAGCATTTACCTAATGTACACGTAATAGCCAAACTGCTTCACATTTTTTAAACACTCAGCTAAATCAGATATGAATAGCATCTACAGTGTACTAAGCAGAAGAAAACAAGGCAATTAGAAGCTGCCAGATTCAAAACTTATGACCAAATTTCTCAAGAGTAAATATATGCAATTTTCCTGCCATTCATTATTCTTCTTGCTTTATGTTCTTGCAGATTTTGTCCTCATTACCCTACAGATATATTAGGTCAAATCAGGAAACCGTGTAAACCATGAATCAAATCATATGAAGGCTGAATAACGACAACAGTACTCTGAATGCAGGCATAAAGAAGAAATGAGGTTTCAATATCAATTTGGCTAACGTTTAGAAGTCAGATAAAAACCAAGTTGAAGAAGTAGATCCTGCCTTGCATTTATGAGTATACAAGAGGAGGAGGAGAATAAACATGGTGCCCATCTCCATAAGCAGCAAAGAAGTAACAAGGAATGGTTTACTCTGTTTCCACTGAGATCATTTGGGTGACTATGATCATGGGACTAAAGACTGACAAATGGTGACTGTGACGAATTTAACTGTTGGTGTCCGTGCTCAAATCATGTGAAGATACAAGCACCAGAGTCTATGCTGGACATTGAAAAATTCTAGGGAAATTCAACTGATTTTTTTTCTTTTGCCTTTTCCATCCAGTGTTAGGACTGCTGAACAATGGGATTTTAGGTAATAGTCTAACGTTAGGTTTTCTGCTTTTTTTTCCCCCAAAAAATTTATGTGGAATGAAAAAAAGAATTAAGCTGGATCTCTGGAACCACTACTGCTGCCAAGGGCTGCACTTAGGGTATCACATGAGGAAAGGTAACAGGTATTCACCTCTCTACCTAAATTTCCTCTGTAAGACATGGCAAAAGCTATGTTGTTCATCTGGGCTCCTTCACCTTGTAGCTTATGTTAATGACCATGTTGTCACACAATATTTTAACTGCTATTAGAAAGGCATAGCCTTATCAAGGGGAAATACCAAGCTGACCATGGCAGGTCATGCTTTGCCATTATTTTAAAGAATGTATTTTGCTGAGTTCTTTTTGGTTTTTTTATTGTTGGTAACTGATGTGGAAATTGCATAATGAACACTGTTTTAAGATTTATAAATAGCAAATTATGGATAGATATCTTAATATATAAGAAACATAAAAGAGAACAACATATTTCCTGTATTTCTTTTAATCAGTCATGTAGAAAAAGTAGCTTGAATTTAGGGCTTCATAAAACTATTACCTGAGTTCTGAGTTTAATCATATCAGCTTCCATCTGGGAGTTGGATTCATTTAGTTCTTTGATTTCTTCATCTAACTGTTTAATTTCTTCATCATTTTCTATACCTGTGTGACATAAAAATAAAAGGGGTGTTAAAATAATTAAGGTTTAAATCAGAGTTTGGTGAATTAATTATTTCCATATTTGAAAATAAATTTATTTCAAGCAAAAAAGAAAAAGGAAGCATTCTTCAAACTTTTATTCTGAACGTAAAAGGAAGTATTTTCCACTACTTTTCCTTTTAAAATTGCAGTAATTTTCCCGTGAAAGTGTTGAAAATGCCTAGAGGATCAAAAGGACCTTTAACTTTTTAATTTAACTTTACATTATAAGAAATGCACCTGCAGCAACAAATTTCACTCCACTGTCATACGTAATTTATTTAAAGAGTGTGTCCACTTACAGATCTTCTGAAGGAAAGTAAAAAATCTTAACATGCTAATCTCTTCATATTGCAGCATTATCAAAAGAACCTGTAACTTGTATTGATGCTGGGGGTTGCCCTGGCCCAGGTGCAGCACCTTGCCCTTGGTCTTGTTAAACAGCATGAGATTCCCATGGGCCACTTCTCGAGCTTGTCCAGGTCCCTCTGGATGGCATCCTGTCCTTCAGGTGTGTCACTGCACCACTTAGCTTGGTGTCATCTGCAGTTTGCTGAGGATGCACTCGATCTCTTCATCCATGTCATAAATGATGATATTAATTACACTGGTTCCAATATGGACTCCTGAGGGACACCACTTGTCACTGATGTTCACTGGGACACTGAGCCATTGACCACTACCCTCTGCATGTGACAATTAACTAATTCCTTATTCACCTAACACTCCACTCATCAAACGCATCTCTCTCCAGTTTAGAGAGAAGGATGTTGTGGGAGACCATGGCTATGGCTTTACAGAAGTCCAGGTAAGTGACATATGTAGCTCTTTCCTTGTCCACTGATGTAGTCACCCCACTGGGTTGCTCAGGCTGGCCATGTGTCCAAGTAGCCAAAATATCCAGATATTACTCCTTAAGGCATTCTTTCTGGGCATGGTAGACACAGTTTTAAATACTACCCAGGCTGTACAGAAAATAACATCCAGATCTTGCACTCCCTGGTTACAAGCTCTTGAACAAAGACAGCCATTGCTTTCTCCAGCTGTGCTGGCCATGTGGGCAGAGGTGCCTCCTGCACTGTGTTCAGATGCTCTGTGGCTCTAAACACAGTTAACACCAGCAGTTAAGAAGGCATGCACTGTCACAGACTAAGGGAATACATAGTTTTCCAAGCAAACTCAGGACTTGGGCACCTCCCAGACAAGTCTTTTGCATACTACTTACTTGAACTGAAGCACCTACGTTTTGCTTTCACTGCACTTCAACTACCAGGATACTACCCTCACTTTCATCCAAGGTACTTCCATCATCTTCCCTGTAACTCAAGGGTCCCAGGAAGAATTACAGATTACTGGAGCTGAAATGGCACAGCGCCATCTCCATCTGCCAGAGGTTACAGAGCCATAGGTCCAAATGAATTCAAGGGAACTCAGGAGGAATTGACGTTCTGGAAATAAACCCTTTTTCTCTTCTGAATCCTGTGACAGTATAAGACTAACAATCAACCTTTGATGAATGAAATGCGAACCAGCAAATTATAATGGTATATTCTACTTTGAAATATTTTAGAGTTTTAGATTTATACAGACATAACTCAGTCTGACTGCTCTACTCCTGGCTCAGGTTTCCAGAGCATAAAACCTGGTTTCACTTCTACTGACAGTGAATTCTCAATTTATACAGAGTGGATTTATACACGTAGGAAAAAAGACAATAGAGTAACGGTTACTTTAGTTTACAGAGAATTAGTATTTAAGAAGCTAATGATTAAAAATTTACCATTACTGGCCCGCTGCTTTATTGTTAGCATTTGTTCTCCAGACAGCTTTGCTTTCTTCATTGCTGAAGTAGCTCTGGGGCATCCTGATAAACTGTGAACAATAAGGAGCCTGTTAATTTTGACAGGTCATTGAAAAGAAATCTGTAATCCAAACCTGTAATAAAAACAGTATCAGAGACATAGTTTATATTCACCGTCTAGCACTGAAAGAGTGCACTAGTCTGAAAAAGAAAAGGACTTACCAGTAGTGATTTCATTGTTTTGTTTTTTCTTCCAAATTCTTTTTGCATAGACAGCTAATATAAAAATCAGATATAGAGTCCAATTTTCTTAAGACAAAATACTTTTAATAAAATGTTTTATTTTAAAAGCAGTTATTGTGTAAATACTCCTACTTGAATTTACAGGTCCTTGCTCTGAATTTCCACCCTTTTTTTGATTCAAATCTTCAAACATGGAACTGAATGATGAGAGAAGAGGACATGAGCTACCTCTCACATCCAAATGACTAGCTCTCATAAACTGTGCTTTTCTTTGTGATATTGTGAATCTCACCTACTGATCTGACTAAATTGCCATTTTCTAAATTTTTCCTTAAAATGGCAGTAACTATGTGTTGGCTTTTTGTTGGAGCCCAAGGAAAGTCATTCCAGTAAAAATGACCTTGTCTTGATGGGGGATATATATGTCTTATAATGCATATTTGTTACATTTAGGGATGTACATTCAGTTATCTCCTCTCTCATGTTGCAAAAATATTAAGCTTTTTAATTACATTGTACGAAACAGTTTGACAGCAAATGCAGTCATAGCAGGCTTTATCGTAAAAAATAAAAATAATGATCAGACAGTGCTCACTATTTAACAAATAACGGTACACATCAAATTACCTCCTTTTTCCAAAATCACATCTTTAATGTAGTTGCACTATCATAGATAAGAGAAAATACATATTAAATCTAATTTAATGATGGAAAACTACAATCCTACTCTGCGGAAGCTTTAGCTTTAGTGAAGGGAATTTGGAAGCTTGCTAAACAATTTCCTGTTGCCTCAACATTTCAGTTTTCATAGCCATGGAAACTGAGTAACGTCACATACTTCTCACTGCATACAGGCACATTTATACTTCCTCTCCAGGAAGGAAGACTTTTTTTTACAATTTTTAATTGTGCAAATCAGATTCAAATCAAATACTCAAATAATAGCTCTGTAATATGGAGGAAAGCGGTGTCTTTGATTAAAAGCAATTCCTTAAGTAAAGACACAACTTTCTTCTAAAGTCCTCTAATTTACGCATAGTATTTGATTATTGAAAATGTTTCTCTGAAAAGCCTATGCTACTATTATCAAGTGCAGTAATACAAAAAAGGATTGCTCTTAAAAAATATATCAAAAAATTTATTTTCTCAGCAAAAAAATTAGTGTTCAACATTTTATACAGCTTTGTGACTAAGAAGATGCATAATAAAGCTATACTAGTAGTATCAAGAAATAGTATGACCTAGTAGCTTTTGGCTGTAGCTTAGTTAGTAAGATGCTAAATTACTGTTCCAAGGTCTGCTATGGACTCAGTGTGTGACTGTAAAAAGCTGTCCTCTTGAAGTGTCAAAGAGAGCCTTGAAGACGATTAAGGAGGAGAGGATTTGGGAAAAAATTGTTGGCACAGAGAAAAAAGTGAGATAACAGTATATGCAAAGTTTCTGCATCATTTAACTGACTTCATTTTTGTAACCTTTCAGTTGATTTAATGAATTGTCTCATATTTTGTCCTCACTCTTTTTCAGAAAATGTTAGCATCACTGGGCATTATAACAACTGCATTAGTTTACTCTCATCTTGTTCTGTAGCCTTTTCCTCTCTAGAAGTCTTGACTGATGACAGCCTAGGGAACACCTCAAAATAAAATCAGCCTTCAAACAGCCTATAAGTACAGCATTCAAACAGACCAACAAGAAACCTGGATGCTAGAACAGCACACCTGAGAGCGCAGAAAAATAATCCAATAAAAAAAATTTTGTTCAGAAGTATTAGAAATCTATTGTGAGATTCAGTGTGCCTAAATCCAAATTTTGGTGCCAAAGACCCAATCTTATTCCGAGGCCACGGTTCTAAACAGCAAGTTTTCAGGACTTCCTAAACCTGTAGATATCTTTTCATCTTGTCTGGAAGGTTACCTCTCCACTGGTTAGCCCAGGGTGGTCCAAGGTGTGCTCTCACCCTGAGGCCTCAGGTACAAGGTTCCATATGTACAATACTAAGCTTTCCTATTCCACAAAGTGGGGTGGTCACATTCTAGCTACCAAACAGCAACTGTGTGTGGCCCATTGCCATTGGAGAGAGACAGACTGCCAGGGTAGGCACATATGGAGCACCTATAGCTTGGCTGCAGTTCAGGCACCCCGGCACCAGATACCTTCTGCCTAAACTGAACCACAGAGATCTGGGTGCTGTGCTTCATCTTTGCTGCTGGAACTGGTGGAGCGTCCTTCTGCAAGGATTATCTACTTTCTTCCGGAGGCACCCAGATGAATCACGAGTTAGTGAGGGGAAAGGCAAAGGGCTGCCTATTTTTTGGGCTGTCGTGGTTTCACGCTGGCCCAACGCCACGCACCCATGAGAGTTGCTCGCTCACCCTCCCCTGCCACAGCTGGGCAAAAGGAGGGAAAAGAGGAAAAAGGGTTAACGGAGCCTTCATGAGTGAGATAAGGAGAGCGGGAGAAATATTTCAAGGGCAAAACAGGTTCAACATTAGTGGGTAGGTAAAATTTATTACTAACAGAATCAGAGGAGGGTAATGAGAAGTAAAATAAGCCCTTAAAACACCTTCCCCCCTGCCAGGCCCTCCCTCCTTCCCACCAACAACACAGGGAGGCAGGGCAGGGGGGTTTTGGTCAGTCCATCACCAGGATTTTCTCCCACTGCTCTGGGAGAAGAGTCCTTCCCTGTGAGGCCGTGGGGTCCCTCCCAAGGGAGGCAGTTCTCCGTGAACTTCCCGGCGTGGGTCCACTCTCACGAGCAGCAGCCAAACCGCACCTGTGGCAGCGTGAGCCCCTCCCACGGGCACACAGTCCTCCCAAAACTGCTGCACCGTGGGTCTCTTCCCACGGGGTGCAGTCCTCCAAGGACAGGCTGCTCCAGCCTGGAAGCAAGGGCTCTCTCTCTCCACTGGGTCTTCCACTGGATCACAGCCTCCTCCAGGCATCCACCCCCACCATGGGCTGCGGGTGGATCTCTGCATTCCCCGTGGACCCATGGGCTGCAGGGGGACAACCTACTTCACCACGGTCTTCACCACGGTCTGCAGAAGAACCTCAGCTCCGGCGCCTGGAGCACCTCCTGCCCCTCCTTCTCCACTGACCTTGGTGTCACCATGTTGCTTTCCCTCACATGTTCTCACCTCCTCCTCTTCTCTGACTAGAAGCAAAACCTTGTGACTTTGTTTTGATTTTCTTCTTAAATATGTCATCACAGAGGCATTAACCAGCCTCTCTCATTGGCCCAGTTGTGGCCAGCAGCATGTCCATCTTCAGAGCCATCAGCCATTGGCTCTGCCAGACGGGAAGCTTCCAGCAGCTTCTCAAAGGAGCCATCTTTGCAGCCCCCCTGCTAGCCAAAACCAGACCATGCCAAACCAATACATGGGCATACTAGTGAGGATGCAGAAGGCTTCCACATTCTGTAGCCGGATTAGTTTTGTTCTAACCGGCTGCTGATCTAATACAATATGCACAGACAAAGGAGGGCTTTGACCAAAATGGGTTTCTTGAAATGCATCTGCATGCCTAAGCCACAAGCTTCCTGTTTTTGCTTCCCGAGTCCTTACATGCATGGCTTTAACATGTGCATCACGCACCTCTATAACTACCTTTAGCTTGTTACGTGTCCGTCCTTAGAAGAGGCTATGAATGAACAGATGGTCCTAAATTTTCCAGTGGCTTTATGCAATTCAAGAAAGCATTCAAAACTCCCAAAGGTATTCTGCTCACCACAGAGGAAGATGCCAAAGTTAGACCATGCCATTGACTTCCTCTGCTGATCTTTTCTGGCAAATCTGTCTCTTCATTAATTGTACATTGTATTGTAAGCAGATTAGCTTACTTTCCTGAGCCAGGCACTTGCAGTGAAGCAGATACCAAGTTAGTAACCTAAATTAGAGTATTGAGTTTTATTACAGTTTGTTTAACGTGTCTAAATTCTTCAGAAATTAGTGAGTCAAAGATAGCAACGTGCATCCTTTTTGCTTTGCTCGGTTCTTGATTAAGTTACCTAAAACTGTTTTAAGCAATTAAAAAAGTAAATTAGGACTTTTAGAATAAGCTTCTACTCTGCAAGCACATTCAACTTCCTCCATTTTATCTTATTGACTATATTTACTTCTACTGAAAGCAACTGCTCTTTGCCTGATTTGAGAACAACCAAAAGAAGTCAGGATACATGGGAAGATGAAAAAGAAGGTCAAGTCAGTGTTGCACCCAAAGTGGGCTGTTGTACAGAGGCGGAACCCTAGGAGCTGTAAAGTTAACCAAAAAGCTTGAATTGAGATCCCAGTGAGACTAAGAGTTGCCTGAGATTTCTAGAAGACTAGGGGGTAGAAGGAGACAGAAGGACAGGAGACAGAAAATAGAAGATACGATTTTTTTTCTTGTGACTGGCAAACAAATGAATACAAGTGAAAGCTATTTCAGTGCTTTAAGAGTTATGCAAAATATGCTTTAAATATCTCAAAAATGAAAAAAAAAAAAGACCACGAGAAACATCTAGGTAGTAGTTTTGTTAAGGATAGTACTTATCCTCACATTAAGTATGGTTGGAAGTTTTGTCAGGGGAGGTTTAGGTTGGATATTAGGAAAAGGTTCTTCACCCAGAGGGTGGTTGGGCACTGGAAGCGGCTCCCCAGGGAAGTCGTCACAGCACCAAGCCCGACAGAGCTCAAGAAGCATTTGGACAATATTCTTCAGGCACATGGTATGATTCTTGGAGCTGGACTTTGATGATTATTGTGGGTGCCTTCCAACTCAGGATACTCTATGATTAAGTTTGAAGCCTTTACAGCTGATGTTTGTCACAGGTTTTCAAACTTTACACTGACTTTTACATAATTCTGCAGCTTAATCATTCCTGGAAAGAACTAGTAAAATTAATTACAATTATCTCACTTGCTCCTGCCATTATTCTCATACACATGAGAAATTTTAAGAAAATATAAACACAGTTGAGTATTCTTTCCATAATAAAAATGAGTTAGACTTTCTAACAACATTGCTGGGGTACTGCTGTAATAAATTCAGTATAAATGTACCAAGCCATGAATTATCTCTGTCAGAGTCTGGATGCCATAGGGCTTGAAGCTACAGCATTTTGGTGGGACTGTGAGAAACACCAGCACCCAACTCCTGGCTCCCTCTGAGTTTCTGATTCATCAAGAGCTGTGAGCCTCTGCTGTATCAACAACCAGATGGCCATCAGCACCTTATTTTGTAGGGATGCAATGTGTCTTGGCTCTTGATGAATTTCTACTGTTGGGCTTAACCTCTAATTTGAGAAAAAGTATGGTCTAGCACATCATCCTAGAAAACCAGCCTCTGCCATAACTTACAAAATACTATAAAGATTATATGGTGATTGTATCTATTAGAGTTGAACATAATGTGAAGAATTAATTTTCTTTCTGGTTTAGCACTGTGGTTATCTTAACACAACCAGTGCCTTGCCATATATTCAGCGGATTTGGAAAGAGGGTGAAATTTGTTCAAAAATAAAATGAAAATTAGTGGGAGAAAAAAGTTTTAAAGGGGTATTTAGGTAGTGTTCAGTGCACATTTACTGAGAAATTTAAAAATAAATAAATGTGGGCTAAAATCCTGAACTGTTTCAAGAACGCAATTGCATTGTCTTCAGGGATGCAAACAACAGAGGCCACCAGAGTGGAATATCATTGATCAAGTGGAGCAATTGTCTGGGTGACCGATTTTAGTTATCTGGGTTGCAGCGGTGTGTTAAATACTTTTTTTCCTCAGCAGACAGATGCAGTTTAGTCCCTCTTGAAGATGAAGAAATTGCACTTGGCTTGTCAAGTGAAGAAAACATTTTCCAAACAGAGAAGTAGGGATATGGGAAAGGAGTAGATAAAGGTCAAATAAAACACAACTTTTATATTTGGTATGTCAGGTGTTGAAGTTTACAAAGAAAGAAACAACAGGGTGTAAAGAAACCAGAGCCTCAACCTGGAGTACCCAAAAAGCATCTTAAGGACAAATTTAATAAACCCTGCAAGATGTTTATAGATTCACTACCACAGTGATTTTTCAAAAAGAAAATGAAACACTTTTCCTGTTTATTAAAAATAGCATTGTCTATAGACTAGAGGAAAGAACAAGCCACTTTCAAGGGACCTCTTTTAACTAGAGATACATTCAAAACAAGCCCCAGATGTAAATCCTTTTGAAATTCAGGGAAATACAGATCACAGTGAGAATGACTGTTTTATTTTGTTAATGGCTGAAATCTTACTTTTACGACTAAGCTCCTCAACTATTTGCTAACGTTTGAAGTTCAAGTTAAGAGATCAAACTCAGTGATCAAAGTAGCCCATTCCTTGGTTTAATATTAAATCCATGAACCACTCTTTTTCTTTCTATGTTGAAGCATATCAGCTTTAATGATTTCCTTATTCCCATGAGCAAATTCTACTACACACCTTAAAGAATGAATGTGACTTTATGCACAATTCCAGCAGAGATAAAAGGAACCCTCCTTAAACCAGCACTCATTTTTATTTACATTTAAGGGTGATTGGCTTTTCCCCAGGTTCTTACTAAGATGTGAAGCAAAGGGAATCCAGGAGAGAGGTTTTGCAAACAAGGTAGTTTTGTTTGCATGGAGATTGCTGTGACTCACAGAGGAATCTCTTCTTCCCACTGGCCACACAACCCCAACTGCCTTTGTGTGGGTGTGGGAAAAGAATCATCTGTTCAGCTCAGTTTCAGAATTCTTCACTGGAAAAGAATGATTTTTATTAATGTGGCCCTTTATAGGTCTTGTTTCCTGGCTAAAGTTTTTTGGTTGGTTGGTTGGTTGGTTGGTTGGCTGCTTGGGGTTTTTTGTGGGTTTTTTGTTTTGTTTTGGGTTTTTAGGGTACATTTACAACTCACACCTGAATGCCTGGGGTGAAAAACTTCAATTTTGAATCAAGAGGGAGATCTAATACTAAATACTAATACTAATACCACAAATAATAAAAGCTTGATGTAATGTGGAAAGTGACAGCTCTGAATTCAAGTTGCTTTCCAAAGTTGCTGAGGAAAGTAGCTGAGATTTTATTCTGTTTAAATAAATCTTTGCACTGGCTTCAGAAGTAAGAAAAATTAAACCACTACACAAAAGGCCATAAAAAATGTAGCCATTATGATTAAAACAAAATGCAAGCTTTTCAAAATTATTTTAATGATATCTGATCATTGTTTCAGAATGACTTTCTGCAAAGAACTATGTTCTTATTTTAGGGGGGGAGGGTTGAATTAGCATTAAAATCTGGTTAGTCAGGCACCAAATGGACAATGAGATAGAGTGAATGGCCACCCAGAAGAAGAGATTTAGGGTTTTTTATTGGAGATTTAAAAGGTAAGATAGCGTTATAGCTTAATTATGCCTATCCCTCATAACAAAAGAACAAAGCATACCTCAGGTAAGAAAAACAAAAATAGAAATTATGCAGAATTGTTAACATGGCAAAGCTGAGAGAACAGGCCCTGAGAGCAGACTCAATTTGAAAGGAAGCCCCCCTGGGGCATAAATATACACCAGAAAAGAGATTAATGAATCTTGAAATGCTGGAACTTACTGTAAGGGCACTGCCAAAGTTGCCCTTCAGCTGGGCACAGTAGTCCCTTGGCAAATTTACACCATATTTAGTTAACTGAAGCTGCTTAGTCAGCAAAGAGGCTTTGTGGGTGGGCTTCTCACGTGTTAACGAGCTTTGACCTGTATCATCCCTGAAGAGGGAAGGAGGTTTGGCTCTTGCCCAATGTGCAACAACTGTTCAAAAATCTCTCATTTGTTCTTTGGTGAGTGAGTACCCACTGCAGCGTATTACATGACTTACAGGTGGCCCTAGCACTGAGCCATGCACTTAATGGCGCACAACTGAGTGCCCCAGGAGCTGGGGGCTGGCTTCTGCAAAGCTTATTAGCCTCTCCTGTCTGGTGACTGCCCACAACACGACAGATGACCTGAAGACCAGTGGATTTACTGGGCTGTTGAATAGGGCACGTATTGTGAAGGAGAAAGGTTGAGATTTCCCTGTATATAAATAGGTAAGGTGTATATTTAGCTACACACCTCTGATTAGTGCTCTCAGGCAGCTCAAAATTTCAAGTCATCTATTTAGTGACCAAGTCCAGCTCACTTTGGCACTTAAAATGAAGTATAATTTCTCTAAACACTTGTATAGATCGCAAAGAGAAAAAGGCACTTCAAGAGGAAAATTCATCCCTCCTGAAATCTAAAAAGTCATCCTGTATTCTCTGCTTTTTATGGGCTATGTCTGGAATGAGGACAAGCAGACTTATAACCAGACAGCTTCTGCTAAGTGCCTGAAATCGAGGTGTCACACTGCAAGCACCTGTACAATTACTGTCTGCTGTAATTTGTCAGGTCTGCTCAGCAAAATGATTTTTCTTGTTTATATTGTGCAGTCTGCTTTTTCTAATATAGATTTCATATTATTTTCTCTGTGAATTTCCCAAGGTAAGTAAACCTCTTAAGTTCTTTTAGATTACCTTACTATTAAGAGCCTTCCAGTTTAACAGACAGTACATCTGATTAAAATACTATTCCATCCTTCTTCCAGCTCATAATGAAAAGAGCTGGCAGAACTACCTACAGTCAAAAGGCCTAACTCTTTCAACAACCAGGTTCTGCATTTAGTCACTTCTAACTTTTGCCAAATTTTAACTGATCCGACTGAAATCTTCAATAGTAACTGTCTGGCCAGGCTCATTTTTTTTCCAAATGTCATTGGAAAAATATTTCTATTTCTCAGAATATACTTCTATACCACTGTTTTGTCCCTACTGAGGGGAACAAAAAAGTCCAAATAATTCAGTGAATAACTGTCCGTGAACTGGAGCAAGAAATGACATTCCATGGGGTGTTGCTCTGAGTTTAGAGATGCATTCTGCTGTCCTCATGAAAACAAAAGTAGATTTGGCAGAGCTATAAGCCTCTGACAGACTGTCCCTTGGACATGCTAAGTGGATGTGAATTAGTGTTTAGTGCCAGACCCTCCATGTACTTTGTGCGTATGAGAACTGGGAGCCTTCCCTGCCACCAGCCCTGTTCAGGGCTGCAGGGCCTGGAGCAGAAGAATGCTTGCTGGAAGCAATGCCTGAGACTGCTGGTCCTGTTCTGCCAGTGCACCAACTACCTCAAATGCTGGGGATTGAGAAGCTCAGAAGAAGACTGAACAGGAGTCACAGAGACAGAGAAGGGAAAAGAGCCAGAACACCACAGTAGGAGAGAAGGAGGATGGGAAGAGAAAGGTGTTGAAAAGTGGTTTAGGAAGACCCTTTTCCTTTAAGCTTATGGGTCAACACAAAATTACCAAGTAAAAAAATCCTCTGCGCTGTAGAACCCACTTCACAGATTTTATTTTAATTTTTTTTCTTTATGTATATTATTATTACATTTAATTGCCACATTTCTTTCCTTGTCTTCTTGGAGATGTCAATGCACTTCCATGCCTGTCATCTTTTAATGATGTCATCATGATGATGCTTATCATTGTCAGTTGTAGCTACTGTTAAATGCAGTGAATTTGGTTAGTTCTTCTATACTCTTAATGATGTATGATGTTCTCCTGCTGAATCCCAATGTACAGCTTATAGGAAAAACTAGGAGATGGTAAACAGCACAATAAATCAGTGGCAGGGAGGGGACAGGCAGATTAAAACCAAATGAACAAACAAACACCCTAAACAATTTAAAAAGCTTACCAGAGAAAAAGTAAAACAATGAGAACTAAGAGTGAATTAATTATAACACAAATGTGGCACTCTGTCAACTTACTGTAGCAACAAATAGAAGCATGGATAAGAGTTGACCTGACAAGAGACCTGGCTAGAAATAGATGCAATCAAATACTTTAATGCATTGCATATTAAAAGCTTCTTACAAATATGGAGTTTGACAGTATTTATGTTCCATAAATAGAAAAAAAAAAGATTTCTCTCTGCAACGTTTTTACCATTTTCAGTGTACAGCACAGGAACACCTTTCGAAAGATATTGCTGGACACAGACTCCTGACAAATAGGGTATTTTGGAAGTTTAGAGCACCTTGAGAATTCATCTGGCAGTTTGGATCCATTGTGTTTTAAAGGATGCTTGCAACTGGCTTAACTGCAAGCCTCTGGGTCTGCTCAAAACCAAAAGAAAAGTGGACCAGAGATGGAAAAGGGGGCAAATACCCATTGGGAATGACAAGGCTGTTGCCGGTGGATGCAAAAGCTCAATTCAAATTGAAACTGGGCAGAAATGTAAAAAACTCCAAGAAATGGTTCTTTAGGTACATAGAGAGCAAGTGGAAACAGAAGGAAAATATTGGCCCACTGTTATATGGGAGAGGTGAATTAGTCACCAACAACGCAGAAAAGGCAGAGGTTCTTGACACTTCCTTCACCGCTGTCTTTACCAACACTGTCGGGCCCCAGGCCTGGAACAAAATTCCAAGTTGATGCAAACACAGACTGACCTGATGGAAGAGTTGCAAGTACACTGTTACAGGAGCTTGACGCTACAAATCCATGGGTCCTGACACTGTGCACCCAAGGGTGTGAGGAACGCTGGCTGATGTTGTGAGGCTTTCATAATCTTTGAGAAGTTGTGGAGATCAGGGGATACCCCAGAAAACTAGAAGAAAAATAGTGGCAACACCACCTCTAAGAAGGGCTGAAAGAAGATCTACAGGCTCATCAGCCTTATTTTAGTCTCTGGGAAAGTTATGGAATTAATCCTCCTGGGGGCTATCACAAGTCAGATGAAGCACATGATTGGGAAAAGCCAGCAGAGATTCACCAAGGGCCAGCCATGCTTGACAAACCTGCAAAAGCAAATTTGCTTTTTGTGACAAAGTAACCTTCTTGGTTGATGGGGGGTGACTAGTGGACCTTGCCTACCTGGATTTCTCCAAGGCTTTTGATACGGTTTCCCATGGCCTCCTCCTAGAGAAATATGTATTATGGTCTGGACAAGTGGTCTGTGTAGTGGGTAGGAAACTGGCTGAGAGGCTGCACACAGGGTGGTGGTAAACAGCTCCTTTTTAAACTAGCAACCTGCCACAAGTGGGGTCTCCCAGTGGTCCATACTGGGCCCAACCCTGTTTACAATCTTCATAAGTGATCTGGACAATGGGACCAAGTGTATCCTGATGAAGTTCGACAATGATACCAAACTGAGTGGGGAAGTGAACTCCTTGGAAGGGAAAGTCACACTGCAGGAAGATCTGGATACGCTGGGAGAGCAGGCTGACAAGAACCTTATGAAGTTCAACCAAGACAAGTGTAAGATCTTGCACCTGGGAAAATATCATTCAGGAGTGCAGCACAGGCTGGGACCTACCTCGATGTGGAGCAGCTCTGTGGACTTGGGGGTCCTGGGGATGACAAGCTCAGTGTAAGTGAGCAGTGCTGCTGTGGCACAGAGAGCCAGCAGGCCACTGGGCTGCATCAAGGGCATCACCACAGAGACACAGAAGTCACTGTCCCACTCAGCCCTTGTCAGGCCACACCTGGAACATGGTGTTTAGGTTCATACTATGCAAAACGATGTGGATAGGCTGGAGAGCTATTGCTGACCTAATGATAAGTATTTTTATGTTTTTAATTGCTGAAGCTGAGAAATGCTGCTGTTAAGACAGGATGTGACTTCAGGCAAATATTGAAGGCTCTACAACAATTTAGGAGCAAATTTGTAGCCACTAGCCTGTGTTTTGTAAAGCATCTGTATTACAGAGCTGCTGCCTCTTTGGGGGCATCCACGCACCCAGATAAACGCTGGGGTGAGATGCTGTTCTGTGGACACAAGTTCAAGCTGCAGCCCTGAGCACCAGAAGGTTTGACTGTAGGTGGTATTTGCAAATCTTCCCTTCAGAAGCTGAGGTTGATCACAGAGGGTTTTTATGCAGTATCTATTTCCAGCAAAGCATATTTAATGAGAAAAAGGATCTGCTTTAATGAGAAAAAGGATATGTATTTTTCATACATATGAAAAATCTACACCTCCAACCTTCTTCCTTCACATTTGTCGTCTCCTAAATGCTTTGAGCGTTTGAGAACTTAGAGGTCCTCTGAGGATCCATGTGAGCGTAGGTATCAGACAGCTTCCAGAAAGCAGCTGCAGAGGGCAGCTCCTGTCTAGAGGTTTTTCGGGTTTTTTTTGTCTTTTCCTCATTTCATAATTTGTCTCTTCCCATGCTTAGTAATGCAGTTGTGCAACTCAGAGCTATGACCAACCTAGAATTTTTGGAGGAAACAACACTGGCAGTGCTCTTTCACCTCAGGACATGCGTGTGTGGTAATGGCTGAACTGAGTGAACTGCTGCCTGTGAGCCTTCTGACAGCCTTACCATTAACTAAACCTTCCTATGCATAAAGTGGATAGCCTGTAACAAGTGTCATATGTAATCATCTCCCATAACCACTTGATAATTTCTACATACATTCCTTCAGAAGGGAAAAGGCAGTGGATGATGTCCATTTCTTCCTCCCAGCACATCTAGACATTTTGCAAACACAGTGGCATGCCCTTGCTGCTCAAATACAAATCCTGTTCTATAAACTTTTTTATGGATCTTGGAGTCCTACTGTCCTCAGTGAGGATACAGGTTCACTAAAGAAAAATCACCCTTCTCTACGCTTTCATCTCTATTTAGCATTAGCTTGTTAATGGGAAAAATACTTATAATTTGATCATCTCTTGTATATTACAGCTCTACTAACATGTTTTTGTACAGGCTTTGGCTGGAATAGAGTTCATTTTCTTCAGAGTAGTTGGTATGAGGCTGTGTCTTGGATTTGTGCTGGAAACAGCATGTTTAATTCAGGGATGTTTTCCTTACTGCTGAGGAGTGCTCATACAGAGTCAAGACCTTTTCTGCTTCTCACTCCACCCCACCACTGATGGGGCTGTGGGTGCACAAGTTGAGAGCTGGGTGGGGACACAGCTGGGACAGCCGATCCCAACTGACCCAAGGGATATCCCACAACATATGGTGTCATGTTCAGCATATAGAGCTGGGAGAAGGAGAAGGAGGAAGGGGCAGACATTTGGAGTGATGGTGCTTGTCTTCCCAAGACACCATTACCTGAGCCCTGCTCTCCTGGGCATGGCTGAACACCTGACTGCCCATGGGAAGCAGTGAATTAATTCCTTGTTTTGTGTTGCTTGTGAGTGTGGCTTTTTCTTTACCTATTAATCTCAACCCATGAGTTTTCTAACTTTTACACTTCAGATCCTCTCCCCCATCCTGCTGGAAGTGAGCAAGCAACTCTGTGGGGCTGTGGTCCTGAGGTCCTCACCGGGGTTAAACCACAACAGTTTTCCACAGTAAAAGGAATTCAAAAGCTACATTAACGTATTTGAAATGCGTGAACACTGATGTAAATAAAAGTGAGCTAAAGATGGGAGCAAGAACACTGTTTTAGATCTGAAAAGGTATTTCTGCAGGTAATTTCCACTGAAGTCAGCACAAGCACATTTCCTCTTCTGTACAAAGGAGCAGGGTTGCTAAATTCAAGTATATTCTGAGAAAGTCCCCACTGATCACAGTACTAGGAATGGTGCCATCCATAAAAATCTTAAATCAAATATGGGGATGTAAGGGTCTGTTCAAGAACTAAACTGCAAAGCTACAGTATAATAAACAATTTACATTTCATTATAACCTATTTAATTTATCTATCTACTGACTCCATGCTTACATGCCTTCTAATTCATTTTCATATAGCTGATAGGTCACCTAATTTCACACTGGCCTCTCTTCCTAGCAGAGGCTCCTTTTTGAAGCATAGCACACTTAATCCTACGCTTCAAGTCCCTCCTGATAACTCTGTTTCCATTCTTTCCTAATGCAAACTCTGACAAAATAAAACTATTCACAGAAATTTCTGCGAACAGGCAATGAAATGTTAAAAACCAGAAACCTTTGTTGGTACCTTTGATCATAGGGTAGGATTCAAAATTCATTGAAATTTATGACGTTTTTTATTGGCTACTTAATTCTGCTTCAGAAGCTTGAATGTAGGAATATGCATATATTTAAATTTCAGACTACATACCAGTTGGAGAAGGTTTTTATTGATTTACCAGCACTTGTGGATCATCTCCAGTGTCCACTGATACCAGTGCAATGACATCATGTGTACAATGTCAACAGCAGCTCTAAGAAATCTTTACCTCAAAAACATCTTTTGTAATATCTGTTTGATAAATTCAACAGTTGGCATCATTTTCACAAGCTAGTGTATTGTGGGCTTGTTTCACAAGCCATTTCCAGAATATTACAGCTGTTTTAATAACAGCATATTAGCAGCTATCTACAAATGGCAGAATATAAAAAACTCGGAGAAGACATAAATGACAACTACATATGCAATTAATATATATATATGCTTAGAGAAGTCTGCTGATAGAAAAATATTTGCACTGGGAAGGAAAAATCCCCTATTAGGAGAGCAGCAAGGTGTACTGGCAAAAATGAAGACATTAACTACTCCTTCCTGAGGAGCTTTTACTGACTCAGTTAAAGGTCACAGCCCTGCTTTTCCCTTGTGCATGCTGAACACAGCTCTACCTGCAAAAGAATGTCTGTAAGTTTGGTCTCTGTGTAACTGGCATAGCATTGCTTCTCTTCAGAACATGAGAATTTGAGATTTACAGCTATGGCTGTATAGCAAAATGTTATTAGTGGTAGAAGATAAGACCAGTGTCTGTTAGAATGGATACACTGAAAATCAGGGAATATTTCATCCTTATGTAAGAAAATGGACAGTCTGTAATTTAGGTGAGATTGAGCTCCAGATTATGACACCTGGGTTTAGTCCGCATGGGAACTACGTGTCAAAGCTGCCATGGAGCTGTGGGGCCCGTTCATTTAACAAGACCAGCACCCCTGTAGATCCCCTGCCAGGCACATTCAGCTCTCAGCTGTCATAATCAAAGAATGGAGTGTCTCACAAGTCTTCAGTTATTTTGGCCAGCCCAGTGTGGTCATACCGCATGCCCTAAGAACACTTCAAATGGCATAAAGTACCTATTTGTAGGCAAGGGAAACTCACTCTCTCTTGACACAGTCAGTGACATTTATGGTACAGCTGATTAAAGGCTGGTGTCTACTTCACTGAAGTGAAGTGGACAGCTCTCCAGGATCCATTGATCCTGGAAGTGGAGTAAACGCAGCCTACATCTTGTACAAGCAGATTCTTAAGGTAGGTGAACTGTTCTGAAGTTCAATCCTACATGCAGAGTTTGATTCAGTTGTCCATATACAGGCATGAAATGCCATTGGAGAAGATACATCACTAAGGCTGATAAATATTACACTGGACCTACCTTTCCGAGCAGCAGCTGGAGGCCATATAAGTAACCCTAAGGCATCTAAAATGGTTCCATGTGCTTTTCTTTGTGTGAGCAAATTAACCAAGCATTTTTAACAGCCTTAAGAATTCTACAATAACTAATAATATTTTAAAAATAATATGGCCTGTTATTAATATTGCCATTGCTTATTGAAGCTTCAAGAATTTGTTCAATTTGCTCACAACTTAGAATACTGGACCTTTGTTACACCAAGACAATTAAGCAGGATCAATTTACTTCATCAGACTTTTTAAGAAACCTTTCATCTTGTGGTACTCTCCTCTAACAATGGACCTTTTTTGCCCAAAACCTGATCTTGTAAGTTAAGCCATTTACATGTCTATGTTTCTGCTTAAGACAGTGGTACTGAAAAACACACATGGCTGCTCTGTAGCTAAAAGTCATATTTAGGTTACTCCATTAGAGGTTTTTTCTTTCATGAAAGCACTCCTTTAAAAAAAAATCTCTAGCCACAATTTGACCTTTGAATTGTTAAACCAGTACATTTCTTATAGAAGTTAGTTATTCTTGTTGCACGAATTTTCTCCATCAGACCGTAAGTACTATGTGAATACTCCTTGCAAGCAATCTCCCAGTAATTATATTGTACCTTTTAACTAAAGGTAAAACCATTTCAAAATTTTAATGACAGATCTCTTTCAGTTAAATAAATGTTACACCATTATGAAGAAAGTTAAACTGAAATAAGAACACTAATACTGATATTCTACTGGAAGTCAGAAACTCAGATCCTCATGTGGTATCTGCACAAATGGTCAGAGTTTTTCATCTCCTACTTCCTAAAGCCTCTGAGAGCTGCAGGCTGTGTAATACATTTGACTACTCAGGTAACAAACACCTCAGGTCATGGACCAGAATCCCTTCATGGTAGGTACCATAAAACACTGACTAGAAAAACAACTCTGAGCCCAAACAATAAATAGGAACTATGTGCACAAAGTCTTGGAGGCTGAAGTAAGGGTAAGGCTTCTGAGTGAAGCTATAAAGGATTGTCAAAGAAAGAATCAAAGGAAATAGTTACAGGCAAGAGAGGAAAGAAGTACACTTTTCACCTCTGTATCTAGAACTGACTACAAAACAAGATCAAATTGGTTTAGCTAACTAAAGGGTACAGAAGTTCAACTGAGGTCTGCCTGGAGAGGGTGACAAATTAGGGACATCAACTTGACATATCTGAAGTAACAGAGTTTTATATTAGTGATTATATGTAAGAAATTTGCTCTGACATTATAGTCATTTTCAGGTCTAGATTCCCAGCCGGAGTTCCAAAAAATCCTTGTTTCTTCATAATCTAATATCTAAAATGGCAGTAAGTTTTATCCCTAAGAGACTGGCCAGTTTCTCCTGCTTTTACAAGCTATGAAAAATATTACCATCGAAGCTCTTTTTTTTTTGCCAAGCTTATGAAAAATCAATCTTTGTATTTCTTTTGTCAAATATTTGCATTCCATTCGTTTTAAATAATGTTCTGTATTCTACATATATTGTTTTAAACAAACATGTTCATTACCAAATGAATAAAAGTACTTCGGTTTTATGGAACTCTTTTCTAAAATTCTTCAGTTCCATGCTCTGATGTTTGAGAATCAAGAATGTGTTTGACATCTCTGAAAATCAAGGGGACTCAGATATGTCTTACAAAGTCTACCCCAAGGTAATTTGTCCAGAAATATCCAACAAAGCAATAGGAAACTTGCAGTTACTGTCATGCATGTTTTTTTCTCCTAAAATTTTCTGTGTATTATACATTCAAATGCAGGTCTGTATCTGCAAGGGCTTGCATAAAAAAAACTTGTGTGTCTGGATTTCCAGTTACCTACAAATACACGTAATTTTTTAATACACAGATTATTTTTTGAAGTAATAATGAAATTCAAAAGGAACAGGGAAATGCCATGACAAAAAGCTGTATTTTAAATCTGATTGAAATAATAAACATAAGTGAAAAACATAAGTCATAGTTACTCACCTACGATGAGTAAGAAAACTACCACTGACATGTCCTGAGCCATCACATCCTGGTGTTGGACATGACATTCCTTCCGTCTTCACTGACTTCCAAGAGAACTGTGAGCCATTTAGGTACCCATCCTTTTGCCTTTTGGCAGCAAGAGGACACCCTGATGCACTGCGATGGGATGCATATTTTCCAGTTATATGACCCTGACCATCACAGCCAGGAACTGGACATCTGGATAGCAGATAGATGAGATAAACTTTATTGTCTTGACATTATACCTGGTAGCCTCTACAACAAAGTCAAAATAAACCTGACTTGAAAAGGAAAGAATAATCCTACACGGTGGTCGCAAAAGTAGTCAAGATACCCTGTAGTGGGTAAAATTACAAGCAGAACTTTATAATTTGAAGAAAAAGAAGTTCTTTGATAAATTCTAAGGAGGCTAGCCAGTAGATTCAGTCACAGCTGTTGACATTATGCAATTGCAACAAAAGGACTGAGATCTGTATTTGAATTGCAGGTGTTTATCACAGTCAATATCACAGTGGAATTGAAATGTTTGCTACTGAGCTCTGATCAGCAGCAAAATTGCCCACAAAACTCCTATAAGCATAAAATACTACTTGGTATAATCCTTGGTACATTTTATTTATAGGTATGGAACCCAAAGAAGACTTGTCTGAAATCATGAAAACGTCACGTATACACAGTTAGTCATGACGTGATCAGAGCACCTCATTAGAAATGCTGAGCTCCTTTAACCACTCTTTGAATCGGAGTGATTATATCACACTATGTGCTACAGCCCAGAGACCAATGAAGGCAGTTCTGTATTCATCTGATGGTTTTCCTTAACTGGGAATCTCCCCACACATTTGCTCTGTATTCTGCTAAAAACCAAATAACCAAGGTTAGAAGGAACAGGTTAGAATCTTCAAAGTGAAATGTTTAAAGAAAATCATGGTAAGTTTTTTTTCAGTGTATTGCTACATAACGTGTCTAAACTAAAGGCCAATTACTTCACTATTTGTGAACTAAAATATTGCTGCACCTCTCCACTGAGGATCTGGTCCTGAATGGTCTAAGCAGTCACTAAATCCACCAAGTTCCGTGGCCACTGATATCAGAGCGCCTTGCAGGAAGAAACCAAGACCTATAGGTAGGCATTTTTTCTTTTGCAAACTGCATGAACAATCAGATTTGTTGCAGCAGTCTCATATAAACACTCAATTCTCTATTCCCATAGCTACCTTTATTTAACATGTATGGTTTGCCTGTAGTATGCAAATATGTTTAAGGGGTATTTAGGAGATAAAGATCTAAGTGATTTTTTAATATCATGTGAAAATGAAGAATTTTAAACTATTTCTAAATTAAAGAAGATTGTATCCTTTGCTATTGCTGTATTCTTTGCTGAAAGAAGCACACATACTAGACTTGCTCATAGAAATCATTGTGGTCATCTCATCTGCTCTTGGATAACTATCACACAGTAACATTTATGCTTTAAAAAACCCTGAAGATATATAAGACCTTATAAAACACACGAAGGCCCTTTGACAATATTTGTTCTCACCTAATTGGCTCTTGGTCTTCTTTGTCTTCCTTGCTTTGTGCTATCCTGATTCCACTTTTCTTTGCTCGAGGACAGCCTGAAAGACTGTGTGAAAGAAAACATTTTAGAATGCAAATTCTCATTCTTGGGTACACTTTACAGGAATATGCTTTCTGTCTGAGAAATTGGCAGAATAGGCAATCCTGTCCAGTTTCCACAATCAAAGCTCAGGTGGGTTAAATGAGGAGAGCTGCAGCAGCCACCACGAGGGGGAATCCGTGCGTATGGGTTTGTGACACAGGACAGGACTGCCGGTGCTATGCAGACCACACGCACAGGAACTCCCCGAGGAGTCAGAGAAGGCAGCTCTTAAACCCTTTGCCTAATCATTCCTTCAACTGACTCAGCAGCAGCAGTGGCATCTTTAAAAGGAATAGAAGCCAGTGTTTCAGGGCTGAGAGACATTCTGTCCTCTGTATCTGAGAGGGATGGAAGGATAGAAAAAACAGGAGTATCTCTTCGTAGCACTAAAGATTTCTCTCGGGAGCACATTAGAAAGATTATCAAACCTTCTCAAACATCACATAAGAATCCTATAGAATGATTGAATAAAAACATGACTGAGATCAGAGCTTTTAACGCCTTCCAGGTAAGGAGTTCAAGAGCTCAGAATTTACCTAGACAAAAAGATTTGGTAGAAACAAAGTTGTATGTTAGGCTAACCAATGTTACCTTTAACTAAAGACTGAGAATGTTGTTTTCAATTACACAAGCTCATCTTTCCTTTGCATATGAAGAATTCATTAGAGACACCACTTAGTAGACTTGACAATGACCTTAACAGATTTTTAAGGATTTTTTCAGGTATTTGATATCTGAGGAGACAAGAATGCCCGTGCAAAAAATCATGCTTTGTCCTCTATTTAAATGTTATTTCCATCTTAACTATCAACATTAAAAAAAGAAATCCACCAGTAGAACACCTTCAAGTGTTGACACAAGAGACAAAGAAGTGTCACCAAAGAAAAATTTCCCTAGAGAAAGAAACAAAATAGAAGATTAAATTTTTGTTTTCAGCATGACAAAAGGTACTTGAGGGTTGTGTAGCAGGTCCTGTCTTTGTGAAAAAGAGACAGAAAAAGCGGTAACAAAATTTTCAGTTATTTTGTCTTGTCAAAACCAGTGAGGACTGAGGGGATGAAGCACAGAAAAAGGTGATGCAGTCACAGAATTCTGTGTTAGAAAATGAAGAACAGACAAAACCAGACTTTACATGCTGCAAAGTCATAAATAAGTCAATTAAAGAAACAGAGAAATGCTGGCACAAGATTTCGGACAAAGGATATTATCTAGAAACATTTAGTGAGACGTCATGGCTACATCTATAGTGTTAAATAGAAGGCACCTGGCACTACTGCTTTGACCCAAGACCAGAAAGTTCACATTTGTAGAGCTAAGCTCTCTGTCTCTGTAAAGCAGGACAGCTACACCCATATTGTTTGTAAAGAATGATCTGGACCCACACTGAGTCCCAAATCATATCTTAGAATTGCCTGGGAGATTTTTAGTGGCCCAGGGTCAGTGCCATGCCAGGGGTCATGTCAGCATTACAGGAGTGAGCATCTGCACTCTGGTACCTGGATCTGTGCTCTCAACCCATTTCATTTTTCATTTTAAATGTACCCGACCATTTTCCTTTTCAAAGCAAACTGCTGTTTATTCCAGCTTGCATAGTGGACAGCAAAGTACCATAGTTTCTTGTGTACAAACTAAATCTGAGAAAGCCTGTGCCAATTAAGAACAGTTTTCTTCAAAAATAATAATGTTGTCTGTAAGAAAAAAGTAGGAGGAAGAGCATCTGAGGGATTCAGAATAAGAGGAAGCTGGCTCTAGAGCAAGGGAACAGTTCAGGAACAGGCTGGTTCACTGCCTGACATACAACCTGGTCTGCAGAAAGTGAAGGGGAGGGGATGGGAGTTAAAGATACCCCTCCTTTATCTCTGAGACTAGTTGTAATCACTATGTGAAAATAATCAAAATTTGCATCTGAAAACTAAACAGTTAATAGAAATTCCTCAGAAAGCAGTACTTTTTTTAGTAGGTGTACAGATGGGTATGCTTGTAGATGATGACATTTTCATAACAAAATCTGAACAAAGAATTTCTGCCTTGACTAATGATTTAAAGCTTTCTACATATTAAATTAATTTAATTATCACCTACTTATTGGTATTTTGGTGCATCATCTCTCTGTAATAGATCTTTCTATTCTGGCACTATGATTTATTAGAAAATTCTAAGACTTTTCAGGTCGTCTAAACAGACATTTCCAACAGACAGCTTCTGAGGCTATGATTAACTCATTTTTCCTCTGACAGTGGATCCATCGAAAAAATATGTCAAAGATGAGCCTTTGCTTAAATTTTTTTATCCTATAATAACCAAAGCTATTACAAGGTAAGCATAGTACTTCACTTTTCTATGAGTTTAATTCCTCATATATGAAGACAAAAGACAGTGAGGGAAATTCAACAGCAGTACACGCTGCTGTAACTTCTTGCATAAATTGAAGGGGTGCGGGGAACTGCAGAGTTATGGCAGTTAAATCTGCCTCATGTGTGCTTGCTGTTGAGCAGCCATTTTAAATACAGATGATACCCAGGTATCTTGGCAGCCATTTAGGAGAGAAGTTTGTCATTCCCTTCCCTCTGAAACTGAGAGGGTTGTAACTGATGGTATCAAATACAAACAAAAATGCTAACTCAGATTAGCAGGCAGAGCTAAATGCTAATTTTCAGTTTCAGGAAAATTTCAGGGAATTAGAAAGCCCAACTGACAACATGCTGTGGGGTCTTTCATGCTTAACAGATCCAGATTCAGGCTACTGGTTTTCTGCCCTTTAAAAGATTTCATTTTGCCAGCCTCCCACCTCAGAAATGGCCTTGACAGATATCATGATCTGAACAGGGTAAGGCTGGCTCTGTGTAAATGTGACAGGTCTCCTGGGGACATCTGTGGATTTAAGCAAAGAAAATGTTACTTCACTGACTACGTGTCAGTGCTTCTGTGCCTGCAGGCAGCCAAAGACATGGGGTTGCCAGAGGCCTTTTTGGAAGAGGAATGAAGGAGTTACGTGGTCAATATAGACATGGTGGCATTTCAAAAGGCTGCATGTGTTAAATCCCAATGGACTGGACAAATACCATATATCTTTGTTTTGTAGAATTACTTTTTATATCTTTATATGCACTTGATTATACTGCACAATCAAAAGAAAACTCAGTCCAGTAGTCATCTGCAAAAATACAAGAATGTAAGAATTTACACACAAAAGTAGGTAACACCTTTTAGCTCATGGTCCAGTCTGGTCCAGTCCTATAGTGGCCAGGAGATAATGCACAGGGAAAGGGTTTAAAAAATGAGTCAACACTCAGTGATTCTCCCCTGCCAGCTTTCAGGTTTCTTATTAGTAACACTCTTCTTCTGCTTCTTCACTCTCCCACCTGCTTCTGGTTAAATAGATGATCAAACACATAAATAGCTTCCCTGAAGTTAGGGTGGAGTTACAACAAGCATAATGCTGGTAGAGTGTTAGCTGGTAAATTTACATATAGTGAAATGTAGTTCTAAATTTGATCTTTAATCCCTCTGAAAGTGTGATTTAATCTCCTGCATCACGTAAGTGCTTTTAAAATGCTTATATCTTCTCCTTTATAATGTCATTTGTACTTTTGATATTTAATGCTGCATTACAGAAATTGATATTGTGATCTTTCATTTTCACAGCATGTAAAATATGGCATGTTCCCAATCTCTTATTTTATTTATGTTTTGACTTTGAACTGTTTGCTGCTTTTAGTGGGAATACATTTAAACCAGGAATTTGTGTATTGACTAGTTATAGCCAATTGTAAAACTACAGAGACTTGGTGAAGAAAGTAAATATCCAGACTCAACAGTACTAGTCTGTGTGGAAGTAAAGATCCTTTACTAAAAAAAGAGGTAGACTACACTATTATTCACTGTTATTCTTTGATTAAACAGTAGATAGATATTTACAAAATATGGCACAGCTCTTCTCTACTGTATTTAGTTCTCAAATAGCCACAGGGGAATTACTAATTACACAGCATTTATACCACTACCTCTACAGTGGTACCACTGTAATTGATCAATATCCTAATTAGTGAATGAGAAGTGTTCTTCGGCCCTTGGTAAAGTTATAGTTTAGGCAGTTAAGGTAACCGCTTTCATCCATAAATTTCTCTTTCCATTCTTCTGGCTTGATGTAGTACAATGTGTTGCAATTTAAGAACAAGCCAAACTTTTTTTCTGGAATGTACTAACAAAACTGGTGCATATTATATGAAAGAGGTACATTTCCCCTCTGATCAAAGATGATAAGGCTTCATCTGGGAGAGGAGGTAAAGAACAGGGTCCAGTTTTGCATTTCAAGGGATATAGAGCGAGTCTGGAAGAGACTGACAAGAACATTCAGGATACACAATTTGTGGGGAAAAAAAACACACGAGTAGGATTTGAGTCCAGACTGTGAAGAGTTAAGTTGTTCAGAATGTAAAGCAACAAACGTGAATGTTGAATTGCTTCCTCGGGCTACTAGAGAAGGCAGAAAAACTGAATTTATTTTGTACAAAGATTTTGCTAGATATTAGCAAAAATTCCTACCTATTTGGGTAGTGAGTAATGCTGAAGAAATGTTATTCATTAGTGGTTAATATGAGTTAGACCAATGCGTGTCTGTGCAGCACTCAACCCTACTTCAGTATATTCAGAGAGTGGTTAGGTCAGTTGAGGCACCTTCTAGCCCTGCAGTTATTTGATTTAAATAACAAAACCTTGTCTTTACATACCTTCGATGAGAAGCATAATTTCCAGTAATATGCCCAGAGCCATCACACCCAGGGGTGGGACACCTAGAATAACAGTGGAAGAGACACCAAGCAGTTACTGACAGGAAAGATATAACTGCCCATTTAAAAGTATTCATTGGCTCAGTCCTTGTTTCCTTAGGCGTCAGCCTTTGGGACCCCTAACCATTGCTAAACCTGAGCTTAATTCCACACCAGGGACAAACATAGTTTTTCATTCACAAAATGTTTTTGTTTGCTACTCCTCAGTTGCCCACTCAAATGTTTCCTGGATATCTCAAGTACAGGCAGATTAGTGGAGATTTCCCAGCAATCCAACATCCCTACACTGCCAGGAATGAGTGGGGTTGACAGCAAATGGACTATCCCCATGGTGTATCCTTAGGTAGTGGTTAACATTGCAGCAAGTAATTTTCTTTTCCACTGGAGCTATTGCTCTAATCCGACTGCACAGTGTGGCGAGGTCACACCATGAAGAGACCCCTTCATCTCTCCATGAAGCAAAGGAAATGCCTAAGTAGAAGGAAATGTGTAGACAGGGCAGTAATGCTGGCGTCTTGCAGAGAAATGGTAACCCACCCAAACACCAAGCTACAGCACCAGGCAGAAATGGTACAGCCCTTAGTGGAATTTCTAATAAGGGAATGACATTAGAGCCATCAAAGAAAATAGATGGTTTTTTTCTACATTGCAAAGATGACTGCGATCATCACAGAAAAAGCTACATTATAATGTTAAGTAAAATCATTAGCTGGTATTTGAACTGCTATACTAAATCACAGAAAAGACAAAGAATTAATTTATATGCATTTTACTGAACAGACAAATGCTACATGAATTCCAAAAAGTCACTTTTCTTGAGCCTGAGTTTTGAGTTTTAGCCATGCTATTTAAAGCTTCATTTGGAAAAAGCATTCAAATTCAAAAAAGCTTGCTCACAAATTCAGATGTTGCATTCTAAAACATCAGATTTCCATAACACTGGATTTTTTCACTATTTGAATCAGGAGTTCATGCAGACTTTGGCTTTCACCCTTTAGTTACATGCCTGCTTTCTTCAAAGTTGGTCCATACTGGTAAACTTTTGTTTCACAAGGTTTCTGCAGAGACCTGAACATTTCTTAAAATCAGTAATTAAGCAACCCAGAATTCAGTGCAATGGAGTTGTCATGTTCCATTAAGCTGAATTTTAGCTGTTTTAAGCTAGTAAGCATTACTTTATTCTGAGGAGCTCAGCAGGGCCAAACTTCAAACATGATTATTGCTACCTTGAAAGACATAAATTAAACTGGAATGTATTCAGTGAAGTTCCCATATAATCTTCATCTGGACCAGTTCAGTTATTCTATAGAAAAAATTAAAATATGGTAGCAGTTCTCAGATGTGAGCTGATAAAACTTATGGGGTTCCCTACAACACTGAAGTTTCTCTTCTCCATCCCAAACAGGCTGTGCACTTTGGACAAGAAATCCAAACAACATGCTTGGAGACAATTCTCCTTCTCTCTTGCTTTGTCTTTGCACAGGACCAAATACATGATTGATCTTGCATGGAAGGTGTTTTAACATGGCTCTTACTATCTTAAAGACCAACATACAGGTTGATATCACAAATCAATCTTTCTGCTTATAGAAAGATAAAGCCCGTAATTTTTGCATAGATCCTTCTGATACCAATTAGGTAAAAATACGATCCTTGATAAAGGAGTCATAACTCAGCCCGTATGGCTCTTACCCTTCATTCTTTGTTGTGGTTGCACATTGCTAGCATAAACTTTGGTTATTTCTTTAAAAAATAAGTGGTCAGGGCATCTTATATGAAGGGTCTTATCTAAATACTCTCTCTCTCTATATATATATGTTCTCATTACTTAGTTTTATTTTTAGGTAAATGTTTTGAGATCTACAGAGAGATAATCTCTTGCTTCATGTGTTTTATTTATTTTTCATGCTAGGTAGCTTCAGTGGTCTGTAATGCCTATTCCGTATTTCCATCAAGACTAGCTGCATCACTGAAGCCTGACTGAAGCCTCTAAGATGCTGAATCAAAAGATATGGGGATATGAATTAATTAAAGGAATTGACTAAATTTTGGCTCTAAATGTCCATGGCATTTAAATGAATAAAGGAGAACCTGGAGCCATGCGACTATTCCTCTGCAATCTGTCTGAGGTACTACAATGATTTCTTCTTTATGAACCCCTGATTTGAAGCCACCATTTTCCTCTCCGGACTTTCTATCCTTTTGAGGATAAGCTATTAGCAAAACTGAACAATTTTTTTTTTCATCTTTTCCAAGACTTTTTGTTACAGGCACATGATTAATAGTGTCTTAACAAACAGGATTTATACGATGCACCAGTATCAATCAGTCTCAAAATAAGACCATTGCACCTCAACCATTTGGACAGTCTTACACAATTTAAAAGCTATTTTATTTCTGTGTCATTTAAAAAAAAATTAAGCAACTGAAGCTAAAGAAGAAATAATCTAGCTGTAAATTTAGTTTAGGATCTTCAGAAACGGCTTTGCACAGTTCATATCAGTTTAAAACCGTGCTTTTGATTAAACCAGATGAGACCTTTATGTTGGTAAGGATTTCAGAAAGACCTTTCAAATTTTGATTTTGGCACCATAATATCTGTTTTCAAATCTCATAAGCTTATATTTACCCTCATGTAACAGATGAAATGAGAGTTTAGTGCAGTTGGTAAGAACATTTTAAAACTCTAGAACACTTATATTTCTTGCTGTTTCCGTTCTATGGGAAGTGCTTCTAACAGTGCGACACAGGATGCAGATATGCAGCAGTCTGTTACAACTATGAAGCTATTACAATATTTACTTGCTATCCTAAACAGATTAGATAAGGACACAACCCCAAGTTCTTGTGCTACTGGAATTGGTAGTCTGTATTTTCCAAATGTCTGAGCATAGGTAGGACTTGCACATATCTTATTACTTTTCTATCATTTACTACCTATACATATTTGACTTAATCAATTGTAATTACATACAACAATGCCAAAAAAATGTATGCATGGGTGCTCGTAAGAGGTGATGTGAAACTTTGAAAATGACTATCAGAGTATGTGGAAAAAGAGAGCTGCAGTTTTCCTTGCTTACTTAAAGTAAATCTAATTCGGTACGATCAGAAACTCATTTGTAGAATCTACATAACAGCTTACTGCAGCACAGGAAATACTTTAGTGCTGTAATGAGGGAGGTGACAAAAGGAACTGACTCTCTGAAGAGTGAAGTTCAGGACATAGAATACTAGCACTTGGCTACAAATTCAGGACATCCAATAAAAGAAAGGGCTTGTCAGGGAAGGGGAATGCAGTTAGCAGTGCCTTGATGTCCCATTCATTTCACAGACCATCCCAGAGAAGCATTTTTGGGAAAATAAGCAGAAGCAGAAAGTAGTGCAGGCAACGAACAACAGCTGTGGCAGCTGGATTCAGTATTGGGCTTAGATCCAATAGCAGGAGGAAAAAACATGAGAGTTAAATTGAGAAAAGTACACTTAAGCCCTGCTACTGATTCTTCACTGTGGAAAGACTGAAGATGGCAGCTTGAAGAACTTGAGGTTCCCAGGACTGGGGAGGAAATGGATGCAATGCCCAAATGAGCTCTGGGAGGGTTGGTCCAAATGCCAATGGTTAAAAAGTCTTGTTGAAACCTCAGCTCACAAGACCCCCCAGCTCTCACCAGCACAGAGCACTACAAATAAGACCTATATTTAATCCTGTATTCCTAGGGTTTTAACTAGGTCCACAGGAGCAAGATAAGCGTACGTGTAGTGTACATACTTAGATTTACAGCTTTACTAGCATGAGAGCAAATAGGATTTTACACGAAGTGCAAAGACAGAACTGCAGTAGTTTTGTCCTCATTATTGTGTATGACTTTAGTTGACTTACTTTTTCAAATTATTTTAAAACATAAATTAGATCCAAAACATACTGATAAAGACATAAAAACTACTTCAACATTTTATTTTTGTGCTGAGGATATCGGCTCCCATGGAAAAGACTGGCCAATTGCAATGAGTTCCTACAAAATACCTTTCATGACCCACCATTAGTAAGCTGATGTACCAGCACTAAAGACTGATGTTACCTTTACTGTTTATTTACAACACTTAGTACCTACTACGTTGTGCATCCAATCTTCCCTTGTGAAGAAAGACTGATACTTGTGTACACTATCAGAGAGAATATCCTATAAATTACTAATTAACTATTTAAAGCTGTAACTATTTAAAGATGTAGCTAGCAAAAGAAAAATCATATTGAATTGAACAGAGGAATAAATCAGGAAATTGTGCAAAAATTCAGAATAGTTCTTCAGAATGTTCCACACTGGAAAAGAACTGGGATTAACAGAAATTATATCTTTCCCATAGTTTTATTTTGACCATGCTGTCAATCTATATAGTAGAGGTGTGATTTTTCTGTTGAAGATTCAGAAAGGCTAGAGAAATATAATTGTTTCCTGTGGGATTTTTTCATAGCAGAATGTAGAATTTTTTATTGTCTGGTGGTCTCCATCTATTTGAGATTCTGTTCTATTTGACTGAATCACCAGGAATGGAATTCATACGCTGACACAATAATACTTGCATTTCTATTTTTTTTTTCCTGAAGATCTGAGTAGTTTAAAAACATTACTGGATAAAATCTCACAATACTGCTTTGGAAAAGGGAAGGATTTGGCAGAATAGAATTGTAGAATAAAGAGTCTAAATTACTTTACACAGAAGAGGAAAATATGCTAGAAGTATAGATTCTTATTCACTGCTCTGTTTGCAGCTAAAAAGCTGTATGTCTTCTGAAACTACATGTAGATTCATAAAGTATTGTGGTTGGGTTTTTTTTTGTTGTAGTGAGGTAGTCCCAAAACAAAAGGTTACAAAAGTAAAATTGTAAAGAAACTGTGTTTGCAGTTATCTGAATTGAATAGGTGAGAGAGGAGAAAAAAAGGAAAAGAAAGGGAAGGGATGAGAAGAAGCTCTGTTAAATTAAAAATTGCATTTTCTGTGGAGTATAGTAAATTTATTGTATGTCTATCCCTTTATGAATTTGAGGGCTTGTCAAAAACTACAGGTTTGCAGCTCTCGACAAACAAGTCCTCTTTTTAACTTGTTATGAGGCCAAAAGACAGAACAAGCTTTCCTCCAGTCCCTTCCTGTGCCACTCACCACTAACCTGCAGAGAGCACTCCAGGGTGAGAAACAAGATCATGAACAGAGCTGTGTGGTCCTCAGCACAGATTTTCGGCCACAGGTGTGTCAGTAAGAGTCAGTGTTGTGGCTGTTGTTATGAAAACACCTCTTTAGCGGGAACTGGACAGATAACAGCAACTCATTTTGTCTTTATGCTTCTGAGTAGTCAGAGCAATGCCTCCCAGCCATTACTGTTCTAGCCAGCTCTGTGAAAGCAATCTGGATGTGTAAATCTCTAAAAATCTTATTTTCAGGCCCAGGTATTTTGGTAGATTGTCAAGTTCTAATTAAGTATGTGAAGTGGGAATGCTGCTGATTCTTTTCCTCATGAGGACACAGGAAAGCCGTTGTCTGTTCTAATTCTGGCAGGAACACAGATATTTTCCACTTTAATAGTCTTTTTTTGTCTATTTTTTTACCATAGCGTTTGACTTCTGATTTCCAGTGATGATACCTTCTTCTGATGCTTAGACAAAAACCCTCAACCTACACAACCTATCTACGAACTTGCAATGAAAAACAGTTTTGTTAGGATGGATTTATTTTCCCTTAATTTCCCTCAGTGAGGTGTCATATCTACATACTTCACTCTATTTTACTCCTTTCATTTTCTTTCCTGGTGCCTCTTTCACCCTATTTTCAATCTGCTATCCTTTTCCTGCAGTGCTCCATAGTTTGCTTTTCATCCATATGCCTCTCCAGCGTTTCTCTTCTGCATTCTACTCCCTCATTTCCCAAATCCTTTTCTTCTTCATTGTCTCTTCTCGCCTCTTTAAAATTTTCTCTCCATTTTGCCTCATTTTTCTCTGTCCCCTTTGGCTGATGTCTTCAATCTCTATTCCTCCCTCATCCTTCCTCCATTCATGATCTCTAATAACCTTGAAGTCGACGTTTCTTTCTTCTTTCCTCCTTCATCTTTGTTGTTTTTTCCCATTATCTTTTCTTTCATCACCCTTGTTGTCCTCCTGCTCTTTTCTCCCGGCTGATTTTATCATTCCTGCTGTCTGCATTGCTTGTGGTCCTCTCACATTGCTGAAACGACTGGGTACACATTGTGCCCTTGTGTCAGAGGAGAAAGTGCTGCATGTGAAACCTTAATACAGAATTTATCGGCTGTCAAGACTCAATGAGTCATTTTAAGTATCTTGCCCTCTTTTATTTTTATTAAAGTCCTTGTGAGCTTTATCACTGGCTTCAAAAGCAGCAGAACCAGGCTAACACTAGGCACTTCTGGAAATTGCATGCAGAGCTCATTTGAATTGGTTCAAGAGGCAACATAAACTCTGAGACAGTCATGCAGATAATGAATATTTCAAGGGGATCTTACATCTATGGTTTCATGTTCAAGGCTAAACTTATGTTCCAATCCTCACAAATGTACCTATAATGACCATGCAAACTCAGACCCTTATAAATATCAAAGTTTCATAAAGATGCATTGTAAGCCAAAAAAAAAAGTTAAATTTAGGTTCATATGTTAATTATATCTCTGTTCTAGCTAGAAGGAGTACTCAATCACAGAAATTTAGTTTTAGCAAAAGTGCTTAATATTACTTCTCCACATGTAAAATACTGCTAGCATTTCTCATTTAGCAGAATGCTACTGATATTACAGGTCTCACTGGAGGCAATAGGGAAATTTAAATGCCAAGCCCAAAGCATATATAAAGGAAGAGGATTTCAGGAAATGACAAGAGCCAGCAAAACCAAAAAATTATGGTGGAAGGGCAAATGGGTGAATTTAGAAAAATCCTTTTCCATCTTGTCAGGGGTTTTTTTGGCATTGGATCCAATGCACTTCCAGTAGGAGTGGGCAGGAGATCAGGGGGATCCAGACAAGGATCACTCCTGGTGGGGCATTACTGAGTCCTCTCAGAAGACACTGGGAGAAGCACAGATTGGAGAGCGGAAAGAAGTGTAGAATGGAAAGATTTGTTATTGCCACCTTCATCATACAGTCTTTCTATCCACGAAGGAGCAAAGCCAGGCCTGTGGAGCTAGTCCAGGCATGAGACTAAAATAATTTTGGCTCAGAGGCTTCATGGAGTAACTTCAGTCTCTTTTATCTCTGCAGAGAGATTGCTCTGTCTCTTTCTCTTTGCCTCTAGAAATCCCCAGCAATTGAATGGTTCTGAACTGGGGCTGGCTGACTGCATACTCCTGTCCCCAGGTAAAATTTAATGAATTCCCTGATTTTCTGCATGTACTGTTTTTTCTTTCCTTAGCTGCTGCTATTATCTGTATTGCATTCCTGCATTTCTTGAACTGTGTGGGGGTGAGAAAGAACATGATATGTTTTTTAATTACACTGAAATCCATTTTCCTATAAGCAGTCTAAAATGCATCATGCTGGCACATAAAATATTGCCTTGCATTCGAATTCACAGATACACACAATGAGTTTAAATTAATTATATTGCTTTAGAAAAAATATTCCTGTGCCTTCCATTACCACCTCTGCATGCTGCCTGTTTTGCTACCAGTCAGGGCTTCCCAGCTTCCCAGCAGCAAGTGCCATGACGTGCTGCCCGCTGTTCTCACATCTAGCACCAGCACATACCCCCTTAACATGACTGTTGCCAAAGGCAGGGTATGTGCCTAATGTGAAATAGCTTCTGTGCAACACCCAGGGGGTGCTCTGTGCTCAGAAGCTGCCAGGGGGAAGCTGTGAATCAGTTCTCCCCCTGGGCTCCTTGCCCACGCTTTCTGTCTTGCCAGCATCGCCTGCCTTGGAGGCAGCACCGGGCAGCTGCAGATCCCTTCCCTGCAGCAGAGAGCACTTCGTGGCACCACTGATGAATCAATTCCAACATATGCAAATTCAAATGTTCGTTTCCAAACAGCTCAGCCTTTGGAAAAAAGCTTCATTTCTATATGAAGGAATAACATAAAATGATGGAGGCACAGAGAAAAATATAGGAGAAGATAGCCTTAAAGAACATGCCCTACAACTAGGAACAAAGCCATGCAGATTCTCTTGTCTCCTAATAACACTGCTGTAAGCCTGTGCTCAAAAAAAAAACTGAATCAAAAACCCACATGGGCTTTTTTCAGTAAATTTATGTGGACACGTTTGTCTCTGAAGAAGAACGTCCTATTCCTGGTTGGTCTATTAATATGGGAACCACTAAGCCTCTCAAGAATATCTGCCACTCAGTCACCACACAGCAAGATTGGTCCAGGTTTGCAGAACAGCCAGTGACATGATTTCTATAGCTCTCCCATGTGACAATGGGTCCAAGTGAAGCACTTGAAGACAGTAACAGGTATAACATTTTGGTATTCTTTACCTTGAAAGGTGTCTTCAAAAGCTCATATAACCAGTCTAACTTTTCTGTTTATGATGTAAATGGGAGTTTTCGCTCAAAATTAAATTAAAATTAGGCTGAATGTTGAGTACTTTGAAAATTCAGTCTTTAAACTAAGTAATTTCTCCCCTGATAAGAAATGTCCACTATAGTCAGTAATCTGCTGGTTACCTTGAACACCTTAAAATTATCAGTAGAATTATTCTTGAATTTTCATCTCTATGCTGCTGCCTCTCCCATGCTCTGCTCTTTTGTGCTTTGTGTATGTTGTCCTAGGTGAAGCGATTATCAAAGGGTCTGATGGGCACTGCAGTATGACCTTGAAGCTGTCACTTCCTGTGAGTTTCCTGGAGATTTGGAATGACTGCAAAATCGATGAATCCGGAATACTCAAAAAGGTCAGCATCACAGCAAGGAAGGCTGAGAAAAGCTATCAGATTAGGATTGCCAAAAGCAGAGGAAAAAAAGATTACCAGCTTTCGTGTAGTCTGTGGCCTTAACAATCCACTGAAGCTGTTGGTAGGAGATTGAGCACAAGACAACATTAGCCATTCCTTAGCTATTCTATTTATCTGTTTCTTGTTCAACTTGTGCATGCACAAACAACAAAGAGAAGGATTCTACAAGATCACAGGAAGAGGAGACAGTTGGATCAAATGGATGGGGGGAAAAAAGGCTGAGTGGGAAGGATGGAAAGTATGAAAAGACCATGAAGAAAGTCCAATTCATATGTTCTTCTTCAAAATGGTATACCTAATATAAGTATCAAAGACCAAGCTTACGAAATATTTCTAGACCTATATAATTAAGAAAGATGCAAGAGTCCTGCCTCTAATGCGAGTTCGCTTAGCCTAGCATTATGGCAAAGCCATAAATCAGTAGGATTGTAAACATCTGTGAATTATCTGGGAAATACACTCAGGCAGCATGAAAGCTAAGATGTTTGCAAAAAACCCCCAAGCCCATTAAAATAATCCAAGTGACAAAAAATGTAATGGGTTGGGATTTTCTTCACCATTAACAACTTCTTTCTTCCACTCCTGTTTCAAAAGAGCAATTAAAAACATGATTTTCAGTGCACATTCAGAAATGTTAGGTAAAAATAATAGTTTGGTGTAAAATGTGTCTAGGTGACTAATTGCATCTTAAGGCTGAGAGTTATGTTTTGCTCCGCATGCAGTCACTGCATTGTGCTCATTAGTAACCTTGAGAAGTGCTAATGTAACATGAAGTTCCTTACACTGGATGGACATTTACAGAAGACACTTACATGTCTTCTGCATGTTTGTGTTTCTCTCTGGAAACATACTATCCAGTAACAGGGACAGGCTAACATTTGTATGGAGGGAGCAAACTCAAGAGTTTTGCTTTCCCAGACAGATAAAGCAGAGATACTACTTTCTATTTTGGGGTGAAGCATCTACAGCAAATGAGCAAAATACTCCAGTTTTCATTTCATGAAAACAAGCAGCTTTTTCCCTCTAGGCCTAAAAACATTTGTCAGAAGCCTAAATGAAGAAATATGAAAATACTGAGTGTGAATTATATCAGACTGTGAGAGGCAGTCTGGTCTAGTAAGAAGGCTAATGAACAGTGCAACTAAGGGAAATCCAGTTTTGTTACTGATTTCCCATGTGACTTTATACTAATTCTTGGAAACTTCTCAAACTTGCTCTAATTTTTCATGTGGCTGACTTAGGATTCATGCTTCACACTGACTCTTAAGCACAACCTCACTGTTAAGTGCTAAGTTACCTCAGACATGCAGTAAGCATATCTAATTCATACTGAAGGGAAAATTCCCCAGTGAGTCTAGTTATGAACCTGTCTGCAAGGAGGACAGTTGTGCAACACCACACTTATGCCCGTTCCTACAAGTATTCCATCCTACTGCCTCGAGGCAGACTCCACTGGTAGACACTGGGCAGAAAAACCAGACCCAATGAACTAACACTAAGGAGGGTACAATGTTTTTTGTTTTCTTCCCAGCACTCTGAAAACCACAAACACTAAGCTGCAGGTTTGCACTGCTACAAGACATTGCCAGATGGTTTTGGGCCTGAAGGACTTGATATCCAAGACTGAGGAAGTTAGCTTGCTCGTTCTTATGAAAAAAAGTGTAAGGGAATCTTAAGGGAGTCTAGGAATACCTAACAGGATGGTGTGGTAAAGGCATAACAAAAGTTTTCTCAGAGCTGCGTGACTGAAGGACAGCCTATACAGGGATAAAGTTCAGCATGGGAAAGCCAATTTATAACAAATGAAAAAAAAAGCCCAAAAACATCAGTCTGGTCAAACACTGGAATAGCTGTGGGAACTCTAACCTTGGCAATACTTACAACTTGACTAGACAAGGTCCTGAGCAACCTGTTCCAACTGGACTTGGTATGAGCAGAAGCTTAGACTAGCTAACATTTGGATATCCCTGTCTAAGTGATTTTATAATTCTGTAATGCATCCTAAAAGCTGTATCAGAGAGAATACTGTTTGGCCTCCTATTGACAGTACAGATGCAGCCTTTAGTTAGAGACTATTCCAGAGAGATCATGCACTATCATTCTACTTGATTCCCATCACTTCTGGATAGTTCGAGTTCAACCATCAGCAAATTTATCTGTATAGTTTTATATATTCAAAATATTTGTGTATTTCTTTGTATTTGTACATGTTCTTTTTCTACAACTGAAAGTGATGATTTTGAAGTCCAGCTTGCAGAGTTAATGAATGTTCAGAAATTCTTAGTGTGGTAGATGAAGTGGATCACAACAAACATCCTGATCAGTGAGAGGGACTGTGTACCCAAGATAATACTCCTAGCTTCTACTCTGCAGCTGTCTGGGTAGCAGTAAAAGAAACAACTGAGCTTTTAGTACAGTATTCAGTAACCTGAAATTGGTGTCATTTCACCCTAACCTGTCAGACTGGATGAGGCAGTTTGCACATTATTAGAACAAAGGAGACATCCCTTCAGTGAGGGCAGGAAACTCTGATAAGACTATTAGAACTGTTTCAAGCTAAACTCTTCATTTTTCTGTTGGAATCTGAGACTGTATTGAACAGCACTTAAGTAATAATTCCAGTTCCATGCAAATGTTCCAAGGTATCATTAAGTAGAGCACTTGAGAATGAATCGTGCTTTTCAGTGTCATAGGATATACCCTCGTGTCTTTTCTCACTTTGGCCCTCCTTTCTTTCTTCTCAGTTAACAAAAGCAGAAAGTCCAAGTTTTTGTACAATTTTCCCTTCAGCAGCTCCCATACGAAAAGGCAGTGCAAGCTTGGTTCATACTGTAAATATCTCATGAAAGAGCTACATCAGGTTTGCAGTCTGAGAGCTGCAGAAATAGTTTCCCAAGCTGCACAGTGCAGGGAGGCTGGAGGTTCCAGCCAAGGCTAAAGGACCGTGCAGGACAATGGCCCCGTGTGGCTGCACACAGTGCTTGAGCTCTGTTGTACCCTGGGGCTCACAGCTTCCATGCACTGCAATTAGAAAAGCAGCTCTCAGTGAGAGGCTAACTTTGCCTTACATGACTTTTACAAGAAGGCTTCCCTCTGATTTTTTTAAAGCAATAAACTTCTTTTCCAAAGCCACTTCCTGTTTTAGTGTGCTCCTTACTCTGATTTCTAATTGACTTGGTTAGTGTCGATACAAACCTTGTCTAAACTTTGATTAATACTTTTCTTTTTCCAGGCTGGTGAAGAAGAACCATAACTTTCTATTACCAGAGTGAATGTTTACATCTTCTGGTTGAACTCTGCCAAAATATTTTTTAAAAAATCACTATCCTTGCAACCATTCCTGCTAATTAAAAGCCCCTTGACAAGGATTTTGAAGAATATTACATGGGGCAGGAACCTAGCTGAAACACAAATTCTCTGTTTTGATTAGCTCAGAGGTTGGGATCCTCAGCTATACATGACACGGAAGAAGAATATCTTATTAACCTTCTTGCATGAAGTAGAGATAGGCATAATACCACTCAGCACCCATTCAGATGTAGGAAAACCACTAATTTCAAGATTAATACAGGATCACAAGAAGGTCAACTGTGGAATAAGTTATCCAGCAAACTACATCTTACAGAAATGTCTCCCATAGATTACCAGTTCCCAGTACTTATTGTTGTCAACTGTATCTCCTGCAGAGAATGTAATCCATTGGCATTGCCTTTAAAAATAGCCAATTTCCCCTTTTAATGGTGAGGGACGTTTGTAAGAAAAAACACCCCTTGGATAAATATCTTATTCATTACATTTACTTTACCTTTGAATGGAAGTATCTTCATTGACATGAACAGACAAAAAGAAGTTTTTCTTAGCCTTAAAGAGAATCCCACTACCTTTTGAATTTTAAGATGGAATAAAAATATTTTTGAGATTGTTCTTGATTATGTAAGACCTTACATGAAGATATAAACACATCTGGTCTGTGGCACGTTAACATTCACAAAGATTGTGCAAAAATTGGAGATATGTGGTCCTGATGTGTTTACTTATTACAATTTGTGAATCAGCAGCATTTACCTGCTTCAGTAGCGTTAACGCAAAAACTTGTAAAAACGAAATTAAAATCAGGTAAATTATTATTAAACACAGTATTCTGGATAATAGTTTTGCATACAAAATTTGCAGAAAATTACTTCTCATTTGCATTGAATATCAATAATTTTTAATTTACAGAGGTTTATTGTATTGAATAGAATTCCAACAAAAGTTAAGAACTTCCTTACCAATACTTGACTAATTAAACTTTAAAAAAACTCTTTTCTTTAAAAACAAATAGTGATAGGACTCTGTCTATGATGGTATCAACCTGAAACTGGTTTTGTCAAGTGGAAGAAGTGCAAATTCTACATGGAATTTGGCCTTGTAATATTCTCACTCCATTAAAAACACCCTGCTTAGGGAAAGCTTTTCAAAGTTGCAGAACATAGTCTTGGATCCAAAGCCAGCTAAAGACAGCTAAAGAACTGTGTTCTACTGACACAGTTGCCCAGCGACATTGTGAATGCCTCAACCCTGGAGGTATTTAAGGCCAGGTGGGATGGGGCTTTTGAGTAACCCAGTCTAGTGGAAGGTGTCCCTGCCCAAGGCAGAGGGATTGGAACTAGATGATCTTTAAGGTCCCTTCCAACCCAAACCTTTCTGTGATTCTCTGATTCTATTACTTAAAAGGATTTTGGATTAGGTCTCAGTAAAGAATTAGAACCATTGAAGTACTTTTTCTGTGAATGGGAATGTTGAGGATTAAACCTTACTTGGTAAAGAAAAAAATTCTGAATAATTTCATTCTTTCAGATTCTTCACACTCAAGTCACAAAGTTGTATTCAGTGTTATTCAAAAGCAAGGCCCCTGCCCCTCCTTCATTAAACCTATACTTATAGAAAATACTTACGCTTTCCTGACAGATGTTTCTTGATTAGTGCATCAGAAGAAAACAAACCACCACCTACAATGGTTCCTGGAGAAGCCTTGAGGAGAAACCCATAATCTATCATTTTTAAAAATTATTCAGTTATTTTCATATAATTTTTTATGATTTCCCTGGGGGAGGTTTTCTGTAATTTTTTTTACAATTCTTCTTTACAGGAACAAAACCAGTGATTTTTCTCTGCAGCGTCCAGCATATCTCTGCAGTGTCCAGCATAACCAACATTTACAACTTTTAAATTAAGACTTATTTGTGAATGCCCAGCAGTTACTGAATTCAGTCCCCATTAAAGAATAACTCTGGGATTTAGAAGAAAAAAATACAAATATTTGCAAGAAACAATGAAGATTTTTAAAAATTTTTTACCTATTGTCTGACATCATGCCTGATTTATGAAATAGGGATTCTGATCATGGAGTCAAAAACAAATGGTTTTTTTTACCTATTAAACTCTGAATTTAGCATTCAGTAGATTGCATTTAATGCAGGGTTATTTTATTTCTTTTAGCTATCATCAGTTTATACAAGAAAACAAAAAAACCCTAAGATCATAATTTTACTGGTAAAAGGATTAAGTTGGGATTTTATAATTCTTCTTTAGAATATTTTCTGTGTGCACCATGTATTCAAGAAAAGTGCCAGACTGGCCTAGAAAAAAATAGTTCTCTACCTGTAAAAAAGAAAAGAAAGTCTATGACTTGGTTTTCTTATAACCTGCATCTGTATGTTTTGATTCTTTTCCTATTTAATATAGAAGAAAAATACTTGGGTATCTAATCTCTTTTGAATAAATTATAGCTCTTTTAACTGATCATATGCTTCATAATGATGTCCCTATTAATTTGCACTCTGAAAATTTGGAAACTAGGTTCTGTTCATCTCAGTGTACTGTTAACTGAAGCCTGAAGAAGGCATTTTAAATATCACTCTGACTGACTACAGCACATTATTTGAATGAAACTGTCAATACTATAACTATGCAAATTACATCTTAAATAGAATTTATTTAGATTCATTTTTTGAAGAGTCTGTCTTTTTTCCTTTTTTTTTCACAGTCCAAAAAATAATACCTAATAATAGTAATGTGCTTATACCTCAGTCCTCCTCTGCCTCCTTATTACAGAAAACATATACTGCTGAAGCGGAGTACAGTGCAAGCACAGTCAAGCGTACAAAAATAATTAATGATGGCCAGTGTTAAAGTACTCCTCAAAATTTAAGGTTGTTTCATACAACTGAGGCCATGCTGAAAGAGCACAGTGTTGTTATCTGTGGAAGGAGAGAAATCAACAAACTTTGAAGCAGTGGAAATTCTGTGTGTGTTAGGGTAGAAGAGCAGTTTTTACATGCAGATGAGCAAATGTAAATTCCATTTACTGGGAATACAAAAATATTGTAAAAGAAGATTATGATGAGGTGTTTATGAGGGATATGGGATATTTTAGAGATATAAAACATTGATATAGATACTACAGTGCTGCAAAAAACGTGTGCCACATAAGGTCCCAATAGCACTGAGATAAAAGTAAAGAGATGAACTTAACTGCATGGCAAAATCAGATGTTACTGTACAGATACAGACACCACATAATCGAATTAGCAACTGGCCATTTTAAGAAACCAAATAATGCAAGGAATTTCATAACTTCAAAAAATTTAAATAGGCAATCAAACATGAATGCTAACCCAAGAGAGTAGCTGAGGGCATCTGTCCAGATCATCACTGTTGTATCTTAGCGTAACTCCACCAAAGGCAGTGGAGCTATGCTAATTTACACCACCTGAGGATCAGGACAATCATGTTTAGGGCTTCAAGTGAAAAAATTGCTCTTATTTTGGGTGTATATATTAAAGAGTTTTGGCAAGTCTGACCAAACACAGAAAGTGCAAAACATTCAGTTTTTAATTCCCCTTTTAGCAACTGTATAGTTTATGCAACTTCCCATGGGGATTGCCTCAGCACTTGGGATATACCACAGCATCATGTTGCAGATCTTTGCAGATCTGGATGGAATGAGCAATTGGTTATGATCTGTTGATTTGAAGCAAAAATGATCAACATCACAATGGGAGTTTGCACAATTACCAAATTGTGCCAAAGAAAAGACCCTTGAATTGATTACAAGCAAATGCCAGGCTGAATGAGATTAATTATGTAGGACAAGTTCAATGACAAAGAAGTATGACCAAACCCAAGGAAGACAGAGGCAACTGTACAAATGGAAAAACTCCAAGACAAGAAGGCCTTAGAGAGATTCATTGGGCATATTAACATGGCTAAACAAATTCATTTATAATTAATCACAATTAAGTGCTCCTCTCAGAATAGTTGCTTAGAAACTGCACAGAATGGCACTAGAATGACTGACAAGAGAAAAGTTTCGAAAATTAAAATAAACCATCAAATAAACATTCACACTGAAATATTTGGTGATTAGTGAAGAGCTAGGAACTAAGGAGTGTATCTTCAAAACTGCCTAAGTTGTTACTGCAGACACTGAATTCCACTTTCAAAGTTAGGCATATAGAAGTTGCAGGGACGTGGATGCCCAGCACTTACATTCCTTCTAAAAACAAAGTTTAGACTCTTTAGGCCATACAGGTTGCTTCCAAAAAATTACTCTGATTCAGTGAATGTTCATCTGAATTGAGGCTATTTTGGTAATAACTGAGTGGCAAATGGTTTTAAATACTGATTCAAATCCAAACAGTAAAAAAATACAAGCTACTGTTATCTTTTGTTTTGGATAATTAAGTACATAAAGAAACAGGCCATGAACTGTTCAGCTGTTGTAGATACCACTATGCAAAGGAAGCCTCCAATTTCAGAGCATTTCACAGCATTGACAACTTACTAAGGCCCTGATTCTGCAAGGTGCTTCATGCAAACAATTTTGTGCCTGCATGGAACGTTTCACAGCATCAGAGATACTGATATGCAGATGGCTTTTAAGGAGCTTTTTAGAGAGTACATGCTTTTAAGACTACCTCTGAGTAATGAAAACAATGATGAAGGGTCTTATGTAAACAAAACTCAAGTGTTTTCCATTTCAGAGACAAAAGTTGACAAACTTAAGTGAGAAAAATGGAATGACTCAACCTTACCAGAGTCTGAATGAGTTATTCTAACAGAGAAAAAGCCCAGCCACTTCCATATGTAAAACTTATTGCGACTACAGAGATGAGGTTGCTGCAGATGATGGGTTTCTATACAAAGGACATTATCATAACACCACACAACATGAGGTTGGAAATGCTAGGTATAACCTACAGTGCCCATTTGAGTATTGAGAAGTGCAGGAACAGAGCCCAAGGTGTTCTGTTCTGGCCAGGCATGCATGCTGCCATCAAAGATAAGGTATCCAAGTGGAAATCTGCAATAAATACAGGAAACAAAAATGCAAAAAAAACCCACTGAAACCACATAAGATTCCTAATTTCACTTGGCCCAAGGATTGTTGAGCAAAATGGGAAAGATTATTCCTTATAGGTGAACTAATAATTCGGGATTTATGTTTCTTGGTTTTGTTTTTAATAATTTAAATTAGACTTGCACACTAACTTGCAATTTAAGAACACATTAAAAACTACAGTTTGTTCAGTTTGTTTTACCACAACATTGCAGATAAGTTAACAAAACACTATAATTTACAAATGGCTCACTTTAGCAATTTTTAGCATTTCTCCAAATACATCACATGTAGTCCTCGCAATCACATTTCCTACACAAAAGTTAGCTAAAGCATCAAGGAATTTCAAAAAGTGTCTGCAGATTCAAAGGATACATACTTAGCATCAAAGAAGTATTTCAACTTAACACAAGATTACTTACTAGGCTCAACAACCTCAGTATTCAAGAAAAACTGTAATGACAACTTCTATTAAGTTTCCATTTAGAAAAAAAAAGACATAAACAACAGGAGTAAAAATAATAATAAGATAATAAGATAATAAGAATGGAAATGGTTACTTCTCTTGCAACAAAGAGTAATTTTCTAAGATAAAAGTGAGTGAAAACTATATAATGGGTCTCAGTCTTGCTGCATTCTTATAGGAGGACAGATGTAACCTCAACAGGAAAAGGGAAAAGGAAGGTGGGAAAGGGAAGGCAAGGCAAGGGATAATACTTCTTTGCGGATGAAACAACAAATGTACACCTAGGAACTGAACATCAGAAACACCCCAAGTGGAAAACACTGGATGTCGGTGGAGAAGTCACTCCAGCAGGTAAACAGAATTCTGCAGAAATAACTGGTTTGAGTACATAAAGTGACTGTATATTGGGAGAGCTATCAAGGTGTAAAATGGTATAGGCACTGGTCAATGTCCAAGAATAATGTGGTTACCTATCTAAAGAGGGAAATGTTTCTGTGGTGTTTTAGTAATATATCCTATTAATTTTTGTCTCTGCATTTTAAATTTATAGTTAGAGAAGGCATATTTTTTGCCAGATGACTAAAGCAAGGAGGAAAATACTACTCTTTTCCAGTAATATTTTATCGTATATATTAATCAGAATAAAAACAACAGAGGCTGCTCCATTTCTAGGAGGGAATCTCTTCTTCCCAGTTCTTGCTGAGCAAATTGCAGTAAAATCACATAAATAAAAACAAATAATAGACAATATATTAATGTGGAAGAGTTTCCCTAGAAGTACGAGGTAAGAATATCCTTTCAAGAAAAAACTGTACTGCATGGAGTTGTTTTTCTAGAAGAGTCCTGGCTAACAGGGAGAGCTTTAGAGAAGTTCACTTTTCTGTGTGAACACTGCTAGGATGACGCATCTGGGAACAGGGAGACAAGAGTGAAAGGAAGTTAAGAGAAAGAGTAGAAGATCACTAAGAATATGGAAATCACTATGGCAGAATGACATGGAAAAAAGATGGAGGCACAGAAATTCCAACTCTTACTTTATTGTGGAGAACATGCAAAAATAGACTAAGCTCCTCACTTTTGAGTTAAGAAGAGATGTGGCAAACAAAAGCTCTCAGGTTTCATTGTAGTGAGGGAAAGAAGACTGTACTCCTCCCTCCATAGGAAATACCAGAAGACATCCACCACAGAAAATAAGAAAATCCACACAGGTGCTTTGTGACTGAAGGACTGAGCATACTACATTATCAGGAAGTATCCAAACTTCTAGGCACCTGGTTGAACTGCAAATCTTTCTGAGGTTTAGATGCTTCAGAATAAGCAATAATGGGATTTTCTGGCAGAAAACTGACCCAAGGGAACAAGGGTAGATGTTGACAACGTGATATTTAGTTCCACAGCAGACCAAGCTAACATTTAGTTACCTACGGCCTTTGAAAAACTGTGATTATTTCTATTACATCGAAGTAGCACTAAGTAGAAATAAGTTTGTCACTTTCTGGGAGTCTCTAGTACCTGGGTTTTTGGGTTCCCACACTGACAGGACACCGAATAGAAATTCTCTCAGTCAGTAAACTGTGTTTTAGCTGGGATTGATTTACTGATGAACAAAATGCATCCTTGTAAAAACAATAATTAATTTTAGCTTTGGATTGTTGAGGGTTTGTTTTTTTAAAATTTTGTTTAAGTAAGATTTAAAGTGCTTAAAAATATTGTTTTTAACAGTATTTATAATTCCACAATGGGATTACAGTTTTGAAGTAATTGTAACTGTTAGAAAAACCTGCTATGATAAGGCACAAATAAAGAAAACTGATAAGAAAAAGCCCCTGGCTAAGCTTACACCAAATTCAACTTACAAATACTTTGGTAGCTGTCACTGGGTGGGCTGTTAACTGCTTTCCCATCATAGTTAACTTTACACATCAATATAGTGTTCCTAGGTCCTTTAAAAATTAGTTGCTTTTCACAAGTACTATAACCAAAATCTTAATTTTGGAAAAGTTTGGATCCTTGCCAGATATTCCTTTCTTCAGACAGCCTTAAAGCTGTCAACCTCTTCTTTTTTTTTTTTTTTTTCCAGCAGAAGTAACTGAGAATTAAAGCAGAAGATATTCTTCTGTTATTTGAAGATCACTGACCAGGCTGTAGCTGCTTTAGTCTGCTGATAAACTATGAACAACGGCTCTCACTTTTCTATTTGAGCTTTGGGCAAAAATGAAAAATCGTGCAATCTGCATAGTAAACCTCAGCAAGAAACCTTACAGATGAGAAACATGGGTGATAATGAATAATTATGCTGACCCTGGAACAATTTAATTGAAAGTTGCAACATTATTACATTGAGAGCCAGGTAATGTGAGTAATGGAATCTTGGAGCTACAGTTTCCAAAAGCCAATACAGTAAGCATGACTGTTAAGCAAAATAAACATTTCTCTAACCTTTTAGCATTCTTATATTATTTTGATTGTGAATATTATCTGACTGATATTATTAATGAACATTAGTTGAAGTGTCTGCTATTTTACATTTTAGTTGGGACACAAAAAAACCCAGTGTGTTAGCAAAATTCCAGTTAGGAAGCTGCATTATACATTATTTGTACGTGTTTTAAAATACACACAAAGAAATCATGTATTAGTAAAATGTGATATAAAGGCTTTACCAGCACAGGTGTGATATTTGATACATGGGAAAGACATAAAAGTATTAAATCCTTCCAAACTATGCAGTCCAGAAATATTTATATGATTCCTATGCTGCACTATCAATTCTTCTACTACACTATCAATTGTTCCCTGTACTCTATACATTAAACAAGTATTTACCAAGAATTTTACAAATGTTGAAATCTTTATGGAAGAATGGAAAAAACTACATTGAAAATCTGAACAAGGAATAAAAGATGAAGAAGAGATAAGAACAGTACAGATTGGTAGGGACAGGACAGAAGGGATCTCAGCTTGGGTTATAGGTAAAAAATGTGTATACATTTCTCTCTACAGCGTGCGGCAGGAGCCAAGGTTACTGATTCTCACTACTCTTCTGCTGTCAGCAAATATGTGTGAAACACTCAGCAATGTTCCCCATCTCCTCCTAGTGCCAGTCCATGCAGATCACTAAACCTTCTACTGTTGTTGGCTACGTCAGCCCAGGCTATACAGCAGATACCAAAATTTCCCATGGTGGCTGGTGGCCTGACAGAGAGCCAGTAGTATCCCGTATTATGGAATTTCTGCTTCTTTTTGGCTTGCTCATTTTAGAAACAAGGAAATTATACTCCCAGACCTCACACACAGACATATAACATGTAAATGAAGTACTTCACAGATCAAAAACTTCAAAATTAAATTCTCTTATGTAGTTTTGGTTTAGCTGCTTTGTGCATGCACATTACATTTACATGATCACATCTTCCATCTTAAGCAGAACACAAGAGCATAAATGAGAGCTGTATAAAGGATGCTGCCATCCATAGGACTCCTACTTCCCTGCTTTCAAATACATGTGAGAAATGCTAAGATGCTTTATTTCTGTCCCTGTACCAACTTCACAGGATGTAAAGACAGAGGACAGTAAAAATATAAATGTGATGGAGGCAGGAGATGGGCTGATCAGACAAGGGAGCTTGAGACAATGTAGAAACAATGTAGGAACAATGTAGAAAAACAATGTAGGAACAATGTAGAAAAACGATGAAGAAAAACTGGACAGCGTAAACGGGCCAAGTGGAAGCTGGGACTGATCAGAGTTTTGGGATAGAAGAAAGGACAGTGTGGCTGCTCTGGAACTGGACTCTCCTGCTTTTTCTGCAGAGTTCATCCCTTTTCAGAAAGGGTCAATTACATTACATAGATCTGCTGAATTCCCACAATTCCAAGCAAATTCAAGGGTTTGAACCTATACAGTTCTCTACAATGTGAAGAACTGAGAAATTGAGTCCTAAAAGTATCCAACTGAGCAATCAAAATTATATACCTAATTTTTCTGGTTTAAAAATGAGGACAATGCCAACCCTAACTTACTTCAGAATATACCTGCAGATGAAAATAAACTAATTCTTTTATAACTAAATTAATTAGGAAACACTCAGATGTGATGGTAGTGACAAACGTGTGAGCGAATTAGTAGTTATATCTTTAGAGGTCAGTTTGAGAAACCTGTTGTGAATAACAGACAGGCCCTCACACGAGATAATAAAGGAAAAGAGAAGAAATTAATTAGTTGCTTATGCAGTGATTACTATCTGTCCTGTGCAATGATTTACTCTGTTATCCTGTGGAAAATACATGATCAGAAAATGAAGAATTGCCACACAGTGCAAATACAAAAGAGAACTGAGCTAAGTAAGCCTGCTTAAAATTCTGACATTTTGAAACTAAACAGAGTTTTATATGTTCAGTAGGTATAATGATAACTGCTAAATTAATAATTTATGCTAATAAATAATAAAAAATAGATTTTAAACCTAAAAATATAACTTTAACTTAATCTTGTTCTTTTTGCTTAGGCAAAACTCGAAATAAGTAGAGAGAGTGGCATAACATAGAAGTGGGATCTCAAGTTTAAGTGTTTTGGGATTCTTTTCTTCCTGGTCTCTACCAGGCAGCCTTGACTGCAGATGTTTGAGAAGAGCAGAGGAGATGGGGTAATTCAGAAACACCTTCTTAAGATAAGTAGAAACTTTATAAATGCTTAAAGCAGCAAAGTATGTGCTTAAAACATTCATGCTGCCTCAAGAGTCTTGACTGCGTTTTGCCTATGCATTTACATTTCCTCAAACTTCTACCCTTTGACCCATCCCAACCCAAAATCCACATCCAAATCTGGGTTTCTCTGGGTTGCGCATGTCTTTCTCTGCTTATACTTAAATGTTTTCCCTGATCTCATTTACATCCCCTTTTGCATATCACATATTCTTCTGGCAGCATATACCACCATGACCTAAATTAATAGTTTCAAAACATTATTTTTGACTTTGCGGGAAATCAGCTGTAAATTTTGCATGTATTGTTTACATCTAGCAACTAGATTAGGTAAAACTAGAGAGAAATCTTACTCCAGCAATTTTCTCATGCTTGCTTTCTTATTTTTCCCACAGTTTACATCAAGACTTGGTTGTTTTTTTTTTAAATCAGTGTATGTTCTGAACTCAAGAAATGTATTGTAAAGACAGAATACTGCTAAGCAGTATGGCAGCATAAGGTATCCACTCATACTTTCCCTACCAAATTTTCCTCATTTCTTGTGAACATCTTTCCATGTTAACCAAATTACCAAATCAGGAGTACCACCCTGTCATAGCACTAATAAATGCTATAGTTCTTCCACACAGAGAGTTGCAGTAGAGCATATGTGCAGGAAGACAGAGCAAAGCTAAGTCTCATGATTCTCTTAACGTTCATTGTTCACAATTGTTACTCCAAAGAACTGAAAGGAATTGTAAAGAACTCATTTTAAGCAGGGGATAACTAAGTAAACATTAAAAAACATAGTAACATGAGAAAATGCATTAGGCTGGTAGCAATGATACGAACCTGGGGAAAATTATGCAAGCATTTGAGAGAAACAAATTGTTTTCCCTCCAACTATGTCTGAGAAACTGCAGCGCTTTACTGCTTGTGTAATCAGAAGTGTTTCATCAGTCTAACTATACGAGAATTTTCTGTTCTAACTAGCAAACTCAAAGTTCAAAAAAAAATTGAATAGGATTTCAAGCATTAAGATGAAATTCCAGTTCTGTCTTTTGTCCATCTCTATCACCTAATGGATACACAAAAGGACATACTAGGTCAACAGATTTATGTACAGAGCCCCCTGTATGGAATTTCTAGAGACTTCAGTGCATGTTCCAAGCAGGATCAGCCCCTTGAGCAGCAGTACCCCAGACAGCATTTCTAATTTCTGATACAACTATACACAATTTGTGGTTAAATAAATATTTATAAAGAAAATATTTGTTCTTTATATCTTACTTGAGTTCCTGTGAGCTTGTGGCCAGCATACTCCGAATGCTTTTGTCAGCCAACGGACAGCCAGATAAACTGTAAGACATGGCAGGACATACAAGTATGTTAATCTTCTCATTAACTGAACGCTCCCAAACAAACACAACATAAAAATTAAAAAGTAAAAGTTTGTAATGCAGAAAAGCGATGGGGCAAGTGCTGTAATATTGAATTCTGTAATATAGTTAACCCTCTGAATATATTTAGTTATCAACATTACTTCCAAAATTACATACTGTAAATGTTCTTGTTTGTTTGTTTGTTTCTCTATGAACTAGAAAAATATAACAAAAAATATTGGAGATTCCTGGGTTAACTACTTAAATGCTTAAGGAATACTTTGGAAATTTTAGTAATCTATTTAAAAATAAAAGACGTTTATACAACACACAAATTAGCATGCTTTTAAGATCAACATATATTACTCAAAGGGTTAACACATAGTTCAACGTTTTACTTTGACAGCATTGTTGAGGTAAGCTGAAAACAATAAATTGAAAAGACAGAATCCACCATGAAAAAAATGAAGTCACACCTTCTATGTGAGGCGTAATTACCAGTCACATGACCACTCCCATCACACCCTGGTGTTGGACATCTGCCACCAAACAAAAACAAAAACAGCCAAAATAGTAAGTATGTTTAAAAAAAAACTTTTAAAAGTTTCATTGTTTCCAGTTTAGCTGCAATGACTGCAAGGGGTTTTAAGCATCCTAATCGAAAAGCTGCAAAATGAACAGGTTTAAATGAAAATGGCGTCTCAATACAATATAGCATCATTAAGAACAAGCAAATACACATTAGCTTATCACTTTACTTAACTGGCAGTTTGAAACATTTATATGCTGCAAATGTTGCATGCTCATACTGCAAGGCGCATATGTATTCGTTGGTTTAAAAAAAGACAAAGAGAGAAAAAGTTAAAAGGAGATAAATAATTTCACCTCACATTATGCTTACGTTATTAAATCCTTTTTGCTCTCTTTGCATTGAGGGTATTTGGGTTTAGGACTTGGGATTGTAACTTCACCAGGATACCTTCTTTCTTCAAGTGCCTCTTGGAAAGGATCCAAATCTTCCGGCTACAGGCAAATATATACACATTAATTTCAGCTAGATAAGGTCACAACTCACATAAAATAATGCAAAGCAGATGGTATCTCCTTCTTATCCTATTCTGACAGAGAAAATTAATGGAATTATTTTATATTCTTTCACGTACTAAACTTCTGAATAATATTTGAATATTTTGATGAAGACTTCACAATATGTGAAATACATAGTTTATTTAACTAGAAAAAAAAGTAAGGAAAAACTCCAGCTTTTTCTATAGCTGTCATATTATTTTTCTCTAAAGACTCAGGTCTTTTCCCTAAAGTCACTGCACAACAGAGAAAAAGGCAAAAAAGATGACTAAATACAGTATCTTATGCATCAAAAAGCCATCCTAAAGAGCATTTTTAAGGATTTACAACATCTCAAAGATGAAAGAGAAGCAATCTCAACATTTACACACAGAATCTTTCTGGGACAAATCTCAATGGATCTGTCTGGCAAGAAAGAATTATATAATTTGTAATTAACTTTGGTGATGTTCAGAAATTCAAACCCATCTATTTCAGGAATGCAGTGGCTGAATGCGAGGAATCAGGGATTCCTGCAGATGGTGCTATAAACAACATAGTAGAAGTAGAGAGTTCTCACTGAAAAAATACGCTGCTTTACCTAACATTTCCTTTATAGTGACAGATTTCCTGCCAGCTTCAGTGAAATTAATAGCAAAACTTCTATCACCAAAGATAGAATGCATTCAGGATATCTAGTGAAAATGCCACTTCATTATATATTTCAAAGATACTGAGAATAGTTTTATGGTTTAATTAAAATTGGCAAGAGATGTGCTACACACAAATGATTAGCCTAATTTTCTGCTATAAACCAAGAAAAATCAATATCTAGAAGTCTCCAAACACCTAAATTGAATTGAGTGCAGGATTCTAAGCTGCTGAATGGATAAAGGTTAAAACCTGACAGAAAAAAGCAGTGGCATTGAACCTTGTCAGCAGACTTCTTCAGTGTCCTGTCTATTCTGTTTTGAAAAGTAATATAAATCGACTAACATACTTTCTTTACCTGCCTCTTCTGTTTAAACGGTTTTGCTGTTGTCTTGGTATTAGGAGTAGAGAAGTAACACTGATTTCTTATATCCCTTCTTTGTATTCTTGAAAGTATTTCATTAATACAGGCCCTTACACACAGAGCTATCAAGAGGATATAAGTAATCTAGAAGATTAGTTGAAATAGTTGAAAGCTTACATTATACTGTGCTGCTTTGTTTCAACTGATTTCTAAGTAATACATGCTTTCAAAGCACATCATTTCTGGTTTTCAAATTCAGAAGAATATCTTGTCTTCAGAGCTGATTATCCCAGTATTGCAGGGCTATGTCAACTTGCTTATACAGAGTAACATAATCTGGATATAGCAAAACATCTTTACTGCAGAAAATATTTGTTAACAAGATGACGCTGTTAGAAAACATGATTCACATTCATGGTTCAAATGTTTTCTTATGGAACTTAGTCACAGATCAGATGTGTGCCAGAATGATATAGTCTTAAAGATTAACCAGCAGAAAGTCCTTTTTGTAGAATACCACCAGTTTTATCACATACTAATTTCGCTTCCTTTTTCCCTCCAAATTTCAGAAAATTAATGAATTACCAAAATTAGACTGCAACAAGAACTATACAGATGAAAAAGACATACATTAATCTCTTTGGAATCATCTTCATCTATCCTACTTGGCTTCATTTTAGTGTAGTCCACTGGCAAGTCCCAGCAGTCACCCTCGTTCAGTTGGTAACACCGGTTGTTCATCACAGCTTGTCGTTGTGGGGACATTGGCTCCAGTGGGGTCAAAATGGTACAGCAACCATCTCGCTGCCTCTGCTTGTTCATGCTCAGATCCAATGTCCCATTTTCATCGACTTCCATATCAGGATTCTGCCAAAATAAGAAAAATATTGTTAATTCAACTTCACAGTAGCAAACTGCAACCTCTTCTTCAATCTGATTGCCTAGCAGAATGATAAAATGCTTTTCCATTCCTGTATAGATTGTAAGCATTGAGCCCCCTCCTACACATAGCATGATGCTGTTACACAACATTAATGCTGTTAAAGTAGATTTCTTCCTGACTGGCTAATTTGATGTTTGGGGGAAAGGGGAGAGTCTTCAGTACCCCTTCTGCCACCCAGCACACAGGTGCAAAATCTGATATATAAAGGAGAAATCTCTAAAGGTATTTTCTTGCCATTGTCTTTATGTTCTTGATTTATTCTGTGACAGGTGAGGTAACCTGTGAGGTAACATCTGCATAAATCTAGTTTTCAGTCCTGACATCTGTCTGGGTGATTAGAGAAATAAAAACCAGCTAACATCAAATAATCTTTGTTTCTTTCTTTCTTTAACATTAGCATTCAATGCTTGAATAGATAATGTCAGAAAATTAAACAGGGAGGTAGGGTACCAAAAGAAGTCCTTTTGGACACCATTTGTCAATGAGGAAATGCATTCAAGTTTCACAGCTCCTTTCAGGCAGATGAACACGCATTAACAATTCATGTATCTATCTTGATAATAATTTGTGCCAATTTCTGTGACAACGGGCACTGTGAAAAATGGGACAAATATGGGCTCTTTTTCTTTTGCAGAAACAAACAAGTGTTGTCTATTATATTAGATGAGGAGAAATAAGATATCTTAAAATGAACACAAAATCAAAAAACTAAGGACAGATGATAAAAATGCCCATAGAGGATCCCTCATCTTTCCAAAAATGAAGTGTTCCATGAGAAATTTGCTTTCAAAACTAATGTGAATATGACCGATTCCTCATATGTCTGGTGACTTTCTTTCCTCTTGAGTGACAACAGAGCTGCAGGAAAGCACTGTGAATGCAAATCTCTCTTTCTGAATTACTGCCTTTTGTCAGAGCTTATATCTAATTGCTGCTATCCTGCTAATTTAATTTAGAAAGTACTTGTTCATCTCCTCAGACTCATTCCTTCAGTCACAATAGCGAGTGACACATTAGTAAAGAGGCCCTTTCTGGCTTAGACACCGAAGATTTTTAGCATTGTATTCCAACCTCTCCCATCGTACTGAATAGAGAACAACTGCATTTATTTACATGACAGAAAGAGATTTTCCTCTTGAACACTATTAAATAAATTAATATAAAGAGCAGCATTTGAAAATAAAGTCCATTCTGGCTTAGATCATGATTATTACTAATACCTACTGCTACAGGTTTAGTTTGTTATGAATGATCATAACATGAGGGGGTTTGCACAATAAGGGAAAGCAAACCTTTGTCTATACTAGAAGAACAGAACATGTCTGCCAGCTCAAAATCTCTCTACAAGCACAATAAAAATGTTTCCACTGCACTGCATCTGTCTGCTCAGCCATCTAGTGGTCTCCTATAGGCAGCCCTGTACTGCACTGTTTGCTTGTGCATGTTAAATACTCATTTTTAAACAGCTATCAGAGCAAAAACTTTACAGTTAAATATGATAACAAAAACCCTCCTAAATCTTTAATGGATGTTAATAGTGCACTGCTTTTTCTTAATACAGAAAGCTTAAAACCAAAAGCTTTTATTTGTATCTGTATGGCCATTTTATAATATACTGAGGCGCTATGAACATACAGAACATTAGTGACCTTGCAAGATTGTTAAGCACATTTTAAGTCACCTGTACCGGAGGATTTGTTCATTTCAAAGGTATTATGCGTTGACTTAAGAACTGTGGTATCACAGACAGGCAAGAAATTGTAACATACAGTAGCACAGATTTCTTTGTACTGAATCTTACAAGTTTAGGTCCCATTTGTGACTTTTAAATGAAAATGGAGAGTTAAATCTTAACCCTTTCGCAAAATGTATGAACCAGACTACACTTTGCAAAAAAAACCAAAACCCAAACAGTAGTGCAATTAATACCACTTAAGCAATACAAACATCTTCTATAATTATAGTAAGAGACATTAAAAAAAGAAGGAGTACATGGTATCTGTATCGTTAGTTTATAAAAGCATCATGATTTCCTGTGATAGTTGTGAGCAATTTGTATCTTTCTTTTTTTTTTCCTCCGTGCTTTAGCAGAGCCACCAGATTATGTTAATTTTGAGGGAAAAAAAAAGGCAAGATGTGCTACAGCTTTTCTCTCAATCAGGACCACAGAGCAAGTACAGTTAAGAGAAATCTTCATCAACAAAAAGATTTACTAATTTTTACCCTTGCACAGAGATCCTGAGGCTTAGTGGAGAGGTTCTGAGGCATCTCCCTGCAGCGGGTGGAAAGATTCAGAATAGCAGTAGCAGCCATGTGTGCTGCCTCCATGTCATGAGTATAGTCAAAGCTGCTCTTGCTGCAGGTACTGCTGGCACTGCTGCCTCCACCACAACTCATATTGCTGCTGCTGCTAGGGGCATAACTGCTTGTTGTGCTGCTGGTTGGACTTGAATTCTTACAGTAGCGTTTAGCTGTGGGAAGAAATATGACAAGGATGACTCAAAAGAAGGAGCATTCTGCATAAGTGAATAGGAAAACAAACTGCTGGAGGTGAAATTTATAATGAGGAACAGTAACCAATGCCAAAAAAAAAAAGGCCTGCAATAAGAATGATGGCTGTATTTCTTGATTTCTGTCTGTGAGTTTTATATGCTACATGTGTGAGTTTGTATGAAATAATCTCCTGTAAAAATCTGTATGACATGATCATGAATTGTTCTGACAAACGGACTGGATTTATAAAATAAAGACACAGAAACACTGCTTTTACCCCACATATATAGTCAGACAAAAGGTACAATCTGCTCAGCTCATTCATTTTTATTAATGACAGGCAATATAAGACTATAGGACCTTTTCCTATTTACATGAGGAACTGTTAGTTTAAAGCCTAGAATTTCCCAGAGTTACTGGAGATCAAACCCACTGCAAGGCTAATGAGCTCGGCCTCTGGGGCGCAGCACCACCCATATCTCTCAAACACCCCATGCTTCCTAAAAGCTGTATTTCTTCCTACACCCCAGGCAAATATTATGGCACTGGCCATCCCAAAGACAGGAGCGCTATAGGAGAAAAAAGGTGGTTGTCACGTGTGAGTTTTACCATGACTTGCATAAGGGCAGAAGCAATGGCTGTTTAAATGGCAACAGGTACATGTGAAATGTACCCTCCACTTCAAACAACCTCAGCACCTACAACTCTTCACAAAACCAGTAAGGACCAAAGACACCTCCCTGGCCCACTGCAGGCAGTGATGCCCAGCTGTGCTCTGACCGACACAAGCCACAGGTGGTCAGAGAAGAGCCAAGGCACTGACAGTGCTCACGTCCAGCCTATCTAAACACAAGGCAGCACTGTTGCTGCTTTTAAGTAATGCTTCTTGCAGCCAAAGGTATTATAGCAATAAGGGAAACCAGCCCTATTAGCCCACTTATTTCTTCAACCCTCTTCCCAGATGAGCTGCTTTAAAAGTGTTTATAAAAAATGCAGGAAAGTGTGAGCTTGTGTCCAAAATCTAAAAGTTTATGTATTTTCAGAAAAAAGTAGAAGTCAAGGTCAGAGGATACATGCATGCATATTACAGCAACTACTTCCCCTTAAGATGGAAATGTATACTGCAGAGATCATACCTTACAGCACAGTGTAACAATAACCAACTAGCATGCTGATTAGAGAGCTATACAAAAAAGGTCAGGCCCTAGACAGAGCTCTTCCATGATGGGCTCCATTTAAATGCCAGACTCTTCAGTTGTATTTGTCTGAACAGACATACATATAATAATCTGCTCCCATGAGCACAGCCCATTTGTGAACCACGGGCTGCTTTGGTAGGCAGGCAGGGTTCAAAAGAAGAATCTGAAAGCAAAATGTCTCTGCTAGAGCTTATGTCATCCTCCTTTCTCTAAAAAACTGAAAAAAAACCATGGCGTTATTTTTACTGCAAAGGAAATAGTGTTTCACTTAAATCATAACAGATGGAGTTTTCTCAGGAAAGCCACATAATGCACAGGGTGTGATTTTTTTTTTAAGTGAAGTGAATGCTAAACATTCATCACATTTTTTTTTGTTTTGAACACATAGTAGCACTACACTAGCAGGGTATCCACTAATAATAAATTTGTGAACTGTTCCTCAAGAGTTTCATTATTAATATAGTAGTCAGTGGTGGTCATTAAAAATTCAGCATTTATCCATTGTTACTTTGTTACGGTATCCAAGACATGCAAGAATTTTCCTATACTTAAGGAAGCAAATAATTGAATAATTCAGTTTCTACTGTGTTAACACAGCAAGCACCCAGTACTACTGAACTTGCCAAATTAGAAGTATCTTTCAAAAAATCATAGGAACAAATAGGACTTTTGTCATTTTCAAAAAATGTTAGTCTTGTTAGAGCAGGTCACATTTAGACAGACATAAAAGACATATTACATGGGAAATTATATATATTTTTATATATATATATGAGAATGTGTGCTAAAGAGAGGCAGGGAAAGAGGCAGATTTTATACATAGGACTAACCATCAGAAACTCATGCAGGCTCTGATATGGACTCCTCTGTGGCCTTGGTCAAACTACATTATCCCTTGAATTCATTTTCCCTATAAACAGAAAGTTGCTTCTAAAATTTAGTTGTGTTGTGATTCACTTGCAAAACACTTCGAAGATGTAAAGTGCTATAAGCATGCTACACAATTATTAACTTTCAGATTACCAATAATTTAAGCAAAACTTACTTAGAGAGAAATGGCCATCGTTATCTTAACTTTACTGTAGCTGTACATTTGAAGATGAGTCACATAACCCAGACTGTTCATTTCACATTAGCTTTTCAGGAGAAACAAAGATCATCAATTTATAATGAATTAAATCAACCCGCTCACTAAAGAAGGGAAAGCTGCATTGTTTCAATACCAGATATTTCTGCGTGATACAATGCCCACCCCTGTGGCACCAGGTTTACGAAGTTCTGCAGTCCACCTATGCTTTGTAATCTGGAGTGAAACCAAATGCTGAAAACACCTTTCCCATTAAAAACAAACACAGGTCTAACCAGCTGTATACCCACACTGGGCTTCCATCAGATATGCCTGGGGGCTGGTTACAAAGAACCTCTCAAAGTCTACAGGCTTCTCTTATTAATTAACAGTGGGGGAGTGGGAGAGATCCCAAACACGCGAAAGACCAAAAGAAGGTATTTGGAGTGAAATTCAGTTCTGCCCAGGTACCTTCATCCCCAGTATTGTCTAAATACTGAATGTGTTAGTAAATTAATTACAGTTTCAACACTTTTTTTGACTCGAACAATAAAAGATTCATCTCACCTGATTTCAGATATCTGAGCTAGTCAATACAGGCTTCCTATACGAGCAGTGGAAAAAAATAAGAACTTTCAGGCAATGATTCACCTGACCAGTTTTAAATAAGCACTTCAGGAAAAGATTAACTGAATCAGAGAAGCATCTACCCTTCTCCTTGAATCTGAAAGGGGTGCCGAGCTCAGCTGTTGGTTCTGACATTATAAAACTCTAAAAAACCCATCATATGGTCGGATGAATCCCACTCATAACATTTTCTCAGTGTTTTGATAGAACGACACAGGCCTATTGGTGGGATGACAACAATTCCTGCCACCACCTGAGCAACTGAAAGTATTGCCATCACCACTGCCTGCTGTGTCCAGCTTTTCTCATCTTTACTGCTGTATACCATAAGCCCAACATCCAATACACTACGTAACTGGTTTCAAACGAAAAACAAGGCCAAAAATACAAAATTTCTCAAGAATTATTAGATCATCCTACCCAACAATCCAAGGTATACATTTTCTGTTTGTTTTTTAGTAAACCATACTGGAAAAAATATCAAGGCAAGGAGCTATTTATGTTCGTGTCACTCCCAACTGTACACTTACTGGAAATACAATCCCTTTCTCTGATGATGAAAATACAGTACTTGCCGACAATTAAAAAAGAACTGACGTGTGAAGCTACTGACTTTTCATATCCTTAAGACTACTTCTCTCATATAGTCAGAACTAAAGCACTGTTTACCTGCACATTCCCCCCAAAACCCTAGATGTACTTTTGGACTTTTCAGGATGACTTTTCAGAACTGAATCTACTTTTATACAAACATGCTTTGCTGACATACATAGTAGGTATGCTCTCTGGACCGCCATAATATCTTTAGGAGCAATAATTAATTTTTTTATATACAAATACAAATATAAAACTCCTGTGAAGTTTTTTGAAATGGCTCTTTTAAGTGAAGAGTCTTTTCCTGAAATCTCCTTCGTATTCAGTTATTTACAATAGCTGTCAGCAAAATCCTTGTTCCATTGAAAGTCCGTGCCAAAATTTTTGAACAATTTCAGTGTGTCCAGGATTTCACTTCATCATTCTAAGAATTCAACAGATTTTCTTAAGCCAATTTAAGCCAAATATGTTGGAGTACTTCTAAAATTTCAGACAGATGTGAATCCTAAAGGTTCATGAAAATCACTAACAGGGAAAAGAAAAACTCCAATCAGGCCCCAGTTCTGGGACCATGTCAGGAGGTCCGTCTGGCCAAACAGCAAACACATCACTTGGAACCAGGAATAGCATGCACTGCCTCCGGCAGAGCCAGCAGTGTGCAACAAAGGCATACAGTAGCCTTTGCTTGGCAACCAACCCGCTCCAGCTTTAACGGGCTTCCGTTGTTCTGAGTGTACAAGAGCCCTTTATACTTGCTATACCAGCATGAATCACATGTATGCAGCATCCTTCAGTCCCCTCTGGCTCACATTACTGAGCAGTGAAGCAACCTAGTCCCAGTCGTATAGCCGAGAAAAACTCCTATTTATATTGAAGGAAGGTGAGTGTGCATAAAGACAGTGACCTGTAGCAACATAGCCTTTTATTATTTAAGGCCACTGTTAAACTTGTGCTTAATGTTACATGTATTTTCAAATTCCAGTGATTTGGGAAAGAAAGTGGAGTTTGTTATTATCTATTGAAAAAGGGGCCTTAAATGATAAAAATATGTGTCAGTTGCTTATGCATCAGTAATTTGATCTGAAAATAAGCTTTTTCACAGGAACCCCAGCCATATTACAATGCTTTCCTTTCTGCAAGAGTAGACAGAATATATATACAATATTTAATACCTAATTTACCTTATACTAATGCATACTCATTACCTTCCGAACCACAGTTTATCTTTAATCCTGTTCAAGTCCTTATTCTGATACAGACAAATAAGATGAAGGTATGAGGAAAAAAAAGCTCTTTTACTAAAAATAGGTTTCCTTTCACAACCCTTTGCCTTTCTGCTACAGTGCAAGAACGTGCCTGTTAATTCTATGAGAAAGGAAAATATCCAAAATACCAGACATATGAAGGCAAGAGCTGTAGTAATTTTCTTTCTTCACTTAACTACTTTTAAATGTCAGTCTGTGTTCAGGCAACAGCATAAAATTTTCTGTATTGTATGTTTCTTTCTGTTTTCTTAAACGAAAATCTGACACCTGTCCGAAATTTCTCATAGTAGTCACTGAGTAGTGTCAAATATTTTAACCCAAAAATAAACTGCTAGTGTTAAAAAAAAAAAAAAGATTTAGTTTTTTATATATATATATGTGCATGCATCTATATATACACACATATACGATATATATGCATATATAAATGTATTGCTCTGAAGAATTCCTGATGTCTTCAAAAGCTACAATCCTTCTTTATCCTGCAGTTCATTTTTCTCCCCTAATAAAAAGCCTCTTGCCTGACTGATCCCATCCATTGTCTTCTCCTGAACTGAAGCTAATCTCAGCTTTCTCCTAAACATATTTAGTATGGTAGGTTTTCCAGAGAATTCAACCAGTGTATTTATGAGGACAAAATAAGCAGAAATGCCTCTTTAAGTATGTAGCAGTGATTTCTGAAGCGCAATGAGACCCAGATTTTCTACTTCCATATCCCCACAACGCAAGTATGTTATCTTTCTGGGTTACCTGAACTACTGTACGGAGGCAAGAATCCTAATGTGACCCTTGAGGCCAGGTCTCCCAGATGGTAACATAAGGATTATCTCTATTACTTAGCTTTTATTGCCTTCTCAATACATCCCAGGAGCTCAATAGCTGGAGATGTCTTTTGCCAGTGCAACAATCCTGAAGCAAGCACCGTATAAAACAATACTTTTTTTAGAAGGCCTTTAAAAAAACTTACATATGATAGCATTCCTCATAATACTGTATGAACATGAAAACATGTCTTATTTGTATGATGTTTACATATACAACAACATGATTAACTGCAAACTTGTCTCTCATGTATAAGAGTGTGCACCTCCTACCATCATATCCTTTGGGGGATATATCCCTGGATTGCACCTTGGGAGCTATGGCTCTCTTGCCATAGGCATGGTTGTCATAACTGTTATATTCAAACGAAGTCTTAGAGTATTTCTCTAGTTCCTTGGCCAAGTTGGAGCGGGGTGTGGTGGTGGGGACATTGTTTCTGTAGCCATACTGAGGGATCTCCAATTGCTTAACAAAGCACATGGGCCTAGAAATTAAAGATATGTACAATTTGTTAGATGCAGTTCAGTTTACTATGTCTGTGCATAATTTATAGTTCAGATTAGAAAATCTTAGTTATTTCTTGTACTCAAGAGACAGCAATATATTATTGCATTTCCTTAGTTTGGTTATTTTCAGCAGACAAACAATATATATTTCCTTGAACAAAGCCTAGACAAAATTAATTCTAATACCACTAAATGTATCCTGCAGCTAAAAGTATTTTAAAATTCTGTTTTAAAATACTTCAAGGTTTCCCTTTCCCCATGTAATTGCATTACATAGCAAGCATTTTTTTTCTTTTGGGAGGTGAATTAAAGAGGGGCAAGCAGACTGGCAGAAGAAGTTTGGACAAATCCCTTTAAATATCAAAAAAAAAAAAAACCAGATCTGGAAGCTCCACCTAATTTATGGAGTTTCCTCTGAATTTCTTCCAAAAGAGTTGTATGCTGTTTTCCTCTGTGCTTTCAAAAGTAACTATTCCTGTTTCATCCTTCAATATACAAATCCATGTTCATCTCGAAAAATACACAGAAGAGTGTCATAAGCTCTGCTGACTCTGTGCTGCTGCCTTGCAGGTCCTGCTCACCCTTAGGTGCAAGGTTCTGGCAGGAGCTGTGATTCCTGACAGAGATGCACACCTCAAGGAAGGTCCTGAGAATGAATACAAAATAAAACTGTTTCAGTTAAATATCTCTTTCGTGTAGGATGAGGGCGAACAGTCAGAAGAAGCCCTGATTGATGTTATTCAGTCATTTGAGAAACCTGTGAAATCTCAGTGAAAGAATGCTGCAGTGAACTCCACTGTCACACTATCTTCTCCATGTGGACACAGAAGTCATCAGCTCAAAGCAGGCAAACGAAGGTCAGATCCTGAAAACTCTGGCTCTATAAGAAAGTGTTACATGACTGGGTTGTAGGAAGCAACTGCTATACAATGCTGCATGTCTACCTACAGCATTTAGCAGGAGCTGAGGATGATGAACAGCACACCTGAGGTGCTTCTGCTGGAATCAAGAATCATATAATCAAGTATTTTTTATTTTTATTCTTTTTATGTAATACATTTATAACCAGAGGAAATGGAAGGAAACGTCATAGCAACATAAATTCAGTTGAGATTGGAAGTATCATCATGCTGACTGACAAAATGAAATGTGAAAAATAGTAAGAAATAGGTTTTGAATATTATATAATGTTTTTCTAAATGAATTTATTTTCATAGAATTTAGTCAGGATATTTATGTAAAGATCACCCAACAAATCATATTAGTCGTATTATTCCCTTTGATTTATGTATGCTCATTCCTTTAGACACTTCTTCCTCACAAAATACAGTGGGCTTATTTATACAATGAGCTGATATGAATAACAGTTTGATCCTGTTTCAAGATAACCTATATTTAGTCAAAAACCTGCAATTGAACCGAACATGCGATGCAAATCCAAAATTTCAGTGGAACAGATGAATTTGATTTCTTTTTAAGTAAGAACTTTCAGATGCGGTGGGATGGAAACTGGGATGAAGACAAATATTCAAGGTTTACTCTTAAAACATCTCTGTCTGCCCATCAATTGCCTGCACACAAATATTATAAATAGCTGCCAAGTTCATCTTAAATACTTCAATGACTTAAAGGTAAAAGGGAAGCAGGAGACAAGATGAAAGAATTATCTGAGTTGCCTGTAAAACCTGAAACGCAAGGCAGCTCACAAGCAAAGTTAAGATTGCAGAACAACTTCCTAGGGAGTTTGCCAGCAAACTGGATGCTGCTTTTGAGCAGTTGCCTTCTATGGCAACTGACTTCAGTGGCTTCTCTGTAATGAGCAGTGGTAAAAGCCACTGCATTTTTGATCTGTCTTTTTCCATCAAGTGAGAAACTGTTTTATTCCCTCCAAGAGCGGAGTTTTTTCTTACTAATGTGATTTGAAGAACTCTTCTCTAAGAAACCTCTCTGGGATGGTGTATGCCAAGCTGTGCAAACTGAATTATGGGCAGTTAAGATAAAGCCCATTAAAAACAATCTGCGGAAGGAAAGCAAAGTCAACGGGAAGGAGGAAAAATCTTCCGTAGATGTGAACCATAATTCTATATTCTCAGCTCCATGGAAATACTGGTTTTTGAAAAGACCATCAAGATTAGATGAACTTTTAAGAGAATATTCAAAGAATGGTGTTGATAACACAGTAGTAAACTTTAAGTAGCCCAATCGGTTCTTAAATCTAGAAGACAGCTAAAGACTAAAAAACCTATGGGATAAGTAGGAAATTCTGTGAACTAAAGCTGCAGCACTTCCTTCACGCTCTTTGAGGTGGCTGGGAGGGATGTACCTATCCCAGCCTACAGATATTGCAGTATCCATGGAGAAATTCTGCAGCTTTTGGGGCATCATCAGCATAAGGCTGGTACAATCATGCAGAAGTTTGATTCCTTTACATGTATCCTTCACACTTCAGCTCCTTAGAAATCATATTTTTTCCACCCACGTATCTCAAAAGAGGAGACAATAGCACAAAGCCAGAAACAACTTTGGATAAATGCAGAATCCTATATGGATGAAGAAAAGGAGTATAATGATAAAAAATTGGTTGAAGGTCCTTCCCATACGAAAATTTAGGACAATTTTTCTCTCCTTCTGTCCTTCCTGGCAGAGAATGGGGGGAACAGAGACAAAGAACTAAGCCTGATGTTATTTTGGAATCTAAGATATACCTGGCACTTTTCCAAGTGTCCTGCCAAAAGGTGTCCTACCAGTTTGGTAATGCACGTAGGGCTTCTGGTTTAATTTAAACTGATATTTACTAGTAAAAGCCTGCTGAAAAAACCAAGACTTACCGGTAAATATTAGTTTATTCCCAAAAGATACCAACTTTTTTCACACTGTTCTTAGACTTTGCACTCCAGCAGTCATCTTTACACCAAACAATGCCTAAGACAAAAATGAGCTTTTCAGCTTTACATGTATTTGCCAAAATAATTACCAACCCTCCCCCATGAAAATTGAGTGGGAAAAATACACTGTGAGAATTGGATCCAGAAGCCCTAATTCTAACTCTTCTTTAAAGGAGATATATATGTATATACAACGTATATAAATATAAATTCTCAGGTTAGGTGAATGTGTGATGAATTCTGCATAAGAATAAGTATTATAGTGATTTCTAATACCTTAAAACCCGATCTGATGCCTGGTTTGATTTTGACACATCACAGTTCTGATGCTTCTCTTGAGCTTTAGCCAGTTTCTCTGCTGCAGCAATAGGACATCCAGAGAGGCTGCAATTACAGAAAGGAAATTTAATTGTCTTGTCCTGCATAGTTTCACATTATAGACCTGATCCAATTACTCCTTCTCCTCTTTAGCCAGCATCAGGAAGAATCTGAAGGAAAAGGGTTTCCAAAAGTGTTTTGGTCACGTGTATTTTCTCTAGAATAGAATTCCTTTCTTCTGCTTTTAAAGTTGCATGGTAAATCTTACATCTGCTCTTCTCTCACAGTACATGGGTAGATTATTCATGGATGTCAGCCAGGGAACATACCAGTAGGAGAGGAGAATATAAACTGGAATCTACTGTGCAGCTCTGCTAGCAGACTTGTGACCTTTATGCATCTACAAATGTTGCCAATGAAATGGCTCCTGAAGACAATTAAATGACACCACCATATAGACCAAATCTTGTGCTGCTTCACACCTCATTCAGCTCCATTAACTCCAATCTTTTTGCTAGGCATATAAATGAGTGCAAAATTTTGCCTTGGGTTGCCAAATCTACATGTCAACTGTTAGTGTTTGTTCATGAATTTCAGCCAGTAAAATACGCTTTCTAATAGTAGATGGTGTAAAATGAAAAGCATTTCTGCACTGGAAATTCAATTAAATTTGCAAATGCTGAACTATTATTGAGGTGGCAATAATAAGCCTGATTCTTATGGAAAAGGTTTAGAACTGAGAAAATAATAATACTGATGCCAGCAGATGGTGCTCTTAGTGAAGCTGTAAAACCCTGTGACCTGACAATGGAGGGGTTCCTTTCCTTGTCACAGTCTATTGCATGCTTCTGTGACTGCAGCTCTCTGTGCTCTCCACAGGAAAAGAAATTAAAATGAAAGGCAAATCAGTGCGTTCCCAGATGTTCCCTTCTTTACAGGAAATAAGTGGAAAAAAAAAAAGAAAAAAATTGAAGTAGAGAAAAATGCCCCAAAAGCTGCAGAAAGAGGTGAGCACAGACTGCAGAGTGCTCCCCCCGCCCTGCCCGCCCTCGCTGCCCTAATTCTGCAGAGGGTGAGGGAGCTCTGTGCAGCTCTGGAGTCATGCCAGGGGGCAGCTGCGCTCCACTGACATGCTCTTCCTCAGACACCTCAAATATTCTAGTGGATATTCAATCAGAAGTGAATGCTGCTTCAAGCAGCAGTAATTCCCATACAGCCTTCTCAGAGGTTTTTGCTGCATCTACTGGCAGCATCACTGCAGAGAAGAAAGGCGTACCAGAGCTTATTGCAGACAGGCTGGTACCCACAAGAGTCTTCTGGGGGAAATGCAGCTGATATGAGGGGCTGTAGTAACCCAGAGCTTGATAAGACTGAATGTCCAGTAACTGTAGTCCCTTAAGCCTTCATGCTACAATTAACAGTAAAAAGGAATTCAGTAACAGGAACATTGCACAGTTCCTTTTACCCTCTTATCCACATTTTATGAATTTTTAAAATTGTAAAGAAATAGGCAAGATTTTATTATTGTTCTGTGGGAAAATTATTAAGTGCGGAACATTACAGTAACATTTTGAAAATTTGTTTGACAGAATTTAATTGGCAATAGGATCCCTTCCCTAAGAATCTATTACTAATCTTAGGAAACTATAGAAAAGTTGCTTTTTTCCTTGATTTTTTTTTTTCTTTACTAGAATACTTACTTCTAATAATTGTACCTTCTCATTTTTAAATTTAAGGAGACATTTTCCTAATGTTTCTTAAACAGCAAAGATTCTCATTTAGTTTTAGGTGAATAAGTACTTTGGAGTTGAGACTGTGGCCGGTAAGAAAGCTAACACCTGTGTACTTAAAATGCTGTTTCTCATGTATTAAAAAACCTCAGTATTTTTAGGATTAGAGTAGATTTTTTCATGCACTATAAAATAATCTCTGAGGAGAGTGAAGTGTGAGAACAAGAACTCTGTCCCAGTCCTGATGATGTTGACAGACTCTTCTTTCTCTCTGCAACATACCCATGAGGAGTCATGGCACTTGTTTCGTACCTCCACTGCTCAGCAAATATCAAAACAAACAAACAAAAGAAAAAAGTCCACTCAAAAAGCTAAGGATGCTTAAAATGTCTTCTGTGGATCAATTCATCCATACTACAGCAAACGCACACTCGCTCTCCTCAGAAAATGCATGAATAAATGTTACTCTTAAAAATGGATAAAGCACACGAAGCACCATCTGTCAATCTTCAGAACAAAACAACGACACACACTCACTCCCCCCCACCAATGGACTGCCAGAAGGGCTGCAGTTCGGAGGCACTGTTCCCTCTAGATTGGTGTCCAGCGACGGCATCCTTACCTTCGGTGGGAATTCCTGTTGCTATTTACGTGGCCCCGGCCTGTGCAGCCTGGTGTAGGACACTTAAGAACATTTTCATGCATGGCAAGAACTTGACAAGGAGAGTAAGAGAAAACAGCAGAGTATGAAAACAAGAAAAAAAAAATCAAATCCCAGTATATATGAAACCATTTTAAAACAAAGCAGGATTCATTAACAACCAGCATTCCTCAAAATACACGTGACACACATAGCCAATAAAGCCTGATGAGGGAAGTAAGTATTGTGACCCTATGCTCATTAACACAGGGCAACAGTGAAAGTTATGGTGCTTACAGAACCTAGAAACAAATGCATCTCTGGTGCAACAGTGAAGCAGAAGACGCCCAACATCTTCTTCATAGAAAACCACTGAGCAAATATCAGCTCAACAGTAAAGGGTGAGCTGGCAACCATACAAAACAAAATTACAGACTAGAAAAATTCTTTCAGAAAATGTATGTATTCTTAATACATAGCTTTATAAACACAGTATCAAACTCATGAGCTGAAAATCCGCTCTCAAGTTATACTGGTAGAACACTGAATTATTTGAAACACACCTCAGTACAACCCTGAACAGAATTTAACCCTAACTATAAGGCAGCCTGATTGAGCTGGGAGCCAGTTCTGCTTGCTTCCATACAGATGTATCATTCATATCTATATGGCGAGCAGAATGGATCCTTTAATTTTTACTTTTATTCTCTACAAATGTGATTTTTTTTTTCAAAATACTAAGAACCAAAATTAAGGACTTAAAAATTGAGGGATGGCAGAAAAAAAAATGTAAAAAAGAAATAAGTGGTACAAGCTTAAGAAAGTAAACTGATTTACATCCACATCCACTGCAAGCTGGATGGAAAACTTACTCCAAAGCTGCTCAGAGCAGTACCCCTCTAAATCATAAAGCTCATGCTATGAAGGGCCAAATTATCAAGAACTTTTGGGAACACTGTCTTTTTTGACATGAGGCATATCTGAATCCATGTCTTGGAGCTGGATGGCAGTACATCACTCAGTGGGAAAAGGCCATCCAGCTCTTGTGAAGTTCTGATTTTCTCACACAAGAAGTAGTCTGGAAGCCTGTATTTAGTTCTTACTCAAAAAAAAAGATCTAATAAAATCAGTAGATACCTTGACTGAGTTAAGAACTGAATAAAAGCTGTTCAGAGACTCAAGAATTAAACCATGTATACTTATTAAAAGATAACCATCATCATCATCACCCCATCATCAGTGTGATAAAATGTGTATAGATGCAAAAGCTTCACTCTGAAATTCCTAATATTCAAAGTTGTTCTTGAAACATGCTACACAAGGCCAACATCACAGGAAAAAAAAAAGATGAGCTCACCTTTGTCATTTTAGTAGATACAAGAGCATGCAAACAGTTTAAAGCTATATTCTTCTTTGATTTACAAAGTCTTCTAAAGTGCTTTTTATTTACCATTTGAAAAAATGATAGAACTTTGAGCAACTGAATAAATATTTTTGTTTCTGAAAATTATATGGTCTTGGAAAGCAGAGAAATTACTTTATTTGTTCTACTGTATTCAGAGACCAACCAAACTACAGCAAAGTTTCCTAAAGCACTCTCATCGCTTTACTTCTGGAAGAAGCCACTGTACCATGAAAGAGGAGACTTGTTATGTCTGCCACTCTTGCAGTGCTAATCTACTTCTGTTTTCTTGTCCATCAGGATCTACTTTCCTTTGGAAACTGGGGACCATTTTAGTTCTGACTGTCTTTATAACATTTCCTTAAGGCTGTTGCAAATTCATTGAAGTTAAGTCTATGAGTGCTGATGGACAGTGAGGATTTTAGGACTGTATGGAATGGAATCCATAACTTCATTTTAAAACTGGTGTGAAAGAGAATTGGATCTTAGCTAGACACTTCCTGATGAAAACCAGCATAGAGTAATTAGCTTCAACAGAACTATGCTGATTTCACCAGCCAAGGAGGGGACTTCCAGAAATGAAGCCTTCTGCCTTCAGGTGGGTGTCCTTAAGCTCATATGGGTGAACCTCCTACGCAGAGAATTAGCTGACATGGCAGGAAGTTCCACCCATGTCACTGACAGTGGATGTTTGCTCAAAATCTTGAGTTCTGTAACTAAATAAACAGCCAAATTATTATTTTTTATAATACACACTACTTTAATACAAATTATGTCTCAGACACAACAATAACAAAGGAAAGGGGTTGCAAGTTTTCAGGAATAATTATTCCTGTGCAAGACAATAAGGACAGTTGATGTGACATTAGCACGCAGAAGCAAAAGCAGTGCACATCTTCTGGAAACCTTTTTCTCTGTTGACTGAATATGCCTATTTAAAAATAACCTAGGATTCTCAAAATCAAAGAATACAGCTTTAAAAGTTGTTCTTTTAGTGTAAAGTTAGTAGAGAATGGAAATGATGGAATAAAGGAAAAAGTATAACACAGAACAGTTGACTAAGTTGAGACAAATCATACTGAAAAATGAAATTAATTTTTTAAATAAAAGGTTTTAAAAGCATGCTAGAAAAGTTTTTGTAGTTTTATCCCCAGTTTCCATGAAAGAATGTGAACTTACTTTCTGGAGGGACCCTATCTTTGTGTGGGCATCCTGACAAACTGCGGTGATGGGGGTAAAGCCCCGTTACATGGCCAGTTCCATCACACCCAGGGGTAGGACATTTGCTCTCTTTCTTTTCTGTTCTTGAGGGATCTATAATTTACAACAAATGTGTCAAGTGAATGAGTCTTTTCACATTTCTGTAAGAAGGTTCATTTAATCATGTCATTTACTCTTTGGTAAATGTTATTATGAAAACTGGAAAAAAAACCCCTTCTACTTCTTATCACAGTTCTCTCACTTTTATCCTGTTATCTTCTTCTCAGACTGCAGGCTCCCATGATCACAGCAATATCCATTCACAGTGATTGGAAGATGACCTTTTTATAGCAAAGCCGTACCATTGTCAATCAGTGTTCTGCTGGCAAGCATTAGCTCAAGGGTGCAAGGTCATTTGGAAACTGTTTAGTTGGAGTTTCCCTTCTTTACATTCTTACTTGCCTCATATATTAAGGTCTGCAAATATACTGTCATAGCAGTTCAATGTCCTGAGAGTAGCAAACCCAGCTCTTTGACATAACAATTCCACAATTCAGCACAAATAAATCCGTTTTCCAAGGCTCAATGAGGAAATGACTCTTGTTTTCTTTAAATTCCTTATGAAGTGGTAAACTTACATAAATATTTCTTTCTCTTCAATAAATTATGGTGGAGTAAACATTGTAATCAGAATTACTGAAAGCATCGCTTGCTCTGTAAATCTGGGCCATTACCAATATGCATATGAAACATCTGAATATTCATATGCTTGAAAGGTTAATGACCTTTTAGAATGCTGTTGGATTTTCTGACTACAAATCACAGAAAAGTCTAATTAGACATTTTTTCCACAAAATAAAGCTTTCTGCCAATAATGTAGTGGAATACTGGTGAGATTAATCCTGATTTAGAACTTTCTCACATAACTTCATCAGCTATTTCCTTTAACAGAACATCTGTAAAGTAACATACCTATCCTTCCAGCCAAGCACATGATACAAATTATATCTTATCACCTTGACCACAGTTGCCAGGTTTTGGACATTATTGCTGATTTTCATACTAGTATTAAAGGGATAAAATGCAGGATACTCGAACTGCTACAATTTTGGCTAAAGATAACCAACATCTTTTTTAGTCCATCATTCCTTCCAATACCCAATCTAAACTATCCTCATTTAATAATTTTATGTTGCTCTTGTAATTTCTCTGCTTCACTATTTATGCTTTCATCTCCAGAAAATAAGATTTTGCTACTTGTTTTCCAGTAAGCTTTTTTACATTAAATTCCATCCCAGCTTCAACAAACAGAACCCTCAGTACAATAGGTGGAAATTTCAGTAGTTGAAGAACTTCACGTACAACCCACTCTTTTCATCATGAATCAATACAATCTAGAGATCACATTCTGTTGTGGACTTATCTTTCCCTGATTTCCTTCTGGTAGATTTTATATATACTTTTATTTTTCAAGTTCTTCCAAAACAGCTTCATTTTAGAGAAAATCTTCAGCTCATTGTAATGACTCTCCATGTCTTAAATTCATTCTTAAAATTTAATACCGTACTTAAACCCTGTATTTTGCAAATAGAATCCCTAAGTATGAAAGTTTTATTTTACTTAACTTGCATGTTGAGTGTAGAACACAGTTCTTTGTTCTATGCTCTTTAATGACAAATAAACATATAAATCTATCTCCAATGTGCTATACAGTTATCACAACACTCCTGGAAAGACCATAATCTCATACATCAGGAAACTGAAGAAAGAGATCAAGAAGTTAAACCCAAGGCCACAGAAGGAGCAAATGTCAGAGGAGGGATTTGAATTCCTGCCAGATAGGCCTGTGCTGAGACCACTAGAACAGCAAGCCCACGGCTACATACATACACAACTCTAAGCAACTCATCAAGTCAAGTACTTTGGGATGTGTAAAAGTATTAGATAAGTGAATAGATAATGTAAATGAAATATAAATTATGTAAATATAACAATATTCAAGGACTGCAAAAAATGTAGATGATTAATAGACCATAATGGCTTTTTAGAGACTTTAAGCTAGAGGAACTTTAGCTACTTGACATTGTCAGAACTCCACCAAAGTCAGTTGAAGGTATTGTAATTTAGAGCAGCTGAGGATCTAGACACTTGCATCCTACAGTGTCAAGCATATCCTCCTCTGTATTCAAATCTACATCATAAAGTTACAGCACATATCAGATCCTTAAGAGCCTTTATGGTCTAATGAGTCAGAAAAGATGCTGTATACTACTCTTAATGATTTCAAAACTTGAATAAAATTGCTCTTGCACAATTTCCCATTGCTTTTAATGGAAGACATTCAAGTAAACTTTTCACAACTTTATACAAAACACTGGATACTGTTTTGTAAATCCTCTTCTGCTATTTGGGAGAAATGTTGCAGTTTTACTGAACTCTGTAACCTTTTCTCACACCTTGCCACAATGGAAGTATTTTCTGACTGGTCAAAGGACTTTCAAAGGTTTCAAAATGCATAAATTTCTGAAGAAAGTCTGTTTAGAAAGCTTCAAATGGGAGGGGGAAAATGGTTAGTGGTCCCTTAATGGTTGTTTCAGTGGTCTTTGAAGCCAAGAGGTAGTTCTGACTGCAAACCCGTGTACCTAAAAAGTTTCCACTTAACCATATCATACACCTCTGTAGGTATCTCTTCCAGGAGTATCTGGAAGATAACATGTGACTGGAGAACAAATTATATAAGCAATTGTCTTACTTAAATCTTCCTCTCTCAACAACTACCAGAATGTTTCCCACATTTTTTTTAAAGAAGGGAATACTTTTTTCATTTTTTATTAAAAACATGAAGAATGATCCACTCCACAAAGTTTCACGGTCCAAACTCCCACAGTATTTAGTCCCTGGTTGAGCCTTGGACCTATTATCAATTCAGCCTGCAGCTCCCATGAAATAGGATGGTTCAAAGAAGCTATGGAATTTACTAAAATAGGACATCTATACATTTCTCCCTTTCAGAAATTATATAGGCTTTTTGGAGACAGCAGGTCTATATGTAAAAATGTTTACCCAGCCATGTATAGACTGGAAAGGCTGGACAATACCAGCGTTAAAAAACTCTTCAAAAATTAATTTTGCTTTGCCATGTTTTCTGTGTTTTTTAGAGACATATACTCAAAGTGAAATGCATCTATAATAGGTGATATGCGAACAACATTTAGCACAACATCCACATGGCTATGCAGTAATACACTAACTAAATAAAGTTGTCTTCCCCAAATACCCGAAGTTCTACAGCATACACTGGACTATTTACTTGCGGTTAGAACAAACGAAACTTCACTAAAATACATTGCAGCAGTGTTACGACATCAGTAATTTACATGCTTTTCTAAAAGACTGATGATTACTTTTGTTTAAAGCTTGTGAAAAATGATCAAAACTTTCTTGGATCAAGATGTTGTCTGCCTATATGAATGACATAGGCAGATTACTTTTCCAAAACAGGGATTTATAAAAAAGAGAAAAATGCCCACCATCTCAATTGTAGAAAGCAAACCAAATATTTTTACAACAAATATAAGATAAACCTAGTCCCTGTTTAGCATCTCCCAAGAAATACCACGTCCTCAACTTCCACTAAAGTCAATGGGAATCAGGGGTGTTCAATGAATCTCAGGAGGTATTGAACACTTAATACAACACGGCCCTACATGTACAGATGTAAACACGTTAAAGAGAGGTGTCATAATATAATCACACCATCACCATGATAATCCTGCAAACCAAAAGGCAATCTAAAGGTAACCTTTAGTCTGTTGGGGTTTTTTTTGTTCGTTTTTGTTTTCATTGGGTTCTTTTTTTTGTTTTACTTGTATTGAATTATGGTCAAGGCAGCACCTTAACTGTTTCCACAATGGAATGAAACCAGTGAAGTGGAATGCACATAAGAAAGAAATTGCTATTGATCTCAGCCCAGGCCACACCATGCCTTGCATAGCAAATGGTTTCCATTACCTTACTATCTTAAGATAATTAATGTGCAGTCACTGCCCCTATCTTATGTTATCGGTCATTTTGATACTGTTCAATTTCTATCAGGCAATTCTACATTTTAGATGGGAGAGGCTTCATCAATAACTGTCATTTGATGATAATTTTATAAGTCACAATGCCACCTACCCAATCCAATCGTAATATATGCACTTCATAGCTGATTGACTATCTGCTACATAAAACCCCCCTCTCCAACATAGTTTGTAACACAATTCTCTTTTTCAATTATTACTATAAAATACATTAAAACCTTGAGAAAAATCTTTGCCTCTTTCAACATGATCTCTTGTTTTGTTTCCCTGAGAAATTACTTTTTTAATTTAGTCAATAATATACTGTACATATTTCTAACATTGCAGAATGAATTCTTTTATTTTATAAGCATAGCATGATGCTATTTTACAATCAGGTCATACTACAATTTAAATAAAGTTCCCATTATGCGGAATTAATAACTTCATTTCAGAAATCTGTGCAAAAACTTAACATGTTAGCTCACACTTTCTCATGACATAACATACGGTATATAGAAATATTACCTTTACCATAATATGGCTTTTTGACATGGCCGTCACTTGGTTTAGGCTTCCTGTCATCTCCAGAAAGGTGTCTTGGAGACTGTTCCTCAAATGATCTCATATTATCCCTCCTTCCAGCTTCCACTGCCATTTTTTCTCTCATGGCTTTTGCTCTCTCAGTTTCCAAAGCAATTGCTTTCTCAAGCAGGGTTAAGTTACCTTTTGTCATATCAAACACTTCTTCAGACCTATCTGAAGTAATAGAGGTGGTATCATCGTCTCTTTCATGACAACCATCCTCCTTGGCACAGCTAGAAAAAGTCCTAGATCTGGGGCTCAACTGTTCTTCAAGCCTCATTAGGTTCATCATATCAGAGTAATTCCGGTCTGGTGTTCTTCCTTGGAAGTCATCTTCTTGCCTGACATGCTGACGAGTGTTCATGTTTTGCTGTTGATTTCTTTCCTGTGGGTTTGTCTCACTGAGTTTCCTAGCCAGATCAAAACACTGGTTCCTTAAGCACTCCAAACTGCTGAGACACACCTCTTCATCACTCTCCTCCACTATTTTTTCTGTAAGTCCATTGTTCACAGGCTTCCCTAGCATTACAAAGTTCATATTCCTATTGTCTTGCTGTGACGTATTGTCTGCATAATTTCTGTCATTAATATTTTCTGAAAGCACTACACCATGTCCTTGTGCTAATAATTTAAGGGAGTCCACTGTTTCCCTAACAACATCACTGTCTAAATCTAAACTCAGCTCACTTTTCCGACCGATATTTTCATTTTTGTCACTATCATCTTCCAGACTATTAGATGTATTGCTGTTCATTTCTGATTCTGTCCTGGCTCTGTATGCTGCATCCTCTGCAATTTTGCCAAGATTTAACAATGATTTGGCCACCAGTTCATCGTAATTATCATACTCATCATTATTGTTATCGTCTTTTTCTGTGTCTTGCATTATTCGAGTATTGTGACAATTCATTTGATGGTCTTCTGCATAAAAAACAGAAACAAAGAAAGAAACAAAGAAAGAAAGAAAAAGGAAAAGAAAAGAAAAAAGTGGCTACAATTGGAACTGTTGTTGCAATTGCACGGACAGAAAACAAACTGCATGTCAAATATTGTTAATCACACAGCAATTCTAGAACACTATGGCTGACCCATTTGAACTGAATTCTCTTTGGTCCATAGGGCTATTTTTGTTTATTTGCTATTCACATGAATTTCTTTCACAGAACTGATAAGAAAAAGGCAATCAAAATGCTAATTACTACTACTGCTAAATGTTATGGTATAAATACTTATGTTTCTCCTTTCACTTCTATATTCACAGTTTTATGGGATTTATTACAATCACATTACTCAGATGACATCATTGTCTATGTTTCCAACTTTTCTCACTCCTGTATTTCCTGTAAATATGGTAGATGGCAAAGGAGTGAGTACTACTGGATTTATTCTCTTACTGATGAATGCCATTCAGCAAAAGAGAAAGAGTATACTCCAAGAAGGAAAATGTCACTTTTTTAACACCATATACACCATTAACACTAGTTGACCAATAACTACATACAAAGATTAAAATGGCATTTTACTTAGTGGATCCATCAGTAAAATCAAAATCTCTCAGTTCAACTGTGGAGAAGTTAAGAATTTTAAAAGAGTTGTTACATGAAAGGAAGATAGAAGGAATTATATGCACAATATAATTTGAAGTAAAAATGCTAGCCCAAATTTTATGGTCATATGTGTATGATAGGGCTTTTATTTACTGTTCTGTGCACTGTAACAAAATGGTGCAGAGTTACCACATTTTACTCAGCTTTGTCCTAGTAGCTGTTGAATAACAGAGGGAGAGCTTAATAAGATGGAGCCAATGTGAGGCCCTGAGGGGGAGATCCATCTCACCTAACTTTAGACATGAGCAAGGCAGGCATCTACATCTGAGTAAACTATTCCATGGTTCTGTCCTTAGTCAGCAAGAGAAGCAGACACTTTATGGACACAGCCCACCTGATCTGGTTAAGACATATTCTTGAGAATAAAACTAATAACCACTAGAAGTGCCTGTTTCTCTTCATTGACAACAAAGGGACTCAGACTTGATGCCCACCTTAAAGATCCCCATACTCAGTCAGATAAATATCATCCAGAGAGCATCTCCTGGTATCTCATGTTCACTCAGAAGTTATGTCATTCTTAGACCCAGCTTTAAAACACACATTCATCATTACCGAGTAATGAACGTTGCGTAACTTATATTTTGATAATCAGCTACCCAAGCTATATTTCGACATTTCGCATCACTGGAAAAGAAAGTTCCTAGATCTGTCATTACAGTGACATGCTAGGTCAGTTTTTCAGCTGGTGCAAACTGAAAGAAACCAGTAGAGCTAGGATAATTAACACCTGCTCAAGAGCTAGTCCATCAACTTCTGATAACATCTTTTCAGCTTAGATGTATTTTCAAAACTAGTACACCTAAACACGTAGCAATTTCTAAAGTGTGACTCATGTTTTGGGTTAAACAAACCAAAGTGGGAAATTTCAGGTAGTAGGTGGCTTGTACACTAATATTTTGGTAATAGGAAATAGTGTTTGATAACAATAGTTTTTATGTCAGTAGACAAGATAATAAATCGGAGTAGTAAATACAAAGCTCAATAGCACAATAATTAATATTTCAGCCACAAGATAGTATTTCTCCTACACAGTGGTTAGGGATCCTGGGATGATAGTAGGCTGTAGTTAAGCAGCAGAACTGGTTGATGACTAGGCTATCTAGAAAAAAAAATGGTCTAATGGTAAAATGTCATATGTTACATATTATCTGCTTGAATACAGAGGAAAGATAATTAATAAGGAAGATTGTATGGTATTTTTACATCACAAGATATTCCAAGTCAGTAGTGGGTTATCTGTTTATCAAAAAGGTGGTTTTATTTTAGTTGCTATGTTTTTCAAGATCATCATAATTCACATTTATGTTTTAGTGCCATAAAAATTAAGGGTATCAGAGTATCAGATTTTCAGTGTACAACTAAGGATTGCCACTTCCACTTCCTATTTGAAAAATGTCCATCTTGAATAACTGCATAGAAGAAGGCAATGAAGGATTACTGGATAATTAGTTTTTGCTATTTGAAAAGCAAATACACTACTAATAATTTTCAAAAGTAAAATGTACAAACGAATCCCACATTAATTTAAATATTAAGGATAAAACCTGATACCAAGGAGATTGTTCAGTAGAAACTGAGGCTTTTGTGGGGCGCTTCTTGTAACTACACTGATGGGCAGTAAGATGCAGCAAAGGAATATCAAAGTAATTAAAGAAGCAATGAGCTATAGCTCCAAAACTGCCAGTGCCTTCAAGTTTAGGATGAGGTATCAACAAACACTTGTGAAATCAGTCCAAATCTACCTGTAATATGATAGTGAAATACAAAGAAAAAAAAATGTTTTCTCAAGTCATCCTGAGAACTCCCCAGGTACGCAGTGACCATTCTAGGCCAACTTTTGAAACGTGAAAAGTTTCAGGGATTGTTTCTTAAAAAGTGGGATTGTGTTTGTAAATGATCATCAAGGGGAGGAATATGTTATACCTTGCCTCCACAAGTGAAAAAATCAAAATATGAATCACATACTGTATGAGAGAAAACATCTAAATTCCTTTTGAGTAGGGAAGCTGGGTGAAAGCTGTAACTACAGTATTTTTTATTCTATTTGTTTGGCTATATCCTTTTCTGGTCCCCCATCCATTCAATCATGAAAAGAAGAAGAAAAAGGTAGTGGAAGAGAAGAAAGTGTAAAGCATTAATCCCAGATGAAAGAGGCAGGAAAGCAAAATATTTAAATTAAGATTCATTTCTTGTATTTTAATTTTTCGCTTTTTTTTGCATCTCCTTTCTTTAACAACTATTTTACTCATGTCTCTTGTCTTCATCCAGCAGTTAACTTTAATGAGAAGGATATTTATGTGTGCCATGTCATCTCCTCAGTAACAGTCGGATTGTAAGCTTGCTCTGGTGAGGCACCTGTATCATCTGTTTATCAATACGAAATTTTAAATATTGAATCAGTTTGCGTATTAGTTAAGGGTCTTCTGGGAAGTATGTTACACTAGCAGCTCTATGTGAACTACATGCTTCTTCTTTGATTCAGCTCTGTAAAATCTGATCTTGCTTTCATTTCACATTTCTGTGATTCCTTAGATTTGATCTTTAACTCAGTAACTACCTTTAGACTGTGCTGTTTAACGGCTGTCTGTTAAATGACTGCAAAACCCAGAGACTTACTCTACCTCTTGCATAAGTTTTGGAACCAGTGATGCAAACTGAAGGTTTTTATTTTGTGAAGAGACTGAGTTTGTCTCACAAAGACAGAAGCTAGCCAGTTTCGTTGAAGAATGCACAAAGTTATAATATATCCTTTTTATGTTAACTTTAGGGTTGCATGGACAAAGAATACACAACACAGTTTAAAAAGAATATCAGATTATTCTACCCCTCACCCACACAATATCATGACAATTTAGATATTCTTGATGGTAAAGTTGTTCTTTTTAAGTCCCAGCAGATATAACAAGTGGCAGGAGGAAATTATAGTGGAGTAGTGTAGAATGGCTATAAAGAGCTGGAAGCCTTTAGCCATTTCAACAGAAGTGCACTTGTATTGCAATAAAAAAAAGTGAATAATTTGATTTCTTATTGCACCTTTCATCCAAGGATCTCAAAGCACTTTACAAACATTATTTTAAAAAGCCTCACAACACCCCTGTGAGGTAGGTATTTTAACCCCATTTTACAGATGGGAAATTGAGACACAGAGAAGTTGAGTGACTCTTTCCATGTCATACCAGGAGTCATGGGAGAATAAGAATTATGGCCTCTACATCCTTGACTGTTTCCTCCTTTTGTTCCTATCACATCCAAATTTAAGCAATTTTTTGTCAGAAGAAATGGCTTGCTGGTTTTAGTGTAGGGAGTCATGCAAAACAGCACCTTTCTTTTGAAAAGGAAAATATACAGCAGTTAGATTGAGAGATTGTGCAGAGAGAGGCAATGATACTTCAGAAATAGCAGCTACATTCCTACCAAAGGACAGACTTCAGAAACAAGACTTTCCAGATCTGTGGTCTGTGTATCAAATTACTCACTTTCTTCCAAGTATGGGAAAACACGATGGCTAAGAAGCTGAACCTACATGTGGTCACACAGGCTTCCTGCCCAGATGGATGGTTTCATTACCCAGGCAGCATTTCCTGCTTCAAAACACTTCACTGCTCTTGCCACTGCTACTTGTCAATTCCTAAATGCTCAGTACATGATACTACTGCATCACCACTCTTCTCCTTTTAAGCTGTAATGTGAAGTACATGCACACATCTCCACACTACAGTCTGATAGCTGGCCTATGAGAAATATTTAGCAGGAAAATGTTGGCAAAAATGAATCCAAATCTTAGAAAGTTACAGCATAATATGGGGAGGGGGATTGCTTGTACATTGCCTTCCAGGGAAAATCTTGTGAGTAAGGAAACTGAAGAGGTGGAAAACCCAGTGAGCTCTCAACTTCTCCACTCCTCATGGAAGAAATAGAGGACGTGTAACTCTCCAAGGACCTAGGCAAGGTCTCCTAAAAGTCTAAACACTCCTACTGACATGGGATTTGAATTAGAGACCGAGCATTTGAATATGCCTATTTCAGGGCTGCACTGAACTCTGAAGTTGACCATGTGCATGAAGAATCCTTTCTTCATCTCTGCAAAATTTCCTGAAATTCTTTTACACTGCAAATGCTAAAAAGACTCAAGCAATTTGGTTTTTGCAACAGTTGGTTCCTTTATGACCTTATAGACTTAATGAAAGTCAAAAGAAAAAGATAACTGTTCACTTGGTTAACTGATTCTCTCTAGCTATTCCATTATATTCCTTTTTTTTTTCCACTCCTACTCCTCAGCCTGCTACAGCTACTTACAATAGTTATAATACTGGGACTTACTGCTTAGACTCTCCTACAACTATAGTATTCAACTAATAACTAATGCTCAAACTGAAATAAATGGAGAGTAGAAGTCATTAAGCGTGGCAAGGAAGTTCTGAGCTGAAGAACACTGCACATCACAGTAAGAGTCAGTATTATAAATTAATGGTGAGGACCACAGTGCAGCAAGCCCATACAGACTTTTAAATATGGACAATTTGCCGCCCTAAGTATCTTTTAATTATTTTTTTTTCTGTTAGGTTTTGATCTTTTTGTTTTCTATAGGTTCCACGTTTTATCTGGTTTTGCTCACTGAAAAATTAAGTACTACTTTTTTGTTTCTTTTTTTTTTTTTTTTTATTTTT